>JARNME010000314.1:25834256-26240806 GCA_030179655.1 Scaptomyza flava
TATGCAATTACCATTTATATAAATTGCATTACCACCATCTTCTATCGCTCTTCTACGATATAGAGGGTAACTATCTTTTCCAGTCACAGTTTCTTTAAGTAATTGTCGAGGAAACCTTTTGGTACATTTTCCATTTTGCATGCATGGCGATTTATTATTAAATGAACCGCAAGGACCATGAATTATATTTGACTTAACAATGTTAAATAACAAAGGATCCTCATCTGCGTTTGGTATTTCGGCACAGATAATTTTTATCAATTTTATCTGGTCTTATTTTATTTTCTAACCAAAGTAGAATGCGTGGTAAGCCCCGCTTTTGCCATTCCACAGAGTACATGAAAAATTGCACGCTTCCAAACAAAGAACCTTTTGTCAATAGCTATAATATCGTGACGATCATACGTTTTTTGACACGGTATTAAAACACTTTTTATGTCATACCATTGTGGATTGCATGTGAATGTTTTGAAAAGATCTGGTCGCCCATAATGGCGAACATATGTCATAGCATCTTAAGTCTTTTCATGCATATATCGTGCAGAGCTTGTAAAAGAAGATGGTAAAATTACCATCTGACCAAGTTGAGCTGCGACAACATCTTGTTGGCCTATTGCATCTTGTAGATGTATATAGCTATCTGCTCTGAGTTTCGCTTGATTGTAGCGAATATAATTTAACCTCTCTGTTTCAATTTTAGCATACATATCAACCAAAACTGACTTAAAAGGGAACGGCAATAAATTAAATGATTTATCTCAGATTGACGAATCATTATTTAATAGCTGTAAAAGCTTAACGCAGATATAATTTTTTTTGGTTCCTCCTTTTTTAATAATGGATTCCATTGTGGTATATCCACTGAATAGCCATCTTCGCCATAAGGAAATAACAAAGGGTACTGAAAGGCATCGTAAGATCGATGCACCTCACTTATACGATGTAATTTATTATTATGACTTTCAATAATAGTATCGCGCTTTTCAAATTGCTGACCAACAACTAAAGCTATTTCGCTTGATAGAGGTGCATTGTAAGGCCCTTTGTGAGCACCAGCGGGTGTTCGATCAGCATGTATAACCAATTTATAATCTTTAGTACCTGTTGGTATATTATTGAGAGCCATTTTTAGATCTTTTAAAAAACGATTATTATGATGAAACATACATTGATACAATCAACACTTGAAATATTTTTGCAACATAGTTGAGCTTCCTTTTCATCATCACCAACAAAATAAATTTGAAAAAACTTCATTTCTTCATTTGGCAATGTTTGCATATAAAATTCATACTACCAAGTTGAGTAATTTATTCTGACTTGTAAGCTATTCCAAAATCATAGTTTAAGCCAGACATGGCTTTAACAGTCCATGAACGCAAACGCCTTTCTTGACGTGCATCAGGAGTATTAGCCTGATGTCTTCTCACTGCAACTCTATGAGCTTCAAAATTATGCGCTTACCCCTATTAATATCACGATTTTTTTCAAATGAATGTTTTAGTACCTTTTTTCTGCCTTGTCGGCGAACCGACTAAGTCTTTTAACGGGATTTTTAACATTTTCGGTTTTGCATTCACTTGACGTATCAGAATCTTGAGTTAATACTTCCTCTAAAGGAGTATAAATATCCAAATGTCCATTCATTAATGGACCGGTAAAACGCAACAGGATGCATGTTATTTCCAAATGCCAGTAATAAATTTCCATTCTGAAAAAGTTGGAAATTTACAGCAAAATTTCTGCTGCAGCTTGAAGTATGACATAGCGCGATTATATTGTTTAGAAGAGCTATAAAAAGGCAGGCTCCATCACCAATTATAGCTGATTCGGCTAACTCTCTTATGTATGCGCGCGCTCTGCAAGTCAAACAAAGAGCGTAGTATCGCTACCTTCTTCGCACGCACTGAATCAATGCAAAACATATCTAAGAGGCTGCAGTTAAACGAATTGTACATTGCCTTAAGCTTTAATTTAGTGTGTGTGCGGAGGAGCTAGGGTTTTTATACTCGATACCGAAGGTAAAGAGTATATTGGGTTTGTGCAATGTCCGTCATGGTGTCCGTCCGTCCGTCCGTCCGTCCGTCTGTATGTTCGCAAGTTTTTTCCACACCCTTCAAGCTAGAGACTTGAAACTTTCCAATTCTCTTTATCTATGGGATAGTAAATTAAAGTGTCAAGATGGGGGTTCTACGATAACTGGGGGGCTGGCAAATCGATAAATTCGATAACTCAAAACCGATAGATCCACATATTTCGCACATCCTTACAGCTAGAACTACCAAATTTGGAGGGAAGATAGCTAATAGCAACCCCAAAAAAACTGCATCAAAAATTTTGGAGTCATTTTGGGTACATTTAGTTAGAGACCAATTGTTTATTCTTTCTCGCTCTCTTTATCTCTGCCTCTCTTTCCACTTTTATTGCTGATTGTCTGCGCTTATTTAGCATTAGCATTATCATTCTCTGCATTATGTCCTCTGCTTCGATTTTTTTTTCATTCTTGTGTTTTGTTTTTTGTGTTAGCATTTTAATTGGCCCTTACGCTTAGGCGCTTATTTCCTGTTTTGCATGCTTTGCCTTATTTATTTTCGGCAAATGCCTCTTATTCCTTTGTCATTTGTTGTCCCTCTCTTGTACAAATGGAGTTCAACTAATTGCGTAACTCATACGCTGCGTGCGCCTTAAGTGGGCTCTACTGCAAGACCTCAGACAAGGGTCTTAGACAATTACACCACCCCGAATCCTCCTTGGCTTAGACTTCTGGATGGCTTGGTCTTCTCACTCATTGTCCATGTCCATGTGGCATTATATTTTTTTTTTATTATCTCAATTTGCCGGTGCCAACGCAAATCCAGCGGGATTTGTGGCATAATTAGGTGTTGTGTACTGCGTCATTAAAATTTAATCAAACCAACTTATTACGAATCAAACAAACGGTAGACGAAAAGAAAGAGAGAGTGGGATATATATAAAGAGAAAGCCAGGGAAAGAGAGAGAGAGAGAGGGAGAGAGAGAGAGCGAAAGAGAGAGAGAGAGAGAGAAAGAGAGAGAGAGAGAGAGAGAGAGAGAGAAAAAAGTGACATAGACTGACTCAAGAAAGGAACAAAACGGCAAAAATCTAATTTTCTCTTGTGAGTGCGCGTTTACAAAACAACCTGTAATAATTTATGATATGACTAGCAAGTGGCCCGCTTACTTCGCTGCGCGGATAGTTTATATAAATTTTAGCAATATAAGATAGATACAAAATAAATAAATTAGAAAATATTTCACAAAATATTAAAGCAAAGTATTTAATATTCTGTTTTCCACGCCACCATTGAGGTAGAGAATCAGGCGCGTCATTTCTTATTGTGGTTTCCCCAATAGGTCTTATCCACTTATTGAACTTAATTTGCGATTACCAAAAACTTTTAAGAGCTTCTTTATAAACGACATTGGTTGTTTTTCCGTCAGTTTCTAATACCAATAAACTTTTTGGTGAACTGACTCTTGAGCAGGCTACATACAATTGGCCATGAGAGAAAAAATCGTGTCTTAAGTCTAGTCCGGCTAATTTAAGAGTTTGTCCCTGTGATTTATTAATTGTTAAGGCAAAGCAAACTTTTAAAGGAATTTGCAATCTTTTAAATTGATTTGGCAATTCAGAATCAGAAGGTATAAATGGAATTCTCGGTATAAAAACCGTTTCCCCTATACCATTGCCAGTAAAGACCATTGCTTCGACAACATTCTTATGAAGAACTTTAATTTTTAATTTAAGTTTTGGCGGTTTCAAGTTGCGAATCAACATTACAGGTGAACCAATCTTTAAAGTTAATTTATGTTGAGGCAGGCCAGCCGGATTTAATGAATTAAGAAACTCGACGGGGTAATGAACTGCATCTTCAATTTCAGTCACAGAATCAATTTATATGTCATTTCTTCACTTTGAAATGATTTTAATAAAAACTCGTTTATTTCCAATGCATTGTCATTTCTCGCAGTCAAAATAGCACGTTCCGAAAACCATTCGATTGATTTTTGAGAGATATTTGTAATATCCGGAAATATTTTTAGAGTTAGTTCTTCAATACTTTTCACAACATGACAAAAAGTTGATGGTAAAGTTATTTTGCCATCATGGGTTGGAAATAATCCATTTCCTATTTGAAGAAGCATTTCTGCAAATTCACCAGCTATGCTACCACCTTTTAAGTGCACTCGCATATTCTTCGTTAATGCAATTTTCTGTATTTTGGGCCACAAAATTGAAGACTTTAAGCAAGCATTTATTTTATCTGCTCTTGTTCCTCTGGGGATCTCTGGAAGAGTTTGTCGAAAATCACCAGCTAAGATAACAGTTATGCCACCCATTAGGTATTCACTATCTCGAATGTCTTTCAAAGATCGATCTACAGCTTCAAAAGCACCTTTATGGCCCATAGTACACTCATCCCAAACAATAAGCTTGAAATCTTTGAGCAGAGCAGCAATATTAGATTGCTTTGAAATTGAGCAATTTGGTGTTTCTAAATGAATCAAATTAAATGGAATCTTAAGTGTAGAATGCGCTGTGCGACCACAACTAAGTAAAGTGGCTGCGATACCGGAAGAAGATACGGCCAATGCAATTTTTTTACTTTGCCGTACCTTTGCCAATAATAAATTTAAAAGATACGTTTTACCTGTTCCACCAGGTGCATCTAAAAAATAGATTTCTCCCTCTTCTGCTTCAACGCTATGTAGTATCTTTTCGTATACTTGTTTTTGCCCAGCAGTAAGGAGTAGCTCATTATTAACAACAAAATTATCGCAATTTTCATAATTTGTTTCTCTATGATATTCAATATATGGCACAATTTCCTCGGGTCTAATTGGTAGTGTATAATAAGTCAAGTTTTGACCACCAATAGACAGTACAATATCTTCAATGTAAATAAGACAACTATTTAATACATTATTCACAATACTTTCATCAATATTTCTTACTTGTGAAAAATGAAAGGCTCTTAAAATATCTTCTGAGAAACTTTCTTTATAAGTATTCCAAAGTTTAAGAGCATCTGAAATTTGTCAAAATACTAACATTATTGCAAAAAGTTCTCGCAGTTTTGTAGGATTTTGACATATGACAGCTTCGGCTGTAGTTGAATCCCAGTGCTTATCATCTTCTAGTAATCCTAGAGCTTTACACGCCAATTAAAATGATGCGTATGCTTTACCATTAACGGTTTTTAAATTTAAAAATGAAGTTGGGCCACTTACAAAATGTAATATAAGTCTTAAATAAAAACATTCTGTATTATTGGGATGAGTAGTGTAAACTCTTCCCAAAGCTGAATCTCTTTTAACTCCAGGAATATTTGGCACATCATGCCCTCGTTTTCTTCTTTGAAATTCTTTATTGTTGCATGTAAAATACGATGAAACTTCAAAATATAGAAGCGTGCTTGCAAACTCATCACGTGTGCATAGCTCAAAGAAGGCTAGCAAAGTGGTTTTGGGTGTAGTGCTTAATCTGTCAAGTAATTGTTGCGGATTATTGGGGTTAACATGACCATCTTCTAAATGAACAGCTAAGTGTGTAATAGCCGGAAAACGTTCATGTATGGGAAATGCAAGGATTCTCCATACCGCTTCTGAGCTTCTTATATAACGGCCACTTTCGTACATATTAATTTCATTACGTTGGTCTTCAAGAGTAAATGATGCTTGATCACTGCCCTTGTTAAAATATTTACAATTGTATTTAATAGACTTTACAGAACTACAATACTCAACATTTATGTGAGCTTTAAATGTTCTCAATAGTACACAGTTATAAGGCACAACCCAACGATTATCTATGCAATTAACATTTATATTAATTGCATTACCACCATCTTCTATCGCTCTTCTACGATATAGAGGGTAACTATCTTTTCCAGTCACAGTTTCTTTAAGTAATTGTCGAGGAAACCTTTTGGTACATTTTCCATTTTGCATGCATGGCGATTTATTATTAAATGAACCGCAAGGACCATGAATTATATTTGACTTAACAATGTTAAATAACAAAGGATCCTCATCTGCGTTTGGTATTTCGGCACAGATAATTTTTATCAATTTTATCTGGTCTTATTTTATTTTCTAACCAAAGTAGAATACGTGGCAAGCCCCGCTTTTGCCATTCCACAGAGTACATGAAACATTGCACGCTTCCAAACAAAGAACCTTTTGTCAATAGCTATAATATCGTGACGATCATACGTTTTTTGACACGGTATTAAAACACTTTTTATGTCATACCATTGTGGATTGCATGTGAATGTTTTGAAAAGATCTGGTCGCCCATAATGGCGAACATATGTCATAGCATCTTAAGTCTTTTCATGCATATATCGTGCAGAGCTTGTAAAAGAAGATGGTAAAATTACCATCTGACCAAGTTGAGCTGCGACAACATCTTGTTGGCCTATTGCATCTTGTAGATGTATATAGCTATCTGCTCTGAGTTTTGCTTGATTGTAGCGAATATAATTTAACCTCTCTGTTTCAATTTTAGCATACATATCAACCAAAAACTGACTTAAAAGGGAACGGCAATAAATTAAATGATTTATCTCAGATTGACGAATCATTATTTAATAGCTGTAAAAGCTTAACGCAGATATAATTTTTTTTGGTTCCTCCTTTTTTAATAATGGATTCCATTGTGGTATATCCACTGAATAGCCATCTTCGCCATAAGGAAATAACAAAGGGTACTGAAAGGCATCGTAAGATCGATGCACCTCACTTATAAGATGTAATTTATTATTATGACTTTCAATAATAGTATCGCGCTTTTCAAATTGCTGACCAACAACTAAAGCTATTTCGCTTGATAGAGGTGCATTGTAAAGCCCTTTGTGAGCACCAGCGGGTGTTCGATCAGCATGTATAACCAATTTATAATCTTTAGTACTTGTTGGTATATTATTGAGAGCCATTTTTAGATCTTTTAAAAAACGATTATTATGATGAAACATACATTGATACAATCAACACTTGAAATATTTTTGCAACATAGTTGAGCTTCCTTTTCATCATCACCAACAAAATAAATTTGAAAAAACTTCATTTCTTCATTTGGCAATGTTTGCATATAAAATTCATACTACCAAGTTGAGTAATTTTATCTGACTTGTAAGCTATTCCAAAATCATAGTTTAAGCCAGACATGGCTTTAACAGTCCATGAACGCAAACGCCTTTCTTGACGTGCATCAGGATTATTAGCCTGATGTCTTCTCACTGCAACTCTATGAGCTTCAAAATTATGCGCTTACCCCTATTAATATCACGATTTTTTTCAAATGAATGTTTTAGTACCTATTTTCTGCCTTGTCGGCGAACCGACTAAGTCTTTTAACGGGATTTTTAACATTTTCGGTTTTGCATTCACTTGACGTATCAGAATCTTGAGTTAATACTTCCTCTAAAGGAGTATAAATATCAAAATGTCCATTCATTAATGGACCGGTAAAACGCAACAGGATGCATGTTATTTCCAAATGCCAGTAATAAATTTCCATTCTGAAAAAGTTGGAAATTTACAGCAAAAATTTCTGCTGCAGCTTGAAGTATGACATAGCGCGATTATATTGTTTAGAAGAGCTATAAAAAGGCAGGCTCCATCACCAATTATAGCTGATTCGGCTAACTCTCTTATGTATGCGCGCGCTCTGCAAGTCAAACAAAGAGCGTAGTATCGCTACCTTCTTCGCACGCACTGAATCAATGCAAAACATATCGAAGAGGCTGCAGTTAAACGAATTGTACATTGCCTTAAGCTTTAATTAAGTGTGTGTGTGGAGGAGCTAGGGTTTTTATACTCGATACCGAAGGTAAAGAGTATATTGGGTTTGTGCAATGTCCGTCATGGTGTCCGTCCGTCCGTCCGTCTGTATGTTCGCAACTTTTTTCCACACCCTTCAAGCTAGAGACTTGAAACTTTCCAATTCTCTTTATCTATGGGATAGTAAATTAAAGTGTCAAGATGGGGGTTCTACGATAACTGGGGGGCTGGCAAATCGATAAATTCGATAACTCAAAACCGATAAATCCACATATTTCGCACATCCTTACAGCTAGAACTACCAAATTTGGAGGGAAGATAGCTAATAGCAACCCCAAAGAAACTGCATCAAAATTTTGGAGCCACGCCCACCCATTCCGCCCCCAGCCCCCACGCAATTTAAAGTCAAAAAAGCCTATAGCTCCCACAGTTTTTGAGCTAGAGCCATCAAATTTGGTGCCAAGATAGGTGACGATGACCCCCCAAAAACTGCATCAAAAGTTTGGATGCCACGCCCACCAATACTGCCCTAGCCGCCCCCATCCGCCCCATCGCTTCGTCAAAAACGGAAATGCGTGTATCTTCCAGAGTTGTGGAGCTAGAGCCTCCAAATTTGGTAGGAAGATACCTGGTAACGACCCCCAAAATAATACATACTTTGAGCTAGAGTCACCACATTTGGTTTGAAGGTAGCAATTGACATTCCACATAGATCTGCATCAAAAATTTGGATGCCACGCCTACCCATACCGCCCCCAGCCCCCCTTTCTCCACCTTATACATACTTTGAGCTAGAGTCACCAAATTTGGTGTGAAGGTAGCACTTGACATTCCACATGATCTGCATCAAAAATGTTGATGCCACGCCCACCCATAACGCCCCCATGCCCCCTTCCCACGTATTTTACAAACTTTGAGCTAGAGTCACCAAATTTGATGTGAAGGTAGCACTTGACATTCCACATGATCTGCATCAAAAATGTTGATGCCACGCCCACCCATAAAGCCCCAATGCCCCCTTCCCACGTATTTTACAAACTTCGAGCTAGAGTCACCAAATTTGGTATGAAGATAGCAATTGACATTCCACAAAGATCTGCATCAAAAATTGGATGCCACGCTCACCCATACCGCCTCAAGTCCCCCTTTCCCCAATTTTTACAAACTTCGGGCTAGAGTCACCAATTGACTGAAGGCAGCAATTGACATTCCACATAGATCTGCAGCAAAACTTTGGATGCCATGCCCACCCATACCGCCCCCAAGCCCCATAGCCCCCCTTTCACCACCATTTACATGCTTCGAGCTAGAGTCACCAAATTTGGTATGAAGGTAGCATTTGACATTCCACAAGGATCTGCAGCAAAAATTTGGATGCCACGCCCAACCATACCGCCCCCAGCCCCATAGCCCTCCTTTCCCCACCTTATACAAATTTTGAGCTAGAGTCACCAAATTTGGTATGAAGATAGCAATTGACATCCCACATAGATATGCACCAAAAATTTGAATGCCACGCCCAACCATACCGCCCCCAGCCCCCCTTTCCCCACTTTTACAAACTTTGAGCTAGAGTCACCAAATTTGTTATGAAGATAGAAATTGACATTCCACAAAGATCTGCATCAAGAATTTGGCTGCAATTCCACCCATACCGCCCTCAGCCCCCATTTCCACACTTTATACAAACTTCGAGCTAGAGTCACCAAATTTGGTATGAAGATAGCAATTGACATCCCACATGGATGGGCATCAACATTTTTATGCTCGATACCGAAGGTAAAGAGTATATTGGGTTTGTGCAATGTCCGTCATGGTGTCCGTCCGTCCGTCCGTCTGTATGTTCGCAACTTTTTTCCACACCCTTCAAGCTAGAGACTTGAGTACAAACGCCTTTCTTGACGTGCATCAGGATTATTAGCCTGATGTCTTCTCACTGCAACTCTATGAGCTTCAAAATTATGCGCTTACCCCTATTAATATCACGATTTTTTTCAAATGAATGTTTTAGTACCTTTTTTCTGCCTTGTCGGCGAACCGACTAAGTCTTTTAACGGGATTTTTAACATTTTCGGTTTTGCATTCACTTGACGTATCAGAATCTTGAGTTAATACTTCCTCTAAAGGAGTATAAATATCAAAATGTCCATTCATTAATGGACCGGTAAAACGCAACAGGATGCATGTTATTTCCAAATGCCAGTAATAAATTTCCATTCTGAAAAAGTTGGAAATTTACAGCAAAAATTTCTGCTGCAGCTTGAAGTATGACATAGCGCGATTATATTGTTTAGAAGAGCTATAAAAAGGCAGGCTCCATCACCAATTATAGCTGATTCGGCTAACTCTCTTATGTATGCGCGCGCTCTGCAAGTCAAACAAAGAGCGTAGTATCGCTACCTTCTTCGCACGCACTGAATCAATGCAAAACATATCGAAGAGGCTGCAGTTAAACGAATTGTACATTGCCTTAAGCTTTAATTAAGTGTGTGTGCGGAGGAGCTAGGGTTTTTATACTCGATACCGAAGGTAAAGAGTATATTGGGTTTGTGCAATGTCCGTCATGGTGTCCGTCCGTCCGTCCGTCCGTCCGTCTGTATGTTCGCAACTTTTTTCAACACCCTTCAAGCTAGAGACTTGAAACTTTCCAATTCTCTTTATCTATGGGATAGTAAATTAAAGTGTCAAGATGGGGGTTCTACGATAACTGGGGGGCTGGCAAATCGATAAATTCGATAACTCAAAACCGATAAATCCACATATTTCGCACATCCTTACAGCTAGAACTACCAAATTTGGAGGGAAGATAGCTAATAGCAACCCCAAAGAAACTGCATCAAAATTTTGGAGCCACGCCCACCCATTCCGCCCCCAGCCCCCACGCAATTTAAAGTCAAAAAAGCCTATAGCTCCCACAGTTTTTGAGCTAGAGCCATCAAATTTGGTGCCAAGATAGGTGACGATGACCCCCCAAAAACTGCATCAAAAGTTTGGATGCCACGCCCACCAATACTGCCCTAGCCGCCCCCATCCGCCCCATCGCTTCGTCAAAAACGGGAATGCGTGTATCTTCCAGAGTTGTGGAGCTAGAGCCTCCAAATTTGTTAGGAAGATACCTGGTAACGACCCCCAAAATAATACATACTTTGAGCTAGAGTCACCACATTTGGTTTGAAGGTAGCAATTGACATTCCACATAGATCTGCATCAAAAATTTGGATGCCACGCCTACCCATACCGCCCCCAGCCCCCCTTTCTCCACCTTATACATACTTTGAGCTAGAGTCACCAAATTTGGTGTGAAGGTAGCACTTGACATTCCACATGATCTGCATCAAAAATGTTGATGCCACGCCCACCCATAACGCCCCCATGCCCCCTTCCCACGTATTTTACAAACTTTGAGCTAGAGTCACCAAATTTGATGTGAAGGTAGCACTTGACATTCCACATGATCTGCATCAAAAATGTTGATGCCACGCCCACCCATAAAGCCCCAATGCCCCCTTCCCACGTATTTTACAAACTTCGAGCTAGAGTCACCAAATTTGGTATGAAGATAGCAATTGACATTCCACAAAGATCTGCATCAAAAATTGGATGCCACGCTCACCCATACCGCCTCAAGTCCCCCTTTCCCCAATTTTTATAAACTTCGGGCTAGAGTCACCAATTGACTGAAGGCAGCAATTGACATTCCACATAGATCTGCAGCAAAACTTTGGATGCCATGCCCACCCATACTGCCCCCAGCCTCCCTTTCCCCACTTATTACAAACTTCGAGCTAGAGTCACCAAATTTGGTATGAAGAGAGCAATTGACATCCCACATGGATCGGCAGCAAAAATTTGAATGCCACGCCCAGCCATACCGCCCCAAGCCCCATAGCCCCCCTTTCACCACCATTTACATGCTTCGAGCTAGAGTCACCAAATTTGGTATGAAGGTAGCATTTGACATTCCACAAGGATCTGCAGCAAAAATTTGGATGCCACGCCCAACCATACCGCCCCCAGCCCCATAGCCCTCCTTTCCCCACCTTATACAAATTTTGAGCTAGAGTCACCAAATTTGGTATGAAGATAGCAATTGACATCCCACATAGATATGCACCAAAAATTTGAATGCCACGCCCAACCATACCGCCCCCAGCCCCCCTTTCCCCACTTTTACAAACTTTGAGCTAGAGTCACCAAATTTGTTATGAAGATAGAAATTGACATTCCACAAAGATCTGCATCAAGAATTTGGATGCAATTCCACCCATACCGCCCTCAGCCCCCATTTCCACACTTTATACAAACTTCGAGCTAGAGTCACCAAATTTGGTATGAAGATAGCAATTGACATCCCACATAGATATGCACCAAAAATTTGAATGCCACGCCCAACCATACCGCCCCCAGCCCCCCTTTCCCCACTTTTACAAACTTTGAGCTAGAGTCACCAAATTTGGTATGAAGATAGCAATTGACATCCCACATGGATGGGCATCAACATTTTTATGCTCGATACCGAAGGTAAAGAGTATATTGGGTTTGTGCAATGTCCGTCATGGTGTCCGTCCGTCCGTCCGTCTGTATGTTCGCAACTTTTTTCCACACCCTTCAAGCTAGAGACTTGAAACTTTCCAATTCTCTTTATCTATGGGATAGTAAATTAAAGTGTCAAGATGGGGGTTCTACGATAACTGGGGGGCTGGCAAATCGATAAATTCGATAACTCAAAACCGATAAATCCACATATTTCGCACATCCTTACAGCTAGAACTACCAAATTTGGAGGGAAGATAGCTAATAGCAACCCCAAAAAAACTGCATCAAAAATTTTGGAGCCACGCCCACCCATTCCGCCCCCAGCCCCCACGCAATTTAAAGTCAAAAAAGCCTATAGCTCCCACAGTTTTTGAGCTAGAGCCACCAAATTTGGTGCCAAGATAGGTGATGATGACCCCCAAAAAACTGCATCAAAAGTTTGGATGCCACGCCTACCGATACTGCCCTAGCCACCCCCATCCACCCCAACGCTTCGTCAAAAACGGGAATGCGTGTATCTTCCAGAGTTGTGGAGCTAGAGCCTCCAAATTTGCTAGGAAGATACCTGGTAACGACCCCCAAAAAACTGCATCAAAGTTTTGGAGCCACGCCTACCCATACCGCCCCCAGCCCCCCTTTCTCCACCTTATACATACTTTGAGCTAGAGTCACCAAATTTGGTGTGAAGGTAGCAATTGACATTCCACATAGATCTGCATCAAAAATTTGGATGCCATGCCTACCCATACCGCCCCCAGCCCCCCTTTCTCCACCTTTTACATACTTTGAGCTAGAGTCACCAAATTTGGTGTGAAGGTAGCACTTGACATTCCACATGATCTGCATCGTAAATGTTGATGCCACGCCCACCCGTAACGCCCCCATGCCCCCTTCCCACGTATTTTACAAACTTTGAGCTAGAGTCACCAAATTTGGTGTGAAGGTAGCACTTTACATTCCACATGATCTGCATCGTAAATGTTGATGCCACGCCCACCCGTAACGCCCCCATGCCCCCTTCCCACGTATTTTACAAACTTCGAGCTAGAGTCACCAAATTTGGTATGAAGATAGCAATTGACATTCCACAAAGATCTGCATCAAAAATTGGATGCCACGCCCACCCATACCGCCCCAAGTCCCCCTTTCCCCACTTTTTACAAACTTCGGGCTAGAGTCACCAAGTTTGGAAGCAACTGACTGAAGGCAGCAATGGACATTTCACATAGATATGCAGCAAAAATTTGGATGCCACGCCTTTTACCTTTTAAAAACTTTGAGCTAGAGTCACCGAATTATGAAGGAAGATAGCTGGTGGCATCCTCATCTGCATCGGAGAATCTTTAAGGCAGCGTACACCCCTGCCCAGTCCGTACCCCTTTGCAATCACGCCTTTTTTTACTGGTTTTAATACTGGTATCGAGTATGCCGCAGTCGGTTGCGTCCGACTGCAACGTTTCCACTTGTTAATACTGGTATCGAGTACACCGCAGTCGGTTGCGTCCGACTGCAACGTTTCCACTTGTTTTGCTTTCTTTTAGCTTGCTTCAGAAGTCAACAATGTATGCATGCATTTACAATGTATGCGCGCGCTCTGCAAGTCTAACAAAGAGCGTAGTAAAGCTACCTTCTTCGCACGCACTGAATTAATGCAAAACATATCTAAGAGGCTGCAGCTAAGTGAATTGCATATTGCCTTTAGTTTTAATTTAGTGTGTGCGGAGGAGTTAGGGTTATTAAACTTTATGATTGACATGCAAAGCGCGCACATAAAATAGAGAGTGAACGTAAATGAGCAACATCAAAGGAACATGATCGGAGCGAGATTTGTAATTACCTGATTATCTTAAGAGCAACACGCGCACTTATGTCAACGCCCTATGCTTGTTCGAAATTGCATATCAATAACATATTAATAATGTTAGTTAGTTTTGTCTAAGTTATATAAGCAGCAAGTAGGCGAATCCACCCCATAAAATATTCTGGTGTGGGTAATTTTTTTAGACGCACCAAGTTTTGTTTTGTTGTTTTTTTTTTTTAAAATCATAGATGCCCAGCCCATAGCTCTTTGGGCTCACTTTGTTTTTGTAATTGCTCATGAGATAGGAAAGCAATGAGCGTATACATACATGCACGGCACCAAGTATAGGCAAACAGAACACATGCAAACATTTACTTGTGTATGCATTGCGTAGAACCAAAACCGTTATAGTTCCCTTCTTTGTATTGGTCTGTCGACGTGCAAGCAAGCAGAACAACAACACTTTCAATGATTTTGTTTTTGCCTTACCCAAATTCGTTGCGGTTTTGTTGGTATTGAGTGTATTCGGTATTGAGTGTAACCTGCCGGAAAAATGTTTAACATAGCAGCATGTAAATTTTTTTTCTCTCAAAATTATTATTGTGAACAAGCAGTGCATTATATGCTATACGAAATTGATAATAAATAAAAATTTTAATGCAACAAGTAAGAAGGCTCTAGTCGGGAGAGCCCGACTAGAAGATACCCTGAACCCAGTTGCAATAAATAAATTAAATTTATGTAAGACTTTGGTATACTGACTTAGCTTCAATCGATTAAATTCGATATCTCCGGTGTTTCTCAAACGATTTGGACGAAATTTTCAGAAAAGTTCTATCATTACCCATTACTTCAACCCTCATTTTTAGATTTTCCAAATTCGATATATTTTGTTATCGATATTATGTGTATATCGGAAACCAGAAACGTTACCGATAATTTGAAGCAAACTTGTTCTGCTTATGGTATAGGAGAACTTAAATACCAAATCTGAAGTTTCTAGCTCTTGTAGTCTCTGAGATCCACGCGTTCATACAGACAGACAGACAGACAGACAGACGGACAGACAGACGGACAGACGGACAGACGGACATGGCTATATCGTCTCGGCTGTTGATGCTGATCAAGAATATATATACTTTATAGGGTCGGAGATGCTTCCTTCTGCCTGTTACATACTTTTGCACAAAACCATTATACCCTTATTTGCCCATTTTATGGGTTAAGGGTATAAAAAGGGCATTTTAAAAGTATGCATAATTCAATTGCATGTGCAACAATGAAGGTGATAGAAGCGGAGTATAAAAAACGGATCGATGAGTTCAACGTTAACGATGCGCTACAAATACTGAATTATATTGAACAATTTGTATTTACATTATTATTATTAAAAAGAAGAATCATTTGTGAAACTTTTTTTTTTTTAATTAATTTAGTGAAATGGTACCTATGTACACTTTTTCCCAGTGCACAAATTGAAAGACAAATAACTGTTCTCTTCTTGGTATTGGTGTTTTTTATGTGAGTTTTGGAGTTGCTCAGCCGTATGCTGGCTTTGGGCATCTATGTTTCAAATCAATCACACCAACAAAAAGTAGCAGTGCGGGCCCAACAACAACAACAAACGCTTCTTGCAAGTGTACGAACCTTTTTTTTATGACACTTTGCTTGCGGGACTCAAAGGCGTCATTGCCCATTGTTTTGTTTTTGTATTCTCGCTCGCGATCGAGCTCTCAGCTTGTCCGACAATCTGGCGACAGTAGTGGAATGGGTAATTGTTGTAATTGTAATTTGATTTTTAAAATGGGTAAAAAGTGCTCCAAATCGTATGGGAGGTACTTGAAGGAGTTGTCCATTTAAAAATTCCTCCTTAGTGCTCACTTTCAACCTGCATAAAATATTGTGTGAAAATTTCAGCCTTGTAGCTCTTTTTGTTTAGGCTGTGGCAATGTCAACAATCACTTAGGACAAACTCTTTTATATATAGAGATAAACTTATTTCTGTTACACACACACACATACACATTCTCATCTTCAGACTTTCACGCATGCAAATGAATTGTTTGCTACACACAGAAAAAAAAAAATTTTAAATCGCATAATTTACACTTAGATTCTAAAATTTTTCGGAACGATTTTCGGTCTACACATCTTATTTTAAATTCTAAAAGTGGAATTTTAAATTAAAATTTTCGGTATAAAATTTTTTGTTTTATATTTAAAGTGCTTAAATTTTATTTTTCAAAATCAAAACTTTTTGATTCAAAATGTTTTTATTTTAAAGTTAAGCATTAGAAACCTTAAACTAACTAAAATAATTTTTTAATCGAAATAATGTAACATCCCGATATCAGTACTTAAAACCACATTGGTTGTTATAATTAATGACAAATATATACTATAAGATTCTATAAATTAATTAATATTAAACTTTTTGCTTGGGGCGCACGAATACAGACCAGTAGCAGCATTGCGTGATAGCTCTTTGTTAATAGTTATTAGATTCCTTCAATGTATATTCGTGAGAAATATTATGTTTATATACTTAGTATAAATCATTTGTATAATTTTAAATTAATTTTTTAAAACTTACCGATCACGAAAAGCCAATTATCTATGCCGTGACTCGAACCTGAGACCTTACGATTACCACGCGTATGCCATAGTCATTGCGCTGTTGTCGACTATGTCTTACAGACAGTTAATTTTAATACATAGTACACATAAGAGCGCCTCTCTCTCTCTCTCTCTCTCTCTCTCTCTCTGTTAAGCGTAATTTTAAAGCGATTCGTACTGATTTCTAAAATTTAATTATCAAATTAAATGTGCTGTTTTAAATATGTTTTTTAATAGGGCAAATTATTAAATATAAAATTTTCATTCGAAGTTCGAGTAGTAATAATGGAGCACTTTGCTTCAAAAATGAAAAAGCCTTTAAACATATTTTTCAATTTAAAATCTAAAATTTAAATTTTGCATTTTATAATTTTTCTGATTTCTTCAAATTTAAAATAGTAAATTACGATTTATAAAAGTTTGCACTTTAATTCTAAACCGATTCGTACTGATTTGTAAAATTGAAACCATCGATTTAAATGTGGTTGTTTTAGATATAGATTTTAAAAGCGCACATTCTTAAATTTAAAATTTTCATTTTAGGTTTAAGGACTAATTATTCAAATCAACATTGATTTAATACGAATCGTTTTAAATTTGGTGTTTCAATACGATTAATTCTAAAATCAAAAATTTTCGTATTGAAATTAAGAAAAAAATTTTAAATCTGAATCTAAAATTAAAATTGTTGGTCTTACGTTTAATTTTTTTTCTCTGTGTATATATTAAATCAGCTCTAAATGCTTTTAATGTAACATTTAATATATTATAAACAGAATATGTAGGTTATGTTAAAAGCAATCTTTATGAAATATTTTAACAGTAGGTGTCCCTAATAGAATATATTTCGGCATGGAACTAAGTAAACGTTTTTTATACTCGATACCGAAGATTTTTTTTTATATTAATTTGTTGGTCTTATTTATTGAATCTTTTCTAGTGAATTAGAAAACTAACAATAAGTATAAAAATCTTATTAATAAAATCTTAGCTAACAGTTCATTTTATTATACCCTTCACAGGGTATATTGACTTTGTCATGAATCTGTAACGCCTTAAAGGAATGATGGGAGACCCCATAAACTATATATCAAAATGATCAGGACGAGCTCAGGAATTGATTTCCGTCTGTCCGTCTGTCTGTCTGTTTCAACACGATTTCCGGCCAAACTGCTGAACCGATCTTGATGAAACTTTCACAGATTGCTTAGATCATGTCGGGTTTGTTCACTATGAAATTTCATCCCGATTGGAGCATTCTACGATATAGCCACCATATAAATTTACTATATCAACACGATTTCCGGCCAAACTTATGAACCGATCTTGATGAAACTTTCACAGATTGCTTAGATCATGTCGGCTTTGTTCACTATGAAATTTCATCCCGATCGGAGCATTCTACGATATAGCCACCATATAAATACAAAAAATCTATTAAAAAACAAAATTGGACTAAAAAACTAAAATACCAAAATTACTACACGAGGATTCGAACCCGCACCTACCGGATGAGAGTCTGGCATACTTACCACTAGACTATATAAGAGTTTAACAGAATAGCTGAATATCTATTCTTAAAATTAACATAGTTAATTCGATACGCCGAATATTAATAATTTAATGCCTTATAGTCTTTCGAGATTTTCACGCAATAAAAAAATAAAAATACAAATTAATCCACGTGTGAAGGGTATCATAGTCTTGGCATAGCCAAAATTAACTATGCGGCACTATGTTGTTTTGACTGTATTCTGAGTGCGCGTAACTAAAAATCATCGCTGGGTTGGTAAGTCGATACGACGAAGACGGGATCGGCTGCGCAGCCTTGCGAGACCTCTCGCGAGATGATTTGTGTGCGATGAGAGCTTACTAAGATATTTTACTTTTTGTTCCGCTATTTCCTCTTTGACTGTTGAGATGTTTAAGTCTTTATGAATGTTTTTGTTTCGAACATACCACGGTGCCCCGGTAATGGTTCTATATATTTTTGACTGGGCTCTGTGGACAATGTCAATGCTGCTGTTGCTAGCGTTCCCCCATAACTGGGAACTAGAGGTGGGCACGGGTCGGGCTTTTATCGGGTACCCGTGGGCACCCGCGGGTAACCGTGGGTACGGGCTGAAAAATCATATTTCGGGTTGGGTGCGGGCGGGTGTGGGTTAGTCTGTTCAACCCGCTTTACCCGAAATAAAGTTAGTAAATATATTGGTAAATATTCTGCTATATACTTAAAAGTTTCCTTTTTTTAACTTTGTGTACAAACCCTCCGTTTAAAGAGTTAAGTTTTTTTATCAGAAAAACAAAAAGATCGTGTTTTAGAAATGCATGATGATTAAATATCGAGAAACGTTGAAAGACAATCTTAATGACTCGCAAACTGAAAACTCTTCGCCAAACACGAGTCACGAGTTTCAAGAGTTCTTTGGCACAGTGGCGCCCGTAGAACAAGTCAAGTGTCAAAAATCAAAAATTGCATGTGCCTCTAAAAAATATTGAATGAGCGATTTCAAATCTGCAATCCATAATGTAACCGGATTTTTTGTTTAGAAGATATAGCTTTTCAAAGTTGTCTGATTTTTTGTGTTACATAAAAATCACAATTTTAAGGTAATTTGGTCGGCTTTGAGATACAATATCTCAAAAACTAAGTTACGGATTGTCATTGTTTTTGGTTCTATTGATAGATCTATTTATTAAGAAAAGAATAAAAAAAAAATTATACTGTTTGCTTTGCGTTTGGCCAGGCAATTCAATATTTACCAACTATCCACTTTTTTACTATTTCTCAACTTTGATGGAAAATAAAAAAAAATTACATCACATTATATCGGCTATTTTTTTAAATTAATTTCTTTGATTATTCCTCTATTAAATGCAAAAAGTTTCATGTGCCCGTTTTTGCCCCTTTTTTTTTTAAATGTAAAAAAAGTGAAAAAAGTCATAGGAAAAAAAGGTGTTTCATGCATTTTTGGGCAATTTATGACATATAACCGTGAAAACCCATTTTTGTTGTTGTTGTTACGTTCGTTATTGTGAAGATACTTGACTTTTGTTTTTCATTCTGTAATACTTACCTGAGATCATTTGTCAAATCCTGGTCCCTAAATTCAGGTGCAGTTACAGGATATACAAATAAATTACCAGGTACGCACCGAATACAGAAATTGCGTTGGCGTACAACTAGTCACACATCCCATTCAGGTAGGCACAAATCTTATTCGGACACGTGCCAAGTACCCAAATTGCATAAATTGACCTTATTGACCTGGACTTATACAAACAATAGGTAAATTGTTAGGCATGAAAGATAACTCTTTTCTTGAACCCTTAATCCAAACGGTATATATCAGGTAATAGATTAGACTATATAATGAAAAAAAAAACTATAATCCTGGATTAGTCTACGACTGAAAGTTGGCAAGACAAGTACTGTTTTACACTTCAAACATGTCGTTGAGCAACCATAAATTATTTGACCTGTTTAAGAAGTCAACCACATTATAAAGTTTCACGGAAGCTGCCTTCGAAGAACTTGATAGTTTATACGGCAATATACAGAGAAGCGAAGATATAAAAAATAAACTCTGCATGATGTATGCCAGTCTAAACTCACGATGGATAAAAACAAACAGAATGACTGAGAGATTCAACACCAAACACCAGGACTGGCTTAATAGTGATACCATCCTGGGTACATTAACAGAAGATGAACCCAGCACATCCACCGGACGAGCAAAAGGAAGGCCGCCTAAAGGTATGGAAGAGTGTTCAAATTTAACAAGAAAAAGGAAACTTGCTGATTCAACAAATGATTTATCCACGGAACATTTATCGGAAGCGCTATCTATTAGATATACAAAGGATGTTGAAAAAGTAAGGTCACACATTACAAAAGCAGCTGCTATTGCAAGCCCACCGCGACTACAAAGAATCAAGAAAAGCATTCCCACGCCTCCAAACTCAAACCTTAAGAAGTATGGTTCCGAAGAAGCTTTGGCTTTGTTTATGGACTTGGAACTTTCTAAAGAGAAATATGAGATACTACGGGCATCTTTGAGGCAACATGGAGCTGACATTTTACCGGGATACAAACATGTTTCGAAAGCAAAATTAGATTCACGACCACTGCATACGGAGTTTACTGAAGTCTCTGTTAAGTCACGAAAAGAATTAGAAAATACTTATAGTTCAGAGATGATTTCTCTTTTAGATATACCATCTTTTACGGATTGTGATGAATATTTTACAAAAAATTAATAAAAAAAAAAAATTATTTTTAAATATTTTAATATTAATTTTAGATTATAAAAACCATTAAAACGAAACAATAAAAATCAAAAAATTTAAAAAATATTTTTTTTCCTTCCCGTAAAGTTGATTTTTCCACAAATTTCATACTTTGCATACCCATAAATAGGCACAGAAAAATCGTAGAATTCATTTCAAACGCTCATTTTATAGGTTGATTAATTATCTATCATATGCTTTTTAAATTGTTCGATTATCTCATTTGGTTCAAAAGTTATGATTTTTGATATGAAAAAACTCAAATGGCCCCACTGTGCGTCGTGTATCTGCCCAAACGATGCTTACGCACGGTTTCGTTGAGTTTTGTTTTTTTAACGAATGCTTAAGCGCCTAAGCATAAGTTCAATCATTGAAAACATGCTTCGATGCTTTGTGCTCTAGAGCTGTCGCTGTTTTTTTATTATATGGAAAATATTTAAATAATTGTTAGATCTTCATTTTATTGGTTAGAAACATATTGATATAATATACTATTTCTATAAACCTTGTGTTATCTTTATTTTTAACATAATATTACATAAAATGTTTCCATTTATTTTTTAATGGAATAAAAAAAGAACATGTGGCAACAATGGTTAGCAAAAAGAAAGAAGAAGAAGAGACTTAAGCACTGGTTGGGCCTTTAGTCTTCTGTCTAAGTGTACGCCCAGATACGTTACATCGTTTGCTTTTGGAAGTGTGTTGTTGTTTAACGTGAGCGGTGGACAATATTGCCTGTTAAGGGTAAAAGTTACTTGCTTTCATTTTTGTTCGTTTACCTTAATTCGCCAATCTGATAACCATTTTTCCACGTTGACCAGATGAAGGGCTAGTTGCGCTGTTGCTTGTATTGGGCATCTGGAGCGGCTGAGAATAGCTGTACCATCAGCAAAGGTAGATGTTGTTAATCGGCTGCTTATTGGGATGTCTGCTGTGAAAAGCACGTACAGTGTTGGTCCAAGTACGCTGCCCTGTGGAACACCAGCTTCGATACTGTGTTTGTCAGACATTGCAGTGTTACATCTTACTGCGAACTTCCTGTCGTATAGGTACGACTTAAGCAGCTTATGTGTGTTGTTTGGGAGCATTGTTTTGATCTTATGCATTAGACCTTCCAACCAAACTTTGTCGAATGCCTGAGAAACATCCAGAAATATATTGCAGTGCAGTATTCTCTATTTTCGAACGCAGTTCGTATCTCTGATGTTATTCTGTTAACCTGCTCAATTGTTCCGTGCTTTTCACGAAAACCAAATTGGTGTGACGGGATTATGGTATAAAGATTCAGGAATGGATTTATCCGGGACAGCAAACATTTTTCAAAAAGTTTTGATAGACACGGTCTATACGACGTGGGAGCTGTGTGATATTTTCCAGGCTTTGGTATCATAATGATGCTTGACTTTTTCCATATGTCTGGATAGTGGCCAAGTTTGGTGATAGCATTGAAGAGCTGGGCAATTATGCAGATTGCACAGTAAGGAAGCTCAATAATCATCTTTGGGGTTATTTGGTCACCTCCTGGAGATTTTTTTGGGTTCAGTTGCTCTTTAATGATTCTAACGATTTCATTTGGGCGAAACTTGATTGGATCATGTTGAAGCTGAGAGCCGTTTGAAGCAGTCGGTAGTGCAAACGTATTTGTTGCAGGGTTAGGTTGGAACACTTTTTGGAGATGAGTAGCAAATGTGTTAGCTCTTTCTTAATCGCTGCGAGCCCAGCCGCCTGCGAAGTTTCTTATAGGCATTACTGTTTCTGTTGGTGAGCTTAGAGTTGGGTGAGCTCTCCACAATGAGTTTTTCGTACTGGTGGTTGATAATTGCTCGATGTAATGGCGTTGAGCGCGCTCGTCCTCGATTTTTAACGCTTTGGTGAGTTAACGCGTGGCGTCTTTTAGTTTTCGCTTTGCCGATGGCGATCTGTTCGATTGCCAGTCACGTCGTAGGCGCCGCTTTTCAAGAACGAGCTGTTCAATTTGTAGATTTGTTGTCCTTTGGTTGTGTATTGTTTTTGGTATTCGAGGCGTAGCGGCGCGAGCTGCGGCGACGAAGACAGTCTCCAGAGTGTTAACAAAACTGACAATGTCAGCTACATCAACGAGACGTGGCTTAAGCTCAAAGTGTGAGCTTATACATTTTTTGTATCTGAGCCAGTTAGTTTTATGTGATTCTTAACTTACAGGGTCGATTTATGAATTCAGGGTGTCGTTGCAGATTTATTAGGACTGGCGAGTGATCGGATGATAGATCCGAAAGGCACTCTGCACTTATCAGTCTACGCGAAATTTTTTTGGTAACTGCAAAGTCAATCAAATCGGGTAGTTTTTTGGAATCTGTCGGCCAGTATGTTGGTCTGCCAGGAGAAACGTGGTCGAGCTTGTTGTTAGCTTTTATAATTGCATTGTAGAGCTGCTTTCCTTTTGGATTCACTAGACGAGATCCCCAGTGTGTGTGCTTGGCATTGTAGTCTCCTGCTGCTATAAAGCATTCTCCTAGTGAGTTAAAAAATTCCATAAATTGGTCTTCAGATATGGTATAACGTGGAGGGCAGTATATAGCGGCAAGAGTAAGTTGGTTCCCACTGTCCAAATGTATTTTTAGAGATGTGGCCTGTAGAAAGCTTTTAGCAAACTCTTTATAGTAGTGGTGCTTGAGGCGGCTTCTGATCAAAATACCAGTTCCACCACTTTACTATCGGGATGATTTGTACCATAGAATAAGTATCCACTTATGTTAAAGTTATATTTGTTTGTAAGGTGTGTTTCGGAAAGTAGCATTACGTCGATGTGCTTATCGAGTAGGAATTGAGCTAATTCAAGTTTATGCTGTGAGACGCCATTAGCGTTCCACGTAGGTATTCGTATCTCAGCCATTGATTATTTTGACTGTTGTGATACAAGCATTTGTATAAAGAGATTTTGATTACGCATTAGTTCCTGCATAGTTGTTTTCATGAATGACATAAACTCGTTCATGCTCTGCTGCAGGGTACATACGAGTGCTTCGAGGTTACTTTGTTGCTGCTCCTGTGCAGCGTTTTTGCTTACTTGTTTTGGTTGTAAGTACGGTGTGTTAGAGGCAGGAAGAGCCAGTCCAGATCTTAGTGCGCTTGCATAAGTTGCGTTATTTGTTGAGAACTCGGGGCCAAGTGAGGATCTGGCTGCAGATGAAAAGAAGACGTCTGGGTTGTGTTTCGATGGAGTGAAGGTAGTCGGTGCGTGTTGCGAGCGTACATTGGTACAGCGCTGATGGATACGATTTTTAAGTTCCTTGTAGACCTGGCAACCTCTGTAGTTGGCTGTGTGCTTGCCTTCGCAGTTGTTGCAGAATTCTTTGCTAGAGTCTTCTTTGCTTACTGGGCAACTTCCGGAGCTATGCAGTTCCCCACAGTATACGCATACCGAGCGCAGTATACAGTAGGCTTTTGTATGGCCGTACTCTTGGCAGTTCATACATTGTACCGGACCGTTTCGTTTGTGCGGTTCTTCTACGGTGATTCTTCGGTAAAGTAAAAGCTGAAGTTTGTATATTGAGTGCACCTCGTTTTTTTTAAGCATCTTCGTTTCTGGTTCAAGTTCTATTTTAAAAAGTGGTTGCGGCATCCTGTTCCTGTTTAAGAGGTTTATGACGGTTTTTGCTCGAAATCCTTTCACCTGCAGCGCCTGTTTTATTTCTTCTGGTGTTACATCAGGTTCTATGCTTTTTATTACGACCTGCAGGCCCTTGCAGCTTTTTAATTGATACGTATGATAATTCATTTTTTTTTCGTTTAGATACTTTATGAGAACTCTGTAATTATCTTCCGACTTTGTCTGGACTTTAATTTCTTGAATTTTACCCTGTACTAGAGGAACTATGTAGAAACTATCTTTGCCTATGAGCTCGATAACTTTGTTAACAAAAGCACTGGAGCTTTTCTCGCGTATATATATTGGGGGTGGCTTCGGCTTTTTCGTGACAGCCCCAACGGCTTCAGAAGGCAGATCATCTGTGTTTTCTGCCAAGATGTGAAATCTATTGCTATTGTATGTAGTATCGTTCGAGGGTATACTTAAATTGCTACGGGTCATTTTTGGTTTACTCGTAGAATTTTGCGGACTTAGCTTTCTTTTGATATAAATGTAGCGATCCATACCAGTCTGCGTAGCCGGCTTAACATTTTTGCTGTTTGCAGTTTGATTTGCTGACGGCGCAGCAGTCGTTGTGCTTGTTGAACGGGAAGTAGGTATCGGTGCAGTTGTGGTTGTAGTCGCTGTTGCGGTACCTAGAGAGGGCGCAGCACTTGCAGTCGTTGCTAAGAGAGACGGGGAGCACGAAAACTTTCGGTCGCGTGCTGTGTGCAATACTTCATTTGTCGGGTTGGGTGTTGCCGACCGCGCGCGGTCGGATTGCGTTGACTCGATAGATAACAGGGACGGAGACGGTGAGCAAGAACGTTCTCTGGCACGCGAATTTTGTACAAAGGAAGGCGTTTTATATAAAAAAAGACCTCGCGAATAAAAACACGACTGTATGTTCTGTGTATCGAGAATCAACTAAACTTCTTTATTTAAATTGGTTTGCATGAAAGCTTAATTCTATCTTAAAATAATTGTTGATACAAATGTCTGGCTATTGACCTACTCATTGGCGTGTGCAGGTACATTTCCTGTTATTGCCAAATATGCAATGCTTGCATTTCCTGTTATTGTTCTGATTGGACTTATGATTTATTAGGAATTTAAAGAGTTCAATAACTCTTGCACTTTCATACTTATGTTCTTATTTTCGACATATTTACTGGTGGGATCATACATAACTTCTCCCCCTCTTAGATAAGAATTCTCCTGAATTCTACTGTTATTTAAATGAATTTTAATTTTCTTGTGTTTCAATATAATAATTGCAATCAATATATTATTAGTATTAAAATAGCTGCATTGCAAAAATATGTTATGTCTTTATGTGTATTTAAATTTTTTATGTTTAGCCAGTTAATTTTGTTATTCTCAAGTATTTTTTCGAATGTAATTTGTTTCGTAAAGTTTTGCATTTGTTTTCTTTTTTCATATAATGTTATTTCATTTTCTTTTTCGTAAATGTTCGTAAATAATTATTTTCTATATTGATTGTACAATTGGCAAATTGTATTAACATATTGTTTTCAATTTTAATTTCTTTACTATTACAGTTTTGATGTAGTGTTTCGTTATTTGCGTTCTTAATAACTAAAGTTTCTTCATCTAGTTCTATTATTTCCATTTCTTGTTTTTTAATTAATTTGCAGTTATTCTTGAATATACAATGTGTACTTATTTTCATTTCTTTTAATTTTTTATTCTTTTCGTATGTATATGTTATGTTTTTGTGGGTGAATATTACTTCTGATTTCTGCTCTATTTCAAATTTTTCTTTATTCGGTATTGGTATTATTTGTAATATTTTAGTTGTTAAAAAATACTTAGGTATTTCTATTGCAAAAGTTAAAAAATTATTCTTAAACATTGCTGTAGCTAATTTTATATGATTTAGTTTGTTGAAATTTATATTATGCTTTGTAATTTCGTTATTCGTTAATATGCTTGGATGTAAAATGTTATATTTAGCTGCGACAACATTGTCCTGTAAGTGTTCTATTTTATCTTTTATCATTTGAATTTTTATCTGTTGGTCGTAATATAAATTTTCTTGGTATCTGCTGTTCTCGTATTTGTCAATTGCATTTAATTGATTTTCGATTGCTATTCTATCTGACTTAATTATGTGTTCCATATATCTAATTGTGTCATTAAAATAAGTGTTTATGTAAACCTGTTTATTTAGTGATTCGTCCGTTGCTTGTATTTTTTCTTTAAAAGTTGATAGATGTGTTTCTATAATTTTTCTGTCTTCTTCGTCCATTGTTCCGAACAGCCATTTTGCTGCGCTACCTACTGCATTAACCAGTCCTCTTTTTGTACGAGTCCGATTGCCGTATAATGTGTTTAATTTATGTCTAGCCTCTGTTACTTGTAATTGTACTATATGTTTGTTATCGTTGTTAATCATTTCTATGTTTTTCTCTATATTGTTCAAAGTATTGTCAATGTCTTTTAAGTTTATTATATGTATTATTATGTCTGTTGCTATAACTATGTCTTGTTGTTTCATCGGTATTTGTGCGTAACCGTCTTCGTCAAGTATTTGTTGCGTCGTCAGTGTTCCTGATATTGTTGTCGTCATCATTAGTATTAGCGTCGTCATCATTAGTGTTTTCTGTAAATTTATAGGCTCGTTTTATATTTGAGGGGTCAACATCTTTAAGTTTTGCTTTTTTAAATTTCGCCATTTCCTTGTGTCTGACTGCTTTATAGTTTTTTATGAATCCTTCTTCACGATTCTCAACATAATTATACTCGATACCGAAGGTAAAGAGTATATTGGTTTTGTGCAATGGCCGTCATGGTGTCTGTCCGTCTGTCCGTCCGTATGTGTGCAAGTTTTTTCCACACCCTTCAAGCTAGAGACTTGAAACTTTCCAATTCTCTTTATCTATGGGATAGTAAATTAAAGTGTCAAGATGGGGGTTCTACGATAACTGAGGGGCTGGCAAATCGATAAATTCGATAACTCAAAACCGATAAATCCACATATTTCGCACATCCTTACAGATAGAACTACCAAATTTGGTAAGAAGATAGCTACTAGCAACCCCCAAAAAACTGCATCAAAAATTTTGGAGCCACGCCCCCCCATTCCGCCCCCAGCCCCACGGCATTTTAAAGTCAAAAACGCCTATATCTCCCACCGTTTTTGAGCTAAAGCCACCAAATTTGGTGCCAAGATAGGTGATGAGGACCCCCCAAAAACTGCATCAAAAGTTTGGATGCCACGCCCACCAATACTGCCCTAGCCACCCCCATCCGCTCCAACGCTTCGTCAAAAACGGGAATGCGTGTATCTTCCAGAGTTGTGGAGCTAGATTCAGCGAATTTGGTAGGAAGATAGCTGGTAACGACCCCCAAAAAACTGTATCAAAGTTTTGGAGCCACGCCCACCCATTTCGCCCCCCCCTTCCCCACTTTTTACAATTTTCGAGCTAGAGTCACCAAATTTGGTATGAAAATGGCAATTGACATTTCACAAAGATCTGCATCAAAAATTTGGATGCCACGCCCACCCATACCGCTCCCAGCCCCCCTTTCCCCACATTTAACAAACTTCGAGCTAGAGTCACTAAATTTGGAAGGAAGGTAGCAATTGAAATTCCACATAGATTCGCAGCAAAACTTTGGATGCCACGCCCACCCATACCGCCCCCAGCCCCCCTTTCCCCACTCTGTACAAACTTCGAGCTAGAGTCACCAAATTTGGTATGAAGATAGCAATTGACATTCCACACAGATCTGCATCAAAACTTTGGATGCCACGCCCACCCATACCGCCCCAGCCCCCCTTTCCCCACATTTAACAATTTTCGAGCTAGAGTCACCAAATTTGGTATGAAGATAGCAATTGACATTCCACAAAGATCTGCATCAAAAATTTGGATGCCACGCCTACTCATACCGCCCCCAGCCCCCTTTCCCCACATTTAACAATTTCCGAGCTAGAGTCACCAAATTTGGTATGAATTTAGCAATTGACATTCCAAAAAGATCTGCATCAAAAATTTGGATGCCACGCCCACCCATACCGCCCCCAGCCCCCATTTCCCCACATTTAACAATTTTCGAGCTAGAGTCACCAAATTTGGTATGAAGATAGCAATTGACATTCCACAAAGATCTGCACGAAAACTTTGGATGTCACGCCCAGCCATACTGCCCCCAGCCCCCCTTTCAAAAGCTCTTACTAACTTTCAGCTAGAGTCACCAAATTTGGTAGGAAGATAGTTGGTGGCATCCCCATCTGCGTCGGAAAATCTTTAAGGCTGCGTACACCCCTGCCCCATCCGTACCCCTTTCCAATCAGGCCTCTTTTTACCTGTTTTAATACTGGTATCGAGTATGCCGCAGTCGGTTGCGTCCGACTGCAACGTTTCCACTTGTTTTCTCTATTTTTGTTCCGAATTTTCAACGTTTTTCCTTTTGCGTATTATATATTTTCTCTGATTTTCTCCACTTCTACTTTATTATTTTGGGCTTCATTCGGTGTACATATAATAGTAGAGTGATATCTGTCGTAATAATTTCTTACTGCTCTTTGCAACATCTGTTTCACTGAAATCTTTCCTGCTTCTGTCTTGTATATTATTCTGAATTTTTCTACTAATGAATTGTATAATCTCTCTACATCTGCATTACCCGTGTGACTGTTTGGTTTAGTCAAATGTAATTCAATGTTTTCTTGATTTAACAGTTCTTTCATTCTAATTGAATTGAACTCAGTATCAGCTACAATCGTTTTTGGCTTTCCTATTTTTGTAAAATGTTCCTCTAACTGTTCGATTATTGTCGTATGGTTTCTGTCGTTTAAAAGGTATACTGCTGCGAATTTTGAAAATTTATCTATTATCGTCAGAAAATGTGTATTTTTTACTACATACGTGTCTATATGTATAACCTGATTTTTTTCCGTTGGAGTTTCTGTTTTACTGAATTTATTTTTTACCGGGGTTCTATCGTACTTTATTTCCTTACAAAAGTCGCATTGGTTAATGACCACCTGTATTAATTCTAACAGTTTTGGGTAATAAATTTTATTCTTCATTTGGTTATAGGTTTCCTGAATACCTGAATGCATACTCTCTCTTACATGGTAAAACGATATTTGTTTCACTGCTTCAGTTTCGTGTTCAATGTCTTGTGCCCTAAACGTGCATTTAATGAATTCTAATTGCTTGTCATTTGAGTATAGTTGAATTAATTTCTCCTGTACTATATTGTATTTGTGGTAGGATAATTCTGAGAAAATGCCTATTTTTCCTTTTTTTATATATCTTACGAAAATCTCTTCCGTATTCGGGAAGTCATATTCTGCTATGAAAATTATTCTTTTCCCATGAATTATTTTCAATTCTTCTGTTTTTTCGTTTGTGATCACTATCTGTGTTTTGTATTTGTTAACTATCTCTTCTTTTATTGAAAAATGATCTTGTAAATTTTCCTCTGCTGAATGAACTTTCGCTATTGATGTGTCGTCTGCTACGTTTGCTATTATATTTATGTCTGATATATTGTCATTAATGTCATATTCTTCTTCCTTATTATTGCTGTCACATTCATAATCATTTTTTCTAACCTACTTAGGTAATCGGCTACTCTATTTTCTTTTCCTTTTAAATAATCTATTTCAAATTGATATTCTCCTAGTTTCAATAACCACCTTTGATGTCTGGGTGAAATGTCTTTCCCTTTATACTTTGAATGTAAAAATTTTATTGGTTGATGGTCGGTTAATATTTTAAACTTTCTTCCATACAAGTAAGGTCTGAAGTAGTTTACACTCCAAAGTATTGCCAAAAATTCCTTATCTGTGGCTGAATAATTTCTCTCGTGTTTGTTTAGCATTCTTGATGCGAAACAAATTGGATGCCCTTCTTGGGAGAGGACCGCACCGATCGCGTAATTTGATGCGTCGGTCGTAAGTGTGAATGTTTTTTTTTCAAAATTTGGGTATCTTAATATTGGGTGTGAGCTGATGAGATTTTTAAGTTTTTCGAATGCTTCGATGTAAGTTGAATCTTTTGTATTTACTTTTGCGTCTTTCCTGAGGTATTTTGTCATTGGTTGTGCTACTTTAGCGTAGTCTTTAATAAATTTTATGTAATATCCTGTTATGCCTAGGAATTTTTGAATTTGTTTTACTGTTTTTGGTAATAATAACTTCTCTATTACAATTATTTTGTTAGGGTTTGGCTTGGTACCTCATTTGTTAAAATGTGTCCTAAACATTCTGTTTCTCTTCTCATAAAATTACACTTGTCAATTTGTATTTTTAAATTTTTTTTCTCTAAAATTTCAAATATTTCTTTAATAGATTGAATATGTTCTTGCAACGATGTGCTAAAAATAAGTATATCGTCTAAATATACCACACACTTTTTGTTAATGTGATCTCTTAAAATTTCATTCATAAGCCTTTGAAACGTGGCAGGTGCGTTTTTTAGACCAAAAGGCATTCTTATAAATTCGTATAACCCGTGTGGCGTTACGAATGCGGTTTTCTTTCTATCTTCTTCCCTTACTAAAATCTGATGGTAGCCCTTAGCTAAATCTATTGTCGTGAAGTATTGTGCTCTTCCGAGTTTGTCAAGAATTGATTCGATATTGGGAATAGGAAACTTATCGTCAATAGTTATTTCGTTTAACTTTCTGTAATCTACTACTATTCGAAATTTTTTCTTTCCTGAATTGTCTAATTTCTTTTGTATTACTATTAGTGGGGGGCTAAGGCTTTGTAAATGAGGCGTGTGTGCCTGCCGCCGCGCCGAGTTTACTTAGCCAGAGGGAGTTGGCAGTCGCATGTTAACTACCGAAGACCGACCATACGTGGTGAAGAGCCACATCCTGCTCGAGGTGCCCCTGCTCTAGACTAAATATGGCGGATCTAGAGAGGACAACTCGAAAAAAACCCGTAATCACCGGTGTTACCGTACCGTGCCCCTGTGATGAATGGCACTACGTTAGTGTGTCTTATAACGGTGGCTTCCGGATACCTGGCACCTCCGGTCGTATAAGTGCCCGATCCGGGTATGAGGCTCTGCCCCGGGGGATACCCTTTCCTCATCACTCGTGGGACCAAAACATGGATACTGCAGAAAATAAAATTATAGAAACCGGGTGCTCTAGCAGCCCCAAATCGACATTTGTCGAACATATCCGGGAGCCTGAGGTAGCTATGGACGTTTGTTCACAAAGCTCCAGCACCGACACCATCACCAAGGAGGTTGAAGAAGCCCTTCTTGCCTCTCCTAAGGCCGAGAAACCCAAGAGGATCGCGCTATCGGGAGCTGCAAGAAAGAGACTGCGCAGACACCTCGCAAATGGCGTTCCCATGGAGGAGGCTAAGAGGCTCGCACAGAAGCCTATTGGCCCACCCATGGCTATGCCCAGCAGAAATGGTGTAGCAAACAAGCGGGTAGATCGGCAAACACGACCCCAGAAGAGGCGTCGAATAAGAGGGTCATGCTGAAGACCGCGGCACCTAGTGCCCTGGCGAAGGGTGATCCTGCAAGCGTGTTGCTTGCCACGGTGGCTCCAGTAGCCTCCACAGCCGCAACTGCGGCTGGGCAAGTAGCACAGGAGCAGCCACCCCAAACCGGTGGTATGGCATCTTATAGGGATGTTGCCAGCTCATCGAAGATGGCAATACTCCCAGCCGACTACCCCAACAGTTTGCTCACTACGGAGCAGCTTGGCAGCATCCAAGCCGCCATCTTGTCAAGGGTGATGGAGCTGAGGCATGGCTCTGTGAAGCCGTTATTCTCTGGCTGCACCTTTAGACCAGGATGGATGGCCATCACTTGCGGAAATGCGGAGACGGTTGAGTGGCTGTGCACAGAGGTGCCTAAGCTCCGGCTGTGGAAGGATGCCCGCATTAAGGTAGTCCCCGAGGCAGAGGCTCCACGTGCCGCTGTTTTTATTGGCTACTTTCCGCTTCCGAATGCGGACATGAAGACGGACGAGATTCTGAAACTCGTCGAAGGTCAGAATAGCGGGCTGCGAGTGGGAGACTGGCGCGTCTTTCACCGGGAGATGAGGCAGCACATGGCTATTATCACCTTAGCACTGGACCCTGTTTCGGCCAACCGGCTGAAATCGCTAGGATTCCAGCTGAACTTCGCGTGGGGCAAGGCTACCCTTAAGCCTAAGGCCAGCGCGCAGTCGAAAGAACAGGCAGTGGCTCATGCTCTCGTAGCTGAGAAGCCCACCTGCTCCAAGACTGCCATACCGGACGCGGCTGCAACTACACCACAGGGTGTTGCTGAGGAGACTCATGCGACCCCTGGGCTGCCTGCAGCTAACAGCACAGTCCGGACCCCCAGCGGTGGTGAGGCATGTGGCACCGTAGCTGCCCAGGAGCCCGCAGCACCGAAAAAGATCCTGCGCCCTCCCCTTTACGGGCGCATCACGCGCGGAACCGGGCGCGTGAATAAGGGTGCGAGGCGCACTTTAGAAGAAGAGGCCCTTCTAAGCACAAACCGAGGCCGGAAGATGGCGGCCAGAGGCCGCAAGAGGGCGGACTAATGTCCTGTCCCCCTCCCCCCACCCTTCCCAACACCCGGAGACACCTAAGATGTCTCCAAGCAAACCTCCACCACGCAAAGGCCGCTTCTGACGTCCTCTGTGAGAGGTTTGCTACCATGGACATAGCATTTATCCAGGAGCCGTGGATAAATGCCGGACGTGTCCTGGGGCTAAGCACCACATCCGGTAAATTGCTATATGCAAACAACCTACCTCGCCCTAGAGCGGCTTTGTTAATTAACAAAAATCTAACATATGTTCCCCTTTCACAGTTCATCACTGAGGACCTGGTGGCAGTCTGGGTTAAAATACCCACTGCCCATGGCGAGCAGGAGGCAGTGCTGGCCTCCGCCTATCAGCCCGGTGACTCAGATGTTGTGCCTACGGCGGCTACCTGTGCCCTGGTAGAGCATTGCCAGAGAAACCGGCTCCGATGGTTAATCGCCTGTGATGCTAATGCGCATCACACGGTCTGGGGGAGCAGTGACATCACAAAAGAGGTGAGTACCTTCTTGAGTACATTATTAGTAACAACATAAGCTTACTAAATCGAGGCAATGAGCCCACATTATTAATGCAATCAGAGAGGAAGTCCTCGACCTAACTCTCTGTAGTCTTAACATGTTGTCCGTTGTCTCAAACTGGCACGTTGCGAGTGAGATCACTATGTCAGATCACCAGCACATTAGATTTGATATAGGATGTGCCTTGCAATGTAGCCTAGTTACTAGAAATCCCAAAAACACCAACTGGGATCTTTTCTGTTTTGAGCTTGAGCAATCCAGAGACTCCTCCACCCGTCCGATATTGTCCATTGACGAGCTAGAGCGTGAAGCTACTGTGCTTCATACGAACATTAAATCGGCTTATCACGCTAGCTGCGAACAAAAGTTCGTAAGACCAGAAGGGCTGTTCCCTGGTGGAACAAGAGCCTTGACGATCTCAAAAAGGCTGCGCGAAAGCTCTTCAATAAAGCAAAGAGTGGGAAAACCACATGGGATTCCTACAAATCTGCTTTAACGCTCTATAATAAAGAGCTGAGAAGGTCCAAACGGGCTACATGGCGCCAACACTGCGGGCAGATTTCAAACCTCCCGGAAGCTGTCAGGCTACAAAAAGCCCTTTCCAAGGACCACTCAAATGGCATCTGTACGTTGAAAAAGCCAGATGGAACACACACAAACGACCCAAGGGAAACGAGCAGCCTTCTTTTGACTACTCATTTTCCCGGGTGCGTGGCTGTGGAGCAGCACAGCTCAGAGGGTGAGGCACCAACCTACCTCTCTGGGACTGGAGAGTGCCCACACCTGCGAGTGGCTATGGTGGCAGACTCCAATAGGGCTGTGGGAAGGGAACCCCTCTATCCCTCAGAACGTTTTGGAAACTTACCCTATAGACTGTTTCATCAAAATAGCGTACAATGGGCTATACAGAGCTTCAGTCCATACAAATCCCCTGGGCCAGATGGAATATATCCATGCTTGCTGCAGCGGGGACTGCACCAACTCGCAATCCCCCTGGTCCGTTTATTCCGAGCTAGTCTCTTGTTTGGACACATACCAAGCAAATGGGCTAAAGTGAAAGTTGTGTTTATTCCTAAGGTAGGGAAGAAAGATTCCCAATTGCCTAAGTCCTATAGACCAATTAGTCTTAGCTCCTTCTTCCTTAAAACTATGGAGAAGATAATTGACCAGCACATCAGGGAGACGAATCTCAAGCAGCTTCCCTTGCATAAGTACCAATATGCGTACCAAGCTGGTAAGTCAACTGAGACTGCCATTCATTGCCTTACAACAACCATTGAAAAGGCCATTGGCGCTCAACAAATAGCACTATGTGCCTTTTTAGACATATCAGGAGCTTTTGACAACACGTCATATCAGGCTATCCGTGCCTCTCTTGTACATAAAAATGTACCCACACCCATTATTAGGTGGATTCTGGAAATGCTTAAATCCAGAATAATAACTGTAGACCTTGGAGGAACCATGACCTCAATCACAGCCACAAGGGGGTGCCCTCAAGGGGGAGTACTCTCTCCTCTCTTGTGGACTCTGGTCATCGACGAGCTACTCTATAAGCTCAACGACTTAGGGTTCGCCACTCAAGGCTACGCTGATGACCTAGTCATCTATATAGTGGGCTGGCATGAGCAAACCATCTCGGACCGCATGCAGCAAGCTCTCAACATAGCCAACAGATGGTGTCAGGACAAAGGATTGTCCATAAACCCGTCTAAAACTGTTTTAGTTCCTTTTACCAGGAAAAGGTCTCTGTCTCTAACAAGACCATCATTAAATGAATCTACCATTGACTTTTCGGTTGAAGCCAACTACTTAGGAGTTACACTTGACTCCAAGCTCAACTGGAATGCACACCTTGAAAAGACCATAAATAAAGCCACTCGAGCACACTTCGCTTGTAACAGGCTTTTCGGTAGAACATGGGGTCTAAGTCCCAAAATGATCTACTGGTCTTTTAACACTGTGGTAAAACCGATCCTAACCTATGCATCTCTTGCTTGGTGGACGAAATCTACCCAGAAGACAGCTGCGGCTGCACTTACCAAACTACAACGACTAGTCTGCATAGGCATCACTGGAGCCATCCGAACATGTCCCCACTGCAGCACTTGGAGTTATAACTGGCATACCCCCTCTACCCATCACCTTGAAAAAGGAGGCCTGCCTGGGGCACTTCGCCTTCAAAACATCACTAACATAAAAAGTGGTGATCTTACCGGGCATCTTCGGGTTCTTGAACCCCTAATAAATGAGCCCATTCTGCGCGTAACTGACGAACAGAAACCAAAACTTGTTTTCCACAGAAACTTCTCTGTAGTCTTGCACACCAGACATGATTGGAAAACAAAATCAATATCTCTACCCAGTGGATCACAAACGTGGTACACTGACGGGTCAAAACTGGAAAACGGCGACACCGGGGCTGGTATTTTTGGACCAAGGTTCAACAAGTCCATAGCCATGGGAAAGTCTCCAACCATTTTCCAAGCAGAGATATACGCTATAGAAATCTGTGCTCGTGAATGCCTTCGCAGGAAAATGCAAGGTGCACGGATTTACATCTTCTCTGACAGTCAGGCGGCGCTCATAGCGCTAAGATCCTTCACGATCTCCTCCAGACTTGTAGAGAACTGTTTCCAGCAGCTGAACGCCCTTGCCTCAAAAAACATCTTAACGATGGGCTGGGTGCCGGGGCATGAAGGCCACATAGGAACGAGGTAGCAGACTCCCTAGCAAAACGCGGGGCGATGTCACCACTAATCGGCCCTGAACCGTTCTGTGGACTCTCGAAAGGACACAAAGAGAACTGGTCAGGAAATGGGAGGAAAAGGAAATAAGTCGCCACTGGACCGACAGTGCAGGGCTGAGACAAGCCAAACAATTTCTCTTCCCCCAGATGACGCGATCAAAACGCATCATCAATCTAAAGAAGAACGAAATACGTATTCTAACAGGCTACCTAACGGGTCATTGCAACCTAAGGTATCACCTTAAGAAATTAAAACTTTCAGAAATCGACACATGCAGATTCTGTGAGATGGAGCCTGAAACATCAGAACATATTCTATGTGAATGCCCCTCGCTAAGCAGACGTCGACTTCTACAACTAGGAGGTGAACTCATTCCCCCCTACAGGATATGGGAACATATAGACCCTACCAAAGTGCTCTCTTTTATTAGAAGCCTTGGTATAGAGGCTCTACCCTAATTCCTACAGGCCGGCACAAAAGACCTAACATCTGGTCGCAGTGCAGCAAGGCCCTGGTAATAATAAATAATAATTACTATTAGTGGGCTTGAATACCTTGAGTTGCTTTTTCTAATTATTCCTTGTTCTTCCATTTCTTTTATCTGTCTTCTAACTTCTTCCTCATGTTGAGGTGGGTATCTATATAATTTTGAATTTAGTTGCTCATCTGTAGTCGTCCGTATTTCATGTTCGATCTCGGTTGTGCTAGTCAATTGTTCCCCTTCTTTAAAGAATAGTTCACTGTATCGATTAACTATTTTTTTAACTTCTTTAAGTTCTTCTGCATTTAAATGTCCCAATTCCAAGCTATCAAATTTTTCGTTATTGCATTCGAGTGTACAAATTTCTTCGTATCGGTATGAATTATTTATTATAATATTTTCTTTATTATTCAAAGTTAAGATTTTCTTTTCAATATTGATGAACGCGTTCAAAAAGTTTAAAAGATCTATTCCTATTATAAAATTGTATTTTCTTCCTTTTAACGGGGCCAACTTCCAGCGTACCCTAGCGTTATTTGGTAAATTGAATTCCCTAGGTGCATTTGTATGTATTTCGTACTCTATTGTATCTCTGCCGTTTATTGTGCTGTAATGTATGGGTCTGTTTAATTTTATTTTTCTGTAACTGTTTATTTGATTATTCACTAAACTTAATGTGGCACCTGTATCTATTAATGCTACATATTTCTGTCCTTCAATGTTAAGTTCCATTAATGGTAGGCATTCCGAGGCTGCTTCGTAAAAAAAACAGGATTGTTTACCTCTGCCTCTTCGTAATAGTCTCCCTGATTCTGGTCGTTCTGCTCGTTTGAGTTGTTGTCGTTTTCATGGTAATTGTTATCATACGATTCATTGTGGCATGTGTTGTTACTCCTTTTTCGTTCTGCTTCCACATTGTCTACTTCCATAGGTTCTAGGTTTCCAGACCTATATTGTCTTGTTTGTTGTGAGTTCGTTTGTTGATTATTCTGGTAATTCCTACTCTGTCCCGAGTTGTTACTTCTTATATTCTGTCTGTATAGTCCAGAGTTATTGTTTTTAAAAATCTGCTGATGGTTCCTATTATTTTGGTTTAAATTCTGATTTGCGTTAAACTGCTGGTTGACTTGTTGATCGTATTGTTGATTCGTATTTTTATTTTGATAATTATTCTTATCATTTTGCTGTTGGGCGTTTGGGTTATAGCTATTGTTATTAACCCCTTGGTTTCTATTGTATGATCCTGCTTCCGTATTATTTCTGTTGGGTCTTGATTTTTTATATTGAAATCTGATGCAACTATTTTCGTACCTACGTAACATCATTATTCTTAATATTCTGTTTAGATCCTTTTCTTCGTATATTTTATCTAGTAATGTCCCTTGCGTCATCTCTTTAGCTGCATTAACTAACAAACTTTCTACATTGCTTAAATCTATAAAATTATCATTTTTATGGTATACAATAAGCTCGTCTGTCTTATATTTTATATTTTGCAGTTTTACTGCTAGCTCGCTTACCGAGTTAACCTTCAGATCGCATATTCTCCTGTATATGTGGTGTGGTTCTGTGTCCGGCCGGTACCGTAGTTTTAACGTTGCTTTTATTAATTCCCAATTGTCCGGTTCCGGTACGTTGATGATGACATCCTTGGCTTGTCCTTGGATGGTTTTGTAGAATATCGTCCGGGTTGCCTCTCGCTTCAATTGTAGATCCTGTACTCCTTGGAGAAGGTACTCCACGCTGCTGAAGAATGAGTTGATTGATATATCTCCTGTCCCCGTAAACGTTGCTAGGTGGTTCACATTTTTAAGTATGCGCTCTTGCTGGGCCATGTTATTACTGTTGCCTTGCAACTGCAGATATGCTTGTCGCAATTGTTCTAGTTGACTTTCTCTAAGGGCCAGTTGCTCTAAAATGTCCGCCTGTGGCACATTTTGGTTTTCTTGTGCCATCCTGTTTTCGTCGTAGTAAGCAGATCTTTTCTGATTTCTAGAGGCCAGTTTGAGTTGTTCTGTTTTTAATCGATTTGCGCTCGACTTATTGTTTTTGATACACTTTATTAACTGCTTTTAAGTTAATCTTTTAAAGTTTTGAATACAAGTAATTAACTGATTTTTAGTTAATCCTTTAAAGTTTTTAATACAAGTTATTAACTGATTTTTAGTTAAGTCTTGGTTTGTATTTTTACTTTATAAGTTTACTTTTGTATTTGCACTTTATTAGTCTTGTGTTGTATTTGCACTTTACACTTTGTAAAACTGGAAACTGATTTTTAGTTCCTTTGTTTGTTCGTGCTTCCTTTTTTCTACCGTTGTCCTTTGCCTCAATTTATTTATTTGGTTCGGATTATCACTGGATCTTATTTAAAAACAAGATCCTACCGGCTGCGCCAATTTTGTACAAAGGAAGGCGTTTTATATAAAAAAGACCTCGCGAATAAAAACACGACTGTATGTTCTGTGTATCGAGAATCAACTAAACTTCTGTATTTAAATTGGTTTACATGAAAGCTTAATTCTATCTTAAAATAATTGTTGATACAAATGTCTGGCTATTGACCTACTCATTGGCGTGTGCAGGTACATTTCCTGTTATTGCCAAATATGCAATGCTTGCATTTCCTGTTATTGTTCTGATTGGACTTATGACTTATTAGGAATTTAAAGAGTTCAATAACTCTTGCACTTTCATACTTATGTTCTTATTTTCGACATTTTTACTGGTGGGATCATACATAACTCGCGCTGTGTAAGAGAGTTCGATTTGCGGGTTGGGGGTAATTGACCGCTCGGGCTGCTCTGAAACTACGGAAAAGTAAGCGTTGCTCAGCCGACGACGCTCGTCTTGCTCGCGTTGTCGGCTGGCCACATTTCTCGCGTTGACTCATTGTCTTAAGCGAGGTGAAGAATTTGTTAGTGCCTTTTGTTTAATATGTTACTAGTAAGTGGCCCGCTTACTTCGCTGCGCGGATAGTTTATATAAATTTTAGCAATAGAAGATAGATACAAAATAAATAAATTAGAAAATATTTCACAAAATATTAAAGCAAAGTATTTAATATTCTGTTTTCCACGCCACCATTGAGGTAGAGAATCAGGCGGGTAATTTTTTATTTTGGATTCCCCAGTAGGCCTTATTCACTTATTGAATTGAATTTGCAATTATTAACAACTGTTAAGAGCTTCTTTATAAACGATATTGGTTGTTTTTCCGTCAGGTGCTTATACAAATAAACTTTTTGGTGAACTGACTCTTGAGCAGGCTACATACAATTGGCCATGAGAGAAACAATCGTGTCTTAAGTCTAGTCCGGCTAATTTAAGAGTTTGTCCCTGTGATTTATTAATTGTTAAGGCAAAGCAAACTTTTAAAGGAATTTGCAATCTTTTAAATTGATTTGGCAATTCAGAATCAGAAGGTATTAATGGAATTCTCGGTATAAAAACCGTTTCCCCTACACTGAAAAAATTAATCAAGATTTTCCACCTTGAATCAACACTTTTCGGTCTTATTTCTCGTGTAAGACCGAAAAATCTTGAATCAAGTATGAAACGTTCTTAACTGTTAAGATCGCGCATTCTTAAATTTAGATCGTTTTGAGAATGAAAAGTACTTAGTTCGAGATTGTTAATTCTTGAATTAAGAAGCAAAATTCTTAGATTTTGAGATCTGACAAACTGAAAATGAGAATGAACCTACTCAAAATAAGATTAAAGTGAACTTAAAAATAAGATGTTCGATCTTGAATTTTAAGATTATTAATTCTTGATTTGAGAATTGACAAACTCAAAATAAGATTGAAGAGAACTTAGAAATAAGATGTTGGATCTTGAATTTTAAGTTCATTAATTCTTGATTTGAGAATTGACAAACTCAAAATAAGATTGAAGTGAACTTAGAAATAGGATGTTCTAAGATTGTTAATTCTTGTTTTAAGAATCAAAATTCTTAAAATTTAAGATCGTACACTCTGAAAATAAGAATAAGCCCACTTGATTTAAGAGCTGACAATCTCAAAATAAGATGTTAAATCTTCGTTTAAGTTGAAAGCATCTTGCATTGTAAATAAAAAATTTTAAAATAGGATCAACCAAATCTTGATATAAGTTTAATAAGATCATTTTTATTTTCTATTCTTTTCATAAACTTTTATAAATAATATGTATTTATCTTAACCTAAGACTTATTTAATAGAGTGTGCCGAAAGTACAAAATTTTAAAACTTCGGCCCAGTGATGGAAAGATGGTAAACCACTGTAGCGTTTGAAGTTTCCAAAGTTCGGTACTTTCAGTTCACTCTTTCATAAATGTTTATTACGTATGTACATTTTACCATCGTTCATGAAGTAAATCTTATCAATCAGTGTACCAACTTCATATGACCGAAGATGGCTATTAAATTTTCTTATTTCTATTTGCTGACATAAAAAGTAAAGATATTCCTTATAAATTATTATATTTCTTATTTTAAAGAGTTCCGGTTTTTTAATTTCAGATATTAAATAGTTATTGATTTTATATCTTGTTCCTTTATATGTTACTTCGTTATATGTTTTACAAAATAAAATGTCAATATTGTTTGTTTCATTAATTATATTTAGTTCATCATTCGTCAATTCATTATTAGTACAAGAGGCACAAGTTATTATTGATTCTACACCTTGTTCATGGTCAAGAAGAAACTTTGCAAACTTTAATGAAGCTTTAATTGATAATGTATATGATGGATTTTTTCTGCTGGATATACTATGAAAATAAACCTTAGCATCTTTATGCTTTGATTCAAACCGCATACTCCAGAGATACTTTAATGGTCCACATTTCTGTATTGCAGTTGAATAGTGCACTAGAAAATGGTGTTTTGGTTTCAATGCACCATACAAATTTACATAGATTTCATTATGTTTTTCGACAAGTTTTTCTAAATTTATCAAGTCGCTCTTTTCATATGCTGGTCTATGAATTAAATCAATAATATCTAATAAAATCAAAAGTAACTGCCAGTCTTTATTATCGCTAGGCACTAAATCTCCAATTAGTAAAGGCAAGAAATGAACAAAACTACTAATTTCACTAGCACTCATTTTCAAATTAAATTTTTTTAATCGTTTTAAATTTAATGGAATGGAAATATTTCGAATTTCTGTCTCTCCATATTGAAACAAATTTTTTCGAGAATTTATATCATTAATTGAACAAACTTGACTTTTAATTAACGCTAAAAGAATATGGCAAACGTCATAGCTACATATGCCTTCATATACATCATGCATAATATCAAAGCAAAAGTTTTCAGAAACGTCAAAAAAATTCAAATCATTAAATATACATCTATTTTTTAGACCTGTTTCTTTGAAATTGTTAATGGAAATATCAAGAGCATTTTGTTCCCTTGTTCTTAAAGAATCTTTTATTTCTGAAAGATCATATTTCATTTGATCCTTCGTTCTTTTGCAAGCACGGCAATATCTCTTAGAATTAAATGATTGGACATAACCAAGAACACTATTTACGGCTAAGTTGTCACCAACAATTAAACCTAAAACAAAATATACTTTTCTTTCTATATTGCCAGTTTTAATGACAATTCCATTTTCAAGAATTTCAATTTCTTTCATTAAATGGTAAAACGAACGTTCGTTCCCACAAGTTTTTAAATCTGCGGTTGAAATGAATGAAGCTGGAAAAATGTATTTTAACTTTGATAAAAGATAATCCGGCATAGATGGAAAACTAACATATGTCCCACAAATAGAATATGTGTGACTTCCAAGAGCATTGTTGATTTGAAAATCGTCAAAATACATAATAAAGGGGATAACTAATGAAGAATTCAACTTCTTAACTTTTTGTCTAAATATTTCTCCATTTACGAAATTTGTATAATTGCTATTATGTAAATAAGTTTTTATATTATCTAATGTTAAATCGAGCAACTGTGGAATTTCAAAAATACGTTTAAAACTGAAACATAAAGGAAATATGTAAACATAAAAAGTTTTCGGCCCCAAACTAGGATTTCCATTAACAATTATTTCTGAAATTTTTTGTCAATTATATAAGATTTCGGTTCTCTATATAAATCTAAATCAGTTAACAATTTTAAAAGTTTGTATTCTGAATTGAAGTTTGAAAACGGATCTTTACAGAAGTCCATTATACTTTTTAATTCAACATTTGTGTTATTTTCTTCAAAATGCGCCTCTATAGAAGCTGATATTGTTTTGACTAAATCGGAAACTATATTTTGCAAATTAATGACCTGCTTTCTTGGCATAGAATCAATCTCATGTAAACTTAATATTAAATTAAAAGCTTTTTTTTTAAATCCGTTATTGATAAATTGTTTTACATTTTTTCATTATTATGTTTGTTGATGTTAAACAGCGACTGCTCAGCACGGAAACATTTTTTTTAACATTAATTATGTCTGTGATTAATTCTTCTTCATTTTGCTTCTCAACTTTATGTATTTTTTCAATGTGTATTCTAAAATTTGTGAAGTCAGTGAATATTTGGTTACAATTATTTTGAACACATTGTAGCCTTAAAGACTTTCTTGACAACAAATGATTTATTTTTAGATGTGAAACAAGCATTTTAGCGCTTGGCACTTTTTTTTTACAACGAAAACAAATATACATTTTAATGCTGTAAAAAATTGATTAAGGCTGTAACGTTAGAAGATTTGATATCATAAATCGTGTCAATTTTAAAAAAGTACTTTTGGATAAATAGCCAAGGCTGCTGACATGCTTTGGGATATTGTAATCCTAAAACATTAAAAATTTTAAAACACACATCAACGCTCTTAATAAATGAATCGAATTTAAGTAAATTTTTGTCAAAATATACATAGTAATCATGTATATCCTCATTTGAACTACCTACAGCTATTATGTAGGGTTGCACTGTCAGACCGGAAAAATAAAATTTTGAAATAATATTTTCAACCTGACGTTGATAATCGTTTAGACAATTTAACCTTAAAACAAAGCTTTCCTGCGCGTCAGCTAAAGTAGCCTTTCTGTAGCTTTTTCCAGAAGAATCCTTATATCGCGCAAAAGAAGGCAGCACAGACGTAAGCAGAATACACATCAGATAGTCTTGAGCATCTGTTAAGAGAAACAATTCAAAACATTTTTAAAAATATTGAAACAAAAAAAAATATCTATATACTAATATTATGGTACACGGAATAGAAAATAAAAGAGGAACCTAATAATTATAGTTACCTTTGTTTGTAGCTGATTTTGAAGCTGAAAATAATTGTTTACATGATTCATTGCTTATGTGTGAATCATAGTAGACAACAACTTTTTTTTTAATTCTTCCCACTGGAAAAGCAAAGAATGGCTTTATTGGGATGCAGTATCTTAAAATCAATTTCAATCTGAAAAACATAATTAAAAATAAAAAAGTAAAAAGATTATAAAGAAAATCTACCAAAATTAATTTTAAAAAACGTAAAAATTTGTAATGCTGTGTGTAATAAATAATGAAAAGTATAACTTACTAAGTCGGATGCTTGAGAATGAGATAATTTTGACCATTGCTCAAAAATTCAAAGCTGCTTAAATTTTTTAAATCCTTCTGGCGAATAATGAAAGTTCGTTTCCACTTTTCGCACACTTCATCCCAATTTGAACAATCTCTATTAAGTGAAAGTTTTAGGGATTTCGCGACATCGTCATCAATTTCTAAATCTGTATTTGCAACAGAAGCATCATTATCAACATATGATGTGCACGATAAAACTTTTGAGCTAGTCGAATCCGTTTTCAATCTCTTTGAACGCAAGTTCTTATACTTGCTGAACAATTTTCCGCTCGGGTTTGTTTTTCCATGTCTTGGAATAAAATAATAATCCTATAAAAAATGTATATTTTAAATTAACTAAAGAAATTATTACATTTTATAAAATGTTTAATTTACCTGTGACCCCAATTCGCTAGGAAAGACGAAACACAATTCATCAACCAATCTTGGGAAATCTTGTGTTTTCAGAGTTATTTTATTATTTAAAGCTTGTTCAACAATAATACAAATTAATGTATCACGATGCTCTCCTTTAAGATGCTTGTGTGCTTCTTCAAATTTTAACATATCTCTTCCCTGCACAGACTCGAGTAATAGAGAATGTAAGCTCTAAATAATAAAAAAAAATAAAGAAAACACAAACTCATATTTAAATATAAAGATACAATGGCAAATTTCTACCGTTATGCATATGTTAATTTACGTACGCATGATTAATATACATATTTAATTACCTGACCGAGTATATGCTTTCCATGAAAATCCAAATCTTACTAAGCCAGTTAGTTACTTTGGATGGCACCGAAATCGTATCTTCGTCAATGTTAAACTATTAATAAACAACAATTGTCTAAAAAGTGTAACGAAAGACAATCATAGTACCAACCTTAGTTTTTTTCCAAATAAATAGTTTTTCTCGAAACTCCATTCGCAAACCCAGGTGTGGAATCGCCTCTTTGAAATCTTCGCTTTTCATGTATTGAAGACTTGTAAATGTAACTTTAGCAGCTTTGAATAAATATAAAAGAAGTGAGTCATCCGCTGTTACGTTATTGACAAGCAAATAGCGTTTTATAACATATATTGTACATATAACATATATTGTACATATATGGCATTAGTATTTTGGTAAAAAAAAAAGAGAATCAGAAACTTTTCCGTTTTTTTTTTTTTGCTATGTAAAACAGATTACATTTTTTTCTGTGCATAAACCAAAAATATATGAATTTACATTTGTGTAAGTAATAGTAAAGAAAAGAACCGCTCGAAATTTTGTTTTGTCAAAATACTTATGCCTTCCAGTTAACATACACGCATACATTTTAGCGCGAAGCCCGCTCTCATGCATGCAGGCATATGTACTATAAACACACATGTTTGTATGTACATGCAAAGAAAAATGAGCGCGTCTTTGAATCGATATGTACATATGTATATATTCTTAATATACATACATTTTTATTTGAATTTAAATATTTATGTAGGTAAAAACTGCACGCTTCACTTTCTATATATGTACATACATATGTATGTATGTAAGAATTTACATTGTTTTATATCACACATGACACGATCAGTTTTTAATTTATTTATTATGCTATATGTATGTATGTATCTATTACATACATGCAAAGTAAAGTAAGCGTGCACTTTAATACACATTTTAGGTGCACATATTTTTGTGAAAATTAAAATATATATGCATGTACATACTGCAATATTCACTTTTCTACACACATACATACATATGTGCATATGTACTTCACTTTGCTATTATATGTCTATGCATAAGTATTTATGTTGTTTTATATACATACATATGTATATGAATGAAATTAAATTTTTATCATATACAATCATGTTCATGCATGCTCATAGTAAGGCGATTTTTTATTCTTCCACACACACACGAGCATACTCTCCCATATGCATACATACATACATGTAAGTTCAAAGAAAAGTAAATCTCGCACTTTAATATGTACATACATATGTATGTACATGTTTTAAATATGCAAACATATGTACATACATATATTCGTTTTAATTTTAATATTCATTGCTCACTTCACTTTTCATTGCATGTATGTATGTATGTGCACTTATGTAGGTAAGTTTGGAAATGTATGCATGTACATACATATGTATGAATATGGCACGGCACGATTAAAATAATATTATTTATGATTTACCTTTTAAATATGGCAAACAGTTTATTAAATCAAATTCCTTCAATAGATTTTCCATCTGTTCCTCCTGGTCACTTTCACTCATTTTATTATTATTTTTTTTTTTTGTAAGAATACTTCACTTTATACTCGTTGCTCGCCGAAATCCAGCAATGAAATGATGCGTGCATTAATAAATGAGAAGAGCGCACAGCAATACTAAGAAAAATGTCCCGTTAATTTGCGTCGTGCCTATTCTTGGTCGCAATTGTTAGTGATGGCAAAAATATATAATGTTTTTCGCAAATCATGTCCATATATTACTTTTGCATAGTTTTGCTTAAAATTTACCACAACAATTAAAAAATACCATACATATCAATATACATTAAAATATAACTATCAAGATATTTTTAAAATGGAACATATAATAACTATGGAAATTTTGTTTTTATGTATGCATATTAATGTAGATAAGACAATGTCCATTTTGACAGTAAATTTGTATATGCTTAGTAAAAAATTTTGAGACATTATCAGAATTGATTGTTATGACTTAAGATTAATCATGAAATTAATTGTGCCATCACTAGCTGTTGGCAAAAAGTGAAGTTCAAGAACAAACAAAAGCCATAGACAAACGACACAAGCCGATGTCGCCTGATCGCGTCGTTGAAATTTCATTTCGTGACGACTCGCACATATTTTCGATCGCGTCGGCTAACGCCTGGTTTGCGGCGCTGCTGCGCTGCGTTTGCTTTTTGTTTCAATACAAAGCGAAGCAAAAGAAACGGGACTTTGGCGGACTATGTGTGCGTGCATGTAGACATATATTGCTCATTTACCTGAAGCGATTTTGCGATTTTTGTGAACGCATATTTCTGCAACTTTATGACAACCTCTAAATAAATGATCGATATGTATTTTTGTAGAATATACTATGTAACTATATTAGCTAAAGCTTAATTACATAAACATATGTATATGCAAGCCCATATGTATGTGCGAATGTAAATATTTTACAATATATGTATGCCCAAACGAGCATAAATATGTACATACATACATATGTATGTATGTATGTATAAAAACATTACACACGTGCGAAAAAAAAAATTAGAATCAAGATTTTTATTCTTGTAATAAGAACGTTTACTACTTATTAAATCGCCAAGTTCGTTTCAGTTTTATTATAAGACTTTTTAACGTTGGATCAAGAATTATATTCTTATATTAAGAACGTTTAGTACTTAAATAAAATAAGAAATTTTCTAGACCGTTTTAGGCCTGTTTGGAGATTTTTTAAGAAAATGAATTCTTAATTCAAGTATGTTTGGGACTGAATCAAGATTTTTAATCTTAAATTCTTCGTTAAGTTCGTTTTAAACTTAATTTAAGATTTCTTAAGTACGAAACGTACTTAAATATTTCAAGTACGAATCGGGATAATTCTAGATTAAAAATCTTAAATTTAGATCGTCATTTTTTTTTCTGTGTATAGCCTATACCATTGCCAGTAAAGATAATTGCTTCGACAACATTCTTATGAAGGACTTTAACTTGCAATCTTGTACTATTGCACAGTTTTGGCGGTTTCAAGTTGCGAATCAACATTACAGTTGAACCAATCTTTAAAGTTAATTTATGTTGAGGCAGGCCAGCCGGATTTAATGAATTAAGAAACTCGACGGGGTAATGAACTGCATCTTCGATTTCAATCACAGAATCAATAGAGTTATATGCAATTTCTTCACTTTTAAATGATTTTAATAAAAAAATAAAACAATAAGCTTGCAATCTTTGAGCACATGAAATGAAACAAATTAAATGGAATCTTTAGAGTAGAATGCGCTGTGCTACCACCATTTTGTAAAGTGGCTGCGATACCGGAAGAAGCAACGTCCAATGCAATTTTTTTACTTTGCCGTACCTTTGCCAATAATAAATTTAAAAGATACGTTTTACCTGTTCCACCAGGTGCATCTAAAAAATAGATTTCTCCCTCTTCTGCTTCAACGCTATGTAGTATCTTTTCGTATACTTGTTTTTGCTCAGCAGTAATACCCCGATTCCACTAGAGCAAGATGCAAGTATGTAATTGGTATTCGAAGATGCCGCATCTTTTTTTATTAGAATCCCATTTGTACAATGGGAATCTTATTCAAATTTTCCCCGTTGGTCGGCTGCATTCCCAGTTGGTTCGAAACCGACCAACTGGGAATGTTAGAAGTTAACATTACAGAGCACTGAACAGAGCTTTAACATAGCCGATAGTATGAAATTTGTAATCGATACTTGGTTTTAACAGTGCCAATTTGAGTAAAACAGCTTGTCATCAAGTGCCTGTCCAAACAAACTGGGATATTCGTTAAACCATGTTTGCATTTTGCGCAAAAATTAAAGCAATAATTTTTACTTTTTTAGCTTCACTAATTATACTCGATACCGAAGGTAACTAGTATATTGGTTTTGTGCAATGTCCGTCATGGTGTCTGTCCGTCTGTCCGTCCGTATGTATGCAAGTTTTTTCCACACCCTTCAAGCTAGAGACTTGAAACTTTCCAATTCTCTTTATCTATGGGATAGTAAATTAAAGTGTCAAGATGGGGGTTCTACGATAACTGGGGGGCTGGCAAATCGATAAATTCGATAACTCAAAACCGATAAATCCACATATTTCGCACATCCTTACAGCTAGAACTACCAAATTTGGTAAGAAGATAGCTACTAGCAACCCCCAAAAAACTGCATCAATAATTTTGGAGCCACGCCCCCCCATTCCGCCCCCAGCCCCCCCGAATTTTAAAGTCAAAAAAGCATATATCTCCCTCAGTTTTTGAGCTATAGCCACCAAATTTGGTGCCAAGATAGGTGATGATGACCCCCTAAAAACTGCATCAAAAGTTTGGATGCCACGCCCACCGACACTGCCCTAGCTACCCCCATCCACCCCAACGCTTCGTCAAAAACGGGAATGCGTGTATCTTCCAGAGTTGTGGAGCTAGAGCTTCCAAATTTGGTGGGAAGATAGCTAGTAGCGATCCCCAAAAACTGCATCAAAGTTTTGGAGCCGCGCCCACCCATTCCGCCCCCAGCCCCCCCGCATTTTGAAATCAGAAATGGCTATATCTCCCAAAGTTTTTGAGCTAGAGCCACCAAATTTGGTGCCAAGATAGGTGATGATGACCCCCTAAAAACTGCATCAAAAGTTTGGATGCCACGCCCACCGATCCTACCCTAGCCGCCCCCATCCACCCCAACGCTTCGTCAAAGACGGGAATGCGTGTATCTTCCAGAGTTGTGGAGCTAGAGCCACCAAATTTGGTAGGAAGATAGCTGGCAGTGACCCTCAAAAATCTGCATCAAAGTTTTGGAGCCAAGCCCACCCATTCCGCCCCCCTTTCCCCACTATTTACAAACTTTCAGCTAGAGTCACCAAATTTGGTATGAAGGTAGCATTTGACATTCCACAAGGATCTGCACCAAAAATTTGGATGCCACGCCCAAACATACCGCCCCCAGCCCCCATTTCCCCACTTTATACAAACTTTGAGCTAGAGTCACCAAATTTGGTATGAAGGTAGCATTTGACATTCCACAAGGATCTGCAGCAAAAATTTGGATGCCACGCCCAACCATACCGCCCCCAGCCCCCCTTTCCTCACTTTATACAAACTTTGAGCTAGAGTCACCAAATTTGGTATGAAGGTAGCATTTGACATTCCACAAGGATCTGCAGCAAAAATTTGGATGCCACGCCCAACCATACCGCCCCCAGCCCCCCTTTCCCCACTTTATACAAACTTTGAGCTAGAGTCACCAAATTTGGTATGAAGGTAGCATTTGACATTCCACAAGGATCTGCAGCAAAATTTGGATGCCACGCCCAACCATACCGCCCCCAGCCCCCCTTTCCCCACTTTATACAAACTTCGAGCTAGAGTTAACAAATTCGGTATGAAGATAGCAATTGACATCCCACATAGATCTGCGCAAAAATTTGAATGCCACGCCCAACCATACCGCCCCCAGCCCCCCTTTCCCCACTTTATACAAACTTCGAGCTAGAGTCACCAAATTTGGTATGAAGATAGCAATTGACATCCCACATGGATGGGCATCAAAATTTTTAATACTGGTATCGAGTATACCGCAGTCGGTTGCGTCCGACTGCAACGTTTCCACTTGTTTTATTTGTGTTCGAACTCATATTTGCTTCCAATTAAATATAAACGTATCATACACAAACAGCTGTCTGCTGTCTTTTTACAGACCCTGTTAAATCAAGATGCAACTATGCAATTGGATTTATAGTGGAATCACCTACATCTTTCACTCGCTGTTAATGAAAGATGCAGCCTAATGGAATCGGGGTATAAGGAGTAGCTCATTATTAACAACAAAATTATCGCAATTTTCATAATTTGTTTCTCTATGATATTCAATATTTGGAACAATTTCCTCGGATCTTATTGGTAGTGGAAGTCCATAGTAAGTCAAGTTTTGACCACCAATAGGCAGTACAATATCTTCAATGTAAACAATACAATTATTTAATACATTATTCACAATACTTTCATCAATATTTCTGTGTTGTGAAATATGAAAGGCTCTTAAAATATATTCTGAGAAACTCTCTTTATAAGTATTCCAAAGTTTAAGAGAATCCGAAATTTGACAAAATACTAACATTATTGCAAAAAGTTCTCTCAGTTTTGTAGGATTTTGACATATGACAGCTTCGGCTATAGTTGAATCCCAGTGCTTATCATCTTCTAGTAATTCTAGAGCTTCACACGCCAACTGAAATGATGCGTATGCTATACCATCAACGGTTTTTAAATTTAAAAATGAAGTTGGGCCTCTTACAAAATGTAGCAAAAGTCTTAAAGAAAACAAGTGGAAACGTTGCAGTCGGACGCAACCGACTGCGGCATACTCGATACCAGTATTAAAACATGTAAAAAGAGGCCTGATTGCAAAGGGGTACGGATGGGGCAGGGGTGTTGTTTAAAGTAGGGAAAGGGGGGCTAGGGGCGGTATGGGTGGGCGTTGAATCCAAAGTTTTGATGCAGATCTGTGTGGAATGTCAATTGCTATCTTCATACCAAATTTGGTGACTCTAGCTCGAAAATTGTAAAAAGTGGGGAAAGGGGGGCTGGAAGCGGTATGGGTGGGCGTGGCATCCAAAGTTTTGCTGCAGATCTTTGTGAAATGTCAATTGCTATCTTCCTTCCAAATTTGGGGACTCTAGCTCAAAGTTTGTAAAAAGTGGGGAAAGGAGGGCTGGGGGCGTAATGGGTGGGCGTGGCATCCAAAGTTTTGCTGCAGTTCCTTGTGGAATGTCAATTGCTACCTTCCTTCCAAATTTGGTGACTCTAGCTCAAAGTTTGTAAAAAGTGGGGAAAGGGGGGCTGGGGGCGGTATGGGTGGGCGTGGCATCCAAATTTTTGCTGCACATCTATGTGGAATGTCAATTGCTATCTTCATACCAAATTTGGTGACTCCAGCTCGAAGTTTGTATAAAGTGAGGAAAGGGGGGCTGGGGGTGGTATGGGTGGGCGTGGCATCCAAATTTTTGCTGCAGATCCATGTGGAATGTCAATTGCTACCTTCATACCAAATTTGGTGACTCTAGCTAAAAGTTTGTAAAAGGTGGGGAAAGGGGGGCGGAATGGTTTGGCGTGGCTCCAAAATTTTTGATGCAGTTTTTTTGGGGTTGCTATTAGCTATCTTCCCTCCAAATTTGGTAGTTCTAGCTGTAAGGATGTGCGAAATATGTGGATTTATCGGTTATGAGTTATCGAATTTATCGATTTGCCAGCCCCCCAGTTTTCGTAGAACCCCCATCTTGACACTTTAATTTACTATCCCATAGATAAAGAGAATTGGAAAGTTTCAAGTCTCTAGCTTGAAGGGTGTGGAAAAAAGTAGCGAACATACAGACGGACGGACGGACGGACGGACGGACGGACGGACACCATGACGGACATTGCACAAACCCAATATACTCTTTACCTTCGGTATCGAGTATAAACATTCTGTATTATGAGGATGAATAGTGTAAACTCTACCCAAAGCTGAATCTCTTTTAACTCCAGGAAAATTTGGCACATCATGCCCCCGTTTTCTTCTTTGAAATTTTTTATTGTTCTATGTAAAATACGATGGAACTTCACAATATAGAAGCGTTTATGCAAACACATCTCGTGTGCATAGCTCAAAGAAGGCTAGCAAAGTGGTTTTGGGTGTAGTTCTTAATCTGTCAAGTAGTTGTTGCGGATTATTGGGGTTAAAATATATCCGTTGACCATTTTCTAAATGAACAGCTAAGTGTGTAATAGCCGGAAAACGTTCATGTATGGGAAATGCAAGGATTCTCCATACCGCTTCTGAGCTACTTATATAACGGCCACTTTCGTAAATATTAATTTCATTACGTTGGTCTTCAAGATTAAATGATGCTTGATCATTGCCCTTGTTAACATATTAACAAATGTATTTAATAAATTTTACAGAACTACAATACTCAACATTTATGTGGGCTTCAAATGTTCTCAACAGTACACACTTGTGAGGCACTACCCAACGATTATCTATGCAATTACCATTTATATTAATTGCATTACCACCATCTTCTATCGCTCTTCTACGATATAGAGGGTAACTATCTTTTCCAGTCACAGTTTCTTTAAGTAATTGTCGAGGAAACCTTTTGGTACATTTTCCATTTTTCATGCATGGCGATTTATTATTAAATGCACCATGAATCATATTTGACTTAACAATGTTAAATAACAAAGGATTCTCATCTGCGTTTTGTATTTCGGCACAGATAATTTTATCGATTTTATCTGGTCTTATTTTATTTTCTAACCAAAGTAGAATATGTATATGTGGTAAGCCCCGCTTCTGCCATTCCACAGATTACATGAAACATTGCACGCTTCCAAACAAAGAACCTTTTGTCAATAGTGACAGTAAAGCTTTAACTTTTAAATTAAAATCTCGAGCTATAATATCGTGACGATCATGCTGTTTTTGACCCGGTAATAAAACATATGTCATACCATTGTGGATTGCATGTGAATGTTATGAAATGATCTGGTCGCCCATAATGGCGAACATATGTCTTAGCATCTTGAGTCTTTTCATGCATATATCGTGCAGAGCTTGTAAAAGAAGATGGTAAAATTACCATCTGACCAAGTTGAGCTGCGACAACATCTATCAGCTCTGAGTTTCGCTTGATTGTAGCGAATATAATTTAACCTTTCTGTTTCAATTTTAGCATACATATCAACCAAAAACTGACTAAAAAGGGACAATAAAGTAAATGATTTATCTCAGATTGACGAATCATTATTTTATAGCTGTAAAAGCTTAACGCAGATATCTTTTTTTTTGGTTCCTCCTTTTTATAACCTTAACCCATAAAATGGGTAAATAAGGGTATAATGGTTTTGTGCAAAAGTATGTAACAGGCAGAAGGAAGCATCTCCGACCCTATAAAGTATATATATTCTTGATCAGCATCAACAGCCGAGACGATATAGCCATGTCCGTCTGTCCGTCTGACCGTCCGTCCGTCTGACCGTCTGTCCGTCTGTCCGTCTGTATGAACGCGTGTATCTCAGAGACTACAAGAGCTAGAGACTTCTGATTTTGTATTTAAGTTCTCCTATACCATGAGCAGAACAAGTTTGCTTCAAATTATCGATAACTATTCTGGTTTCCGATATACACATAATATCGATAACAATAAAATATCGAATTTGGAAAATCTAAAAATGAGGGTTGAAGTAATGGGTAATAAAAGAACTTTTCTGAAAATTTCGTCCAAATCGGTTGAGAAACACCGGAGATATTGAACTTAATCGATGGAAGCTAAGCCAGTATACCAAAGTCTTATATAAATTAAATATATTTATTGCAACTGGGTTCAGGGTATCTTCTAGTCGGGCTCTCCCGACTAGAGCTTTCTTACTTGTTTAATAATGGATTCCATTGTCGTATATTCACTGAATAGCCATCTTCGCCATAAGGAAATTTCAAAGGATACTGTAAGGCATCGTATGATCGATGCACCTCACTTATTCGATGTAATTTATTATTATGGCTTTCAATAATAATATCGCGCTTTTCAAATTGCTGACCAACAATAACTAAAGCTACTTCGCTTGATTGAGGTGCATTGTAAAGCCCTTTGTGAGCACCAGCAGGTGTTCGATCAGCATGTATAATCAATTTATAGTCTTTAGCACTTGTTGGTATATTATTGAGAGCCATTTTTAGATCTTTAACATAACGATTATGATGATGAAACATACATTGAAGATCCTTTACTACGCTTAAATCAACATTTGAAATATTTTTGCAACGTAGTTGAGCTTCCTTTTCATCATCACCAACAAAATAAATTTCAAGAAACTGCATTTCTTCATTTGGCAAAGGTCGGACACTACCAATTAGGTGATACACTTGTCCTTGGACTTTAAAGGTTGACCAACTTTTATTTATAATTTTTGTACTTCCAAAAGAAGTCATTTGAAAGCAGCTGTTATACTTTCTTATACGATCAATGCAATGATCATGCTTGGGATGTCCACCAATTATTAAGCTTTTAAGTGGATCAGGCAAACTTTAATTTTGTGAAAGTTTAACTTTTTCTGCCTTGCAACAGATACCCAAAGGCTCATTTTTCCACTTGAAAGCATTACAATGTTTGCATATCAAATTCATACTACCAAGTTGAGTAGTTTTATCTGACTTGTAAGCTATTTCAAAATCATAGTTTAAGCCAGACATGGCTTTAACACTCCATGCACGCAAACGCCTTTCTTGACGTGCATCAGGATTATTAGCCTGATGTATTCTCACTGCAACTCTATGAGCTTCAAAATTATGCGCTTACCCCAATTAATATCATGATTTTTTTTTCAAATGAATGTTTTAGTACCTTTTTTCTGTTTTGTCGGCGAACTGACTAAGTCTTTTAACGGGATTTTCAACATTTTCGGTTTTGCATTCACTTGACGTATCAGTATCTTGGTTAATACTTCCTCTAAAGGAGTATAAACATCAAAATGTCCATTCATTAATGGACCGGTAAAACGCAACAGGATGCATATTATTTCCAAATGCTTGTAATAAATTTCCATTCTGAAAAAGTTGGAAATTTACAGCAAAAATTTCTGCTGCTGCTTACAGCTCACATGCAGTACCATAAGTATGACATAGCGAACTCATATTGTTTAGAAGAGCTATAAAAAGGCAGGCTCCATCACCAATTATAGCTATTTCGGCTAACTCTCTTATGTATGCGCGCGCTCTGCAAAACAAACAAAGAGCGTAGTATCGCTACCTTCTTCGCACGCACTGAATCAATGCAAAACATATCTAAGAGGCTGCAGTTAAGTGAATTGTACATTGCCTTTAGCTTTAATTTAGTGTGTGTGCGGAGGAGCTAGGGTTATTAAACTTTATGATTGACATGCAAAGCGCGCACATAAAATAGAGAGTGAACGTAAATGAGCAACAACAAAGGAGCATGATCGGAGTGAGATTTCAAATTATCTGATTATCATAAGAGCAACACACGCGCTTATGTGAACGCCCTTTGCTTATTCGAAATTTTATATCAATAATATTAGTGTGTTACGTTTTGTCTAAGTTATATAAGCAGCAAGTAGGCGAATCCACCCCATAACATATTCTGGTGTGGGAAATTTTTCTAGACGCACCAAGTTTTGTTATGTTGTTGTTGTTTTTTTAAAATCAATGACACCAACAAAACACCCAACAACAAAACTGACAACAACAACAAACGCTTCTTGGGTCTAAAATCAATTGTCAAAGGCACACAAATTTGAAAAAAAAAAGAATGTGCACTGTGCGAAATGATACATGTACAAAAAATTATGAAAATTATTTTCAAGCGCATTGTTACTTAATTGTGTATGCACTTATTCATTAAGAAGCGGAAATCCGTTTCTCTTTTGCAAGTGTCGAACCTTTTTTTATGACTTTGCTTGTGCAACGCGAAGGCGTCACTGCGCATTTGTTTTGTTTTTGTATTCTCGCTCGCGATCAAACCCTCAGCTTGTGCGACAATCAGGTGACAGTAGTGGAACGGGTACTTGTTGTAATTGTAATTTGTTTTTTAAAATGGGTAAAAAGTGCTCCAAATCGTATGGGAGGTACTTGAAGGAGTTGTCCAAATAAAAATTCCCTTCTTAGTGCTCACCTCCTACCTGCATGGAAAATTGTGTGAAAATTTCAGCCTTCTAGCCCTTTTCGTTTAGGCTGTGGCTCTTCCATTCTAGTCAGGACAAACTCTATTATATACTATATAGAGATTATTTGTTTAAAGTCAATTGTTTTGTTTGAATTGCAGATTTTTAAAAGCAATTTGTGCAGATACATTGCACTTAGCGTCTTTTCGCATAAAATATATATTTTATAAGCTTCTATATCACTGCACTTTTGCGTTTGGGAATTAATTAACCGGACCACGATGAGAAAACACGTCTGCATTCGACGACAGCTGACATAACATGAAGGTAAAGAGTATATTGGGTTTGTGCAATGTCCGTCATGGTGTCCGTCCGTCTGTCCGTCCGTCCGTCTGTATGTTCGCAACTTTTTTCCACACCCTTCAAGCTAGAGACTTGACACTTTCGAATTATCTTTATCTATGGGATAGTATATTAAAGTGTCAAGATGGGGGTTCTACGATAACTGGGGGGCTGGCAAATCGATAAATTCGATAACTCAAAACCGATAAATCCACAAATTTAATAAGAAGATAGCTACTAGCAGCCCCCAAAAAACTGCATCAAAAATTGTGGAGCCACGCCCACCCATTCCGCCCCCATCCCCCCGCATTTTACAAACTTTGAGCTAGAGTCACCAAATTTTGTATGAAGGTAGCAATTGACATTCCACATAGATCTGCAGCAAAAATTTGGATGCCACGCCCACCCATACCGCCCCCAGCCCCACTTTCCCCACCTTTTACAAACTTCGAGCTAGAGTCACCAAATTTGGTATGAAGATAGCAATTGACATTTCGCAAAGATCTGCAGTAAAAATTTAGATGCCACACCCACCCATACCGCCCCCAGCCCCACTTTCCCCACCTTTTACAAACTTCGAGCTAGAGTCACCAAATTTGGTATGTAGATAGCAATTGACATTTCGCAAAGATCTGCAGTAAAAATTTAGATGCCACACCCACCCATACCGCCCCCAGCCCCACTTTCCCCACCTTTTACAAACTTTGAGCTAGAGTCACAAAATTTGGAAGGAAGACAGCTGGTGGCATCCCCATCTTCATCGGAGAATCTTTAAGGAAGCGTACACCCCTGCCTCATCCGTACCCCTTTGCAATCAGGCCTCTTTTAAGCGGTTTTAATACTGGTATCGAGTGTGCCGCAGTCGGTTGCGTCCGACTGCAACGTTTCTACTTGTTTTTTTTATTAAATTGCGCATTACGGTCTTACTTCCTATAAAAAAATTTAACATCATCAACGCTTGGTTCAATTAAATTCGAATTGTTTAATCAAATAAGTTTAATTCGCACACAACTAAACTTGGCATTACAAAAATGAGTTATGCCTTCGAATGCAGTTTCCTTAGACCTTTAGTCGGAACTTTTTTGTGTATCAAAGCATAATTTGGAAGTAGAGCAGTCTTTACTCAGTTTACATCTCTTCGAGTTTTCTTTTTAAATAAAAAATCGTTGATAAGTCAGAAAAATCATTATTCCAGTAACTTTCAATCAACAATAATTGCAATATAAGTATGTTTTTCTGTATTTGAACGCTTTTTTGGGATACCACGCAAAACTGCTTTCTGATTAAAAGTATATAAATGTTTGAAATTTGTTTTTGTCAATAATAACTCTTTGTAGGTCTATATTCAAACATTTATGCATATAACCTTCTAACTTCAATAGTGAAAAATGCAATTTGATATAAGTGCAATGTGTGTGGGCAGTATGTGGTTCTGTCACTTTCCTTTTTGCGCACCAGATTATTCAGCATTTCTGAACACAACAATCGATTGAAATTGAGTGGAAATTTAGTTGGAAAGATGAAAGCAACAGGCAGACATATACAGTCAAATCAAGAGTTCCAAGAAGAACTTTTGAATGTGAAAGGGAAAGGTAGTTGGAAAAGGAAAAGCAAAAGGAGATAAAGATTGAGAAGGTTGTGTCGTAAAGATTGTTACCATATTGCTATCATTTTCACACAATCAGTGGAGTCAGCTTTAACGGTAGCCTAACAGACGCAAAAACGCTGGATACAAATAAAATATGTGGTCGGGTTTAAGAGGGACAGCATGCAATATAAGAATGAGGCGTAAAATTTGGCGCATGGCATGAATAACATTGCTGGCTGTCTGCCTGTAGAGCCCGCCGGTGGAAGCGTAAAAAAAATATAACGATTTCATAGCGTTGCCAACGATTCGCAGCCGCTTAAGACAATGCCAACCAAAAAAAAAATACATACACAGCAAACGCTCGATAACATGACCTAATTAAAACCAAGTCAGTTCACGTTGACGAAAGTGTTCACGTTTTCGAATGCCAAAATAGTATAAAATGCATACAAATTCACTCATTTAAATTCGCATTTTATTATATATTTAAAGAAATTTAAGAAAACTTTTAACTAAAATAATACTTTAAGCACAGCTTTCTCCTTTATACGGTGCAGCACATTCAAATCATTTCAATCGATGCTTTCTTGGCTAGCCCACTTCAATTAATTTTATTTTCTCTGGAGCCTCTGAGATGAAGTCATCGTCGTCGGATTCGTCCTCCTGTTCAACATCATTATCCGCAATGTCAACGTTAATATCATCGTTTTAGAATAGTTGTACACATTGTAGAAAAGTGAAAATTTGCGCAATTCTTTCGTCTGCAGTTGACTTTTGTTAAATTTGTGCAGAGAAAAAAGGACAAAATAATTTGAGCTCAATGTAAACATTGAAAAGTTTATTGTTCATGTTATAGAGCTTTCTCACCTTGTTCACGTTTTAGAATAGTCAATGCACAAAAAATGTTGTTCACGTTTTGATGAGTTCACGTTTTAGACGTATCACGTTATCGAGCGTTTGCTGTATATATAAACTGAACTATTTGGCATATTAAGTCAAATGCAAGGGTCGATAAGCGACGAATCGACCGATCATTGCTTTTTGCGAATGCTATCAATTTATCTTTATTTACGGCGTTGGCAACGAAAAAAAAAAAAACCTGAAAATTGCGGATGAATTGAAAAATACAATGTTAATAAACTGCTCAAAATCAAATTTCACAGCATCAATAATATAACAAGCATTTGTGACGCTCACAAATTTAACCATATCAAAAGGACTCAATTCAATCGCTGCCCAGCTATCAAGTGCTAGTAAAAACCCCTATATTAATATCGTGTTTGTGTGAACACAGCAATGTTGTGAAGGATACTAAAACCGCTAGATTTTAAGAAAAAAATAGCTTTATGTTGTGTGTTGAAGAGTCTATTGTAACAAGATGAAAGATGATTGCTTCAAATCATTTTCTGAATCATTAGTAAGGGCTATTTTAATAAAATTTTGCTGAAAGCTTATATATGTTCAGTGTAAAATAAAATCTGAGTAAAGCATCGCTACTTATTTAGATATAATATCACAAGAATGTTGAAAATATGTTTCAAATGTGTTTTAATCCTATAAAGAGCAGACTACACGTTTTGTAAAGTTTTCTTTATGGTCATAAAAAGTAATGATAAGCCACATCTCTTAATGTTGGTTCATTTATTATTTTGTTAATGTTGTTAATTTAATTTCGTTATAAATTAAAATAAATAAGGAAAGAAATGAATCTGGATATAAGATAAGTAACTTTTTGTTGGTATTTTCGATTAATTCTTCCAACACTTTTGGCATAGCTCAATTCCCCTACGGTTTTTGTATGGGATAGTTGCATATATAAAATAGTCCATTGACTAGCTATAATGGACAAGTCAAGGACTAGTCCAAGCGGGTGCAGAAAATTACATTGGTTGGGCCAGTGTTTGTTGTTATTGTTGTTCAAGCCTAGCCCACGACTTTCCCACGTAGGCTAACACTGAACCAGTCTGTGTAGATGCAGCGGGGGAAAACACTTTTTAAAATTATCATTGAGCATTTGTGTGTAAACTGCCTATTCCACGTGGCCCAGTTCATGGATGCGTCAAAGTGGATGCAGACGTGGATGCGGAGCAAAAACGTAAATTTACGAATCATGAAAAACGAACACAATTTTTCGCCTCGTTTATGTTCGTTGCAGTGGCAAAAAAACGAACGAGTGAAAACGAATTTATACATTTTTCAATTTACAATATAACACTGCTTATGAAACATGTTTGGCAACAGCGCAATGGCTAAGGCATCTGTTTAGTGAACGAGGAGTATTTCATAATCGGTAAGTTTATTTGTATTCTATTTCTTCTAACACTTGCATAATTTAAATTTAAATTACATTTAAATAATAATCATAACATAAGCTAATTTAACGTTTATATGATGGGCTTCGTGGGCATCTTTTTACCCCAGATTCTTATAATACTAGTTCATTTACTCCGCCACTCCCTTTTTGTGCTGTGTATTTGCCTTTAGAAATAGGTTGAGGGGGACGGACGTAAGAGCGTGTAAGTGGCTTGCTGCTGCTTGTCATTCCTTGGGCCTCGCATTCGGTTTTTGGCATTGGCCTCGGCCTTAACTGCAGTGACATTAAGTCTGCCTCCCAAATTGAAAAGTACATGCTGGCTTTCTCATTTTTTTCTCTTATTTGTCATTGCTTCCTCATCATTCCGCTTTTGCTTTATCCGCAGTTGTTGTTGGCTGTTGGCAAACCTGACCAGCTTTATTTAGTTCTGTTCTGTTATGAGCGGGCATCAATTTTTATACTAGATACCGAAGGTAAAGAATATAATGGGTTTGTGCAATGTCCGTCATGTTGTCTGCCCGGCTGTCAGTCTCTCCGTCTGTGCGTCTGTCCATCCATATGAACGCAACTTTCTTAAGTTTAAGATAAGTTTTCTAAGTTTTGGGGCCACGGCTACCCATTTTTAACTATTATAAAAAAACTTACTTGCTCAGGGATAGATTGTGATATAAAGATTGCTTCTCTTCAAATTTAAATGAATAACGTTGTTTGGACATTTGACCACGTTAAGTAAATGGAAACGTTGCAACGTTGTTAGAAGAGGCCTGATTGCAAATAGGTACAGACAAAGGGATGTGCGTTGCGTTCAAAGATGCAGATCTTTCGGGGATGTCACCATTTATATTGCCAACAAATTTGGCGACTCTAGGTTAAAAAACCGAAAAGATACAAGCATTTCCGTTCTTAAAGAGGTGGTGGGGTGTGGGGCATATTTTGGGATGGTGGCTTCAAAATTTTTGCTTCAGATCTTTGTTGGATGTCATCAACTATCAACCTACCAAATTTGGTGACTCTAGCTCAAAAGATATTGAACGGTGTGAAAGCCGGGGGCGGTATGGGTGGGTGTGGCTCCAAAATTTTTGATGCAGTTCTTTGGGTAATGCTGTAGCTAATTTTTTGCCAAATTTGGTAACTGTTACTGTATGGGTGTGGGAAATATACGGATTAATCGATATTATGTTATCGAATTTATCGATTTGCCAGCCCCTCAGTAATCGTAGATCCACAATCTTGGCACATTATCTTTCTCGGCCATAGTAAAAGATATTTGCAAAGTTTCAAGTCTCTAGCTTGAAGAGCATCGAAGAAAGTTGAGTTCATACAGATGGGCAAACTGACAGATGGACAGACAACATGACGGACATTGCACAACTGCTATATGTTTTATAAGCATAGTTCTCTACCATTCCATTCAATAAAACTTACAATTTTGTGTCAGATAGAGAATTTTCCGGGAATTTTCAACGGATTTTCAAAATCCTAAAATTACTTTTGAATTCTTTTGTTTATACTATACTTACTTAAAACTGAGATTCAAGTCAATCAAACTTATAAATGTTTTTACAAAGAGAATTTCTTGAGCATTTTCCTGTTTCCTAAACTGGGGAAAAAAGTTTTTCGAAATATTTTCTCTTTTTTATTTTATATTGTATATGAAATATGAAATTATAATTTCATTAGTTCAGTTCACTTATTATTATTATAAGCTGTTTGTAGTTTTTACGTATGAGAGCGGTATTTGGCAAGCACTCGTTAATTATACACCACATGTCATTTCCGCGCCCCTTTCTCACAGTCTGATGTTCTCTTTTCCCTGTGCCCCGACTGTCTGTCTATCTGTTTCGTTCTTTATATCTTGTTTTTATACTCGATACCGAAGGTAAAGAGTATATTGGGTTTGTGCAATGTCCGTCATGGTGTCTGTCCGTCTGTCCGTCTGTATGAACGCAACTTTTTTCCACACCCTTCAAGCTAGAGACTTGAAACTTTCCAATTCGCTTTATCTATAGGATAGTAAATTAAAGTGTCAAGATGGGGGTTCTACGATAACTGGGGGCTCGCAAATCGATAAATTCGATAACTCAAAACCGATAAATCCACATATTTCGCACATCCTGACAGCTAGAACTACCAAATTTGGTGAGAAGATAGCTACTAGCAACCCCCAAAAAACTGCATCAAAAATTTTGGAGCCCCGCCTACCCATTCCGCCCCCAGCCCCCCCGCATTTTAAAGTCAAAAAAGCCTATATCTCCCACAGTTTTTGAGCTATAGCCACCAAATTTGGTGCCAAGATAGGTGATGATGACCCCCCAAAAACTGCATCAAAAGTTTGGATGCCACGCCCACCAATACCGCACTAGCCACCCCCATCTGCCCCAACGCTTCGTCAAAAACGGGAATGCGTGTATCTTCCAGAGTAGTGGAGCTAAAGCCACCAAATTTGGTAGGAAGATAGCTGGCAACAACCCCAAAAGAATTGCATCAAAGTTTTGGAGCCACGCCCACCCATTCCGCCCCCAGCCCCCCGCATTTTGAAATCAGAAAAGCCTATATCTCCCACAGTTTTTTAGCTAGAGTCACCAAATTTGGTGCCAAGATAGGTGATGATGACCCCCCAAAAACTGCATCAAAAGTTTGGATGCCACGCCTACCAATACCGCCCTAGCCACCCCCATCTGCCCCAACGCTTCGTCAAAAACGGGAATGCGTGTATCTTCCAGAGTAGTGGAGCTAGAGCCACCAAATTTGGTAGGAAGATAGCTGGCAACAACCCCAAAAGAATTGCATCAAAGTTTTGGAGCCTTGCCCAACCATTCCGCCCCCCTTTCCCCACCTTATACAAACTTTGAGCTAGAGTCACCAAATTTGGTATGAAGGTAGCATTTGACATTCCACAAGGATCTGCAGCAAAAATTTTGATGCCACGCCCAACCAAACCGCCCCCAGCCCCCCTTTCCCCATTTTATACAAACTTCGAGCTAGAGTCACCAAATTGGGTATGAAGATAACAATTGACATCCCACATGCTATATAAGTATGTTTTTCTGTATTTGAACGCTTTTTTGGGATACCACGCAAAACTGCTTTCTGATTAAAAGTATATAAATGTTTGAAATTTGTTTTTGTCAATAAGAACTCTTTGTAGGTCTATATTCAAACATTTATGCATATAACCTTCTAACTTCAATAGTGAAAAATGCAATTTGATATAAGTGCAATGTGTGTGGGCAGTATGTGGTTCTGTCACTTTCCTTTTTGCGCACCAGATTATTCAGCATTTCTGAACACAACAATCGATTGAAATTGAGTGGAATTTTAGTTGGAAAGATGAAAGCAACAGGCAGACATATACAGTCAAATCAAGAGTTCCAAGAAGAACTTTTGAATGTGAAAGGGAAAGGTAGTTGGAAAAGGAAAAGCAAAAGGAGATAAAGATTGAGAAGGTTGTGTCATAAAGATTGTTACCATATTGCTATCATTTTCACACAATCAGTGGAGTCAGCTTTAACGGTAGCCTAACAGACGCAAAAACGCTGGATACAAATAAAATATGTGGTCGGGTTTAAGGGGGACAGCATGCAATATAAGAATGAGGCGTAAAATTTGGCGCATGGCATGAATAACATTGCTGGCTGTCTGCCTGTAGAGCCCGCCGGTGGAAGCGTAAAAAAAATATAACGATTTCATAGCGTTGCCAACGATTCGCAGCCGCTTAACGACAATGCCAACCAAAAAAAAAATACATATACAGCAAACGCTCGATAACATGGCCTAATTAAAACCAAGTCAGTTCACGTTGACGAAAGTGTTCACGTTTTCGAATGCCAAAATAGTATAAAATGCATACAAATTCACTCATTTAAATTCGCATTTTATTATATATTTAAAGAAATTTAAGAAAACTTTTAACTAAAATAATACTTTAAGCACAGCTTTCTCCTTTATACGGTGCAGCACATTCAAATCATTTCAATCGATGCTTTCTTGGCTAGCCCACTTCAATTAATTTTATTTTCTCTGGAGCCTCTGAGATGAAGTCATCGTCGTCGGATTCGTCCTCCTGTTCAACATCATTATCCGCAATGTCAACGTTAATATCATCGTTTTAGAATAGTTGTACACATTGTAGAAAAGTGAAAATTTGCGCAATTCTTTCGTCTGCAGTTGACTTTTGTTAAATTTGTGCAGAGAAAAAAGGACAAAATAATTTGAGCTCAATGTAAACATTGAAAAGTTTATTGTTCATGTTATAGAGCTTTCTCACCTTGTTCACGTTTTAGAATAGTCAATGCACAAAAAATGTTGTTCACGTTTTGATGAGTTCACGTTTTAGACGTATCACGTTATCGAGCGTTTGCTGTATATATAAACTGAACTATTTGGCATATTAAGTCAAATGCAAGGGTCGATAAGCGACGAATCGACCGATCATTGCTTTTTGCGAATGCTATCAATTTATCTTTATTTACGGCGTTGGCAACGAAAAAAAAAAAAAACCTGAAAATTGCGGATGAATTGAAAAATACAATGTTAATAAACTGCTCAAAATCAAATTTCACAGCATCAATAATATAACAAGCATTGTGACGCTCACAAATTTAACCATATCAAAAGGACTCAATTCAATCGCTGCCCAGCTATCAAGTGCTAGTAAAAACCCCTATATTAATATCGTGTTTGTGTGAACACAGCAATGTTGTGAAGGATACTAAAAACCGCTAGATTTTAAGAAAAAAATAGCTTTATGTTGTGTGTTGAAGAGTCTATTGTAACAAGATGAAAGATGATTGCTTCAAATCATTTTCTGAATCATTAGTAAGGGCTATTTTAATAAAATTTTGCTGAAAGCTTATATATGTTCAGTGTAAAATAAATCTGAGTAAAGCATCGCTACTTATTTAGATATAATATCACAAGAATGTTGAAAATATGTTTCAAATGTGTTTTAATCCTATAAAGAGCAGACTACACGTTTTGTAAAGTTTTCTTTATGGTCATAAAAAGTAATGATAAGCCACATCTCTTAATGTTGGTTCATTTATTATTTTGTTAATGTTGTTAATTTAATTTCGTTATAAATTAAAATAAATAAGGAAAGAAATGAATCTGGATATAAGATAAGTAACTTTTTGTTGGTATTTTCGATTAATTCTTCCAACACTTTTGGCATAGCTCAATTCCCTACGGTTTTTGTATGGGATAGTTGCATATATAAAATAGTCCATTGACTAGCTATAATGGACAAGTCAAGGACTAGTCCAAGCGGGTGCAGAAAATTACATTGGTTGGGCCAGTGTTTGTTGTTATTGTTGTTCAAGCCTAGCCCACGACTTTCCCACGTAGGCTAACACTGAACCAGTCTGTGTAGATGCAGCGGGGGAAAACACTTTTTAAAATTATCATTGAGCATTTGTGTGTAAACTGCCTATTCCACGTGGCCCAGTTCATGGATGCGTCAAAGTGGATGCAGACGTGGATGCCGAGCAAAAACGTAAATTTACGAATCATGAAAAACGAACACAATTTTTCGCCTCGTTTATGTTCGTTGCAGTGGCAAAAAAACGAACGAGTGAAAACGAATTTATACATTTTTCAATTTACAATATAACACTGCTTATGAAACATGTTTGGCAACAGCGCAATGGCTAAGGCATCTGTTTAGTGAACGAGGAGTATTTCATAATCGGTAAGTTTATTGTATTCTATTTCTTCTAACACTTGCATAATTTAAATTTAAATTACATTTAAATAATAATCATAACATAAGCTAATTTAACGTTTATATGATGGGCTTCGTGGGCATCTTTTTACCCCAGATTCTATAATACTAGTTCATTTACTCCGCCACTCCCTTTTTGTGCTGTGTATTTGCCTTTAGAAATAGGTTGAGGGGGACGGACGTAAGAGCGTGTAAGTGGCTTGCTGCTGCTTGTCATTCCTTGGGCCTCGCATTCGGTTTTTGGCATTGGCCTCGGCCTTAACTGCAGTGACATTAAGTCTGCCTCCCAAATTGAAAAGTACATGCTGGCTTTCTCATTTTTTTCTCTTATTTGTCATTGCTTCCTCATCATTCCACTTTTGCTTTATCCGCAGTTGTTGTTGGCTGTTGGCAAACCTGACCAGCTTTATTTAGTTCTGTTCTGTTATGAGCGGGCATCAATTTTTATACTAGATACCGAATGTAAAGAATATAATGGGTTTGTGCAATGTCCGTCATGTTGTCTGCCCGGCTGTCAGTCTCTCCGTCTGTGCGTCTGTCCATCCATATGAACGCAACTTTCTTAAGTTTAAGATAAGTTTTCTAAGTTTTGGGGCCACGCCTACCCATTTTTAACTATTATAAAAAAACTTACTTGCTCAGGGATAGATTGTGATATAAAGATTGCTTCTCTTCAAATTTAAATGAATAACGTTGTTTGGACATTTGACCACGTTAAGTAAATGGAAACGTTGCAACGTTGTTAGAAGAGGCCTGATTGCAAATAGGTACAGACAAAGGGATGTGCGTTGCGTTCAAAGATGCAGATCTTTCGGGGATGTCACCATTTATATTGCCAACAAATTTGGCGACTCTAGGTTAAAAAACCGAAAAGATACAAGCATTTCCGTTCTTAAAGAGGTGGTGGGGTGTGGGGCATATTTTGGGATGGTGGCTTCAAAATTTTTGCTTCAGATCTTTGTTGGATGTCATCAACTATCAACCTACCAAATTTGGTGACTCTAGCTCAAAAGATATTGAACGGTGTGAAAGCCGGGGGCGGTATGGGTGGGTGTGGCTCCAAAATTTTTGATGCAGTTCTTTGGGTAATGCTGTAGCTAATTTTTTGCCAAATTTGGTAACTGTTACTGTAAGGGTGTGGGAAATATACGGATTAATCGATATTATGTTATTGAATTTATCGATTTGCCAGCCCCTCAGTAATCGTAGATCCACAATCTTGGCACATTATCTTTCTCGGCCATAGTAAAAGATATTTGCAAAGTTTCAAGTCTCTAGCTTGAAGAGCATCGAAGAAAGTTGAGTTCATACAGATGGGCAAACTGACAGATGGACAGACAACATGACGGACATTGCACAACTGCTATATGTTTTATAAGCATAGTTCTCTACCATTCCATTCAATAAAACTTACAATTTTGTGTCAGATAGAGAATTTTCCGGGAATTTTCAACGGATTTTCAAAATCCTAAAATTACTTTTGAATTCTTTTGTTTATACTATGCTTACTTAAAACTGAGATTCAAGTCAATCAAACTTATAAATGTTTTTACAAAGAGAATTTCTTGAGCATTTCCCTGTTTCCTAAACTGGGGAAAAAAGTTTTTCGAAATATTTTCTCTTTTTTATTTTATATTGTATATGAAATATGAAATTATAATTTCATTAGTTCAGTTCACTTATTATTATTATAAGCTGTTTGTAGTTTTTACGTATGAGAGCGGTATTTGGCAAGCACTCGTTAATTATACACCACATGTCATTTCCGCGCCCCTTTCTCACAGTCTGATGTTCTCTTTTCCCTGTGCCCCGACTGTCTGTCTATCTGTTTCGTTCTTTATATCTTGTTTTTATTCTCGATACCGAAGGTAAAGAGTATATTGGGTTTGTGCAATGTCCGTCATGGTGTCTGTCCGTCTGTCCGTCTGTATGAACGCAACTTTTTTCCACACCCTTCAAGCTAGAGACTTGAAACTTTCCAATTCGCTTTATCTATAGGATAGTAAATTAAAGTGTCAAGATGGGGGTTCTACGATAACTGGGGGCTCGCAAATCGATAAATTCGATAACTCAAAACCGATAAATCCACATATTTCGCACATCCTGACAGCTAGAACTACCAAATTTGGTGAGAAGATAGCTACTAGCAACCCCCAAAAAACTGCATCAAAAATTTTGGAGCCCCGCCTACCCATTCCGCCCCCAGCCCCCCCGCATTTTAAAGTCAAAAAAGCCTATATCTCCCACAGTTTTTGAGCTATAGCCACCAAATTTGGTGCCAAGATAGGTGATGATGACCCCCCAAAAACTGCATCAAAAGTTTGGATGCCACGCCCACCAATACCGCACTAGCCACCCCATCTGCCCCAACGCTTCGTCAAAAACGGGAATGCGTGTATCTTCCAGAGTAGTGGAGCTAAAGCCACCAAATTTGGTAGGAAGATAGCTGGCAACAACCCCAAAAGAATTGCATCAAAGTTTTGGAGCCACGCCCACCCATTCCGCCCTCTTTCCCCACCTTATACAAACTTTGAGCTAGAGTCTCCAAATTTGGTATGAAGGTAGCATTTGACATTCCACAAGGATCTGCAGCAAAAATTTTGATGCCACGCCCAACCATACCGCCCGCAGCCCCCCTTTCCCCACTTTACACAAAATTTGAGCTAGAGTCACCAAATTTGGTATGAAGGTATCATTTGACATTCCACAAGGATCTGCAGCAAAAATTTGAATGCCACGCCCAACCATACCGCCCCCAGCCCCTCTTTCCCCACTTTTACAAACTTTGAGCTAGAGTCACCAAATTTGGTATGAAGGTAGCATTTGACATTCCACAAGGATCTGCAGCAAAAATTTGGATGCCACGCCCAACCATTCCGCCACCAGCCCCCCTTTCCCCACTTTATACAAACTTTGAGCTAGAGTCACCAAATTTGGTATGAAGGTAGCATTTGACATTCCACAAGGATCTGCAGAAAAAATTTGGATGCCACGCCCAACCATACCGCCTCCAGCCCCCCTTTCCCCACTTTTACAAACTTTGAGCTAGAGTCACCAAATTTGTTATGAAGATAGCAATTGACATTCCACAAAGATCTGCAACAAAAATTTGGATGCAATTCCACCCATACCGCCCCCAGCCCCCCTTTCCCCACTTTATACAAACTTCGAGCTAGAGCCACCAAATTTGGTATGAAGATAGCAATTGACATCCCACATGGATGGGCATCAAAATTTTTAATACTGGTATCGAGTATACCGCAGTCGGTTGCGTCCGACTGCAACGTTTCCACTTGTTCTGTTTGCGTTTTCTGTATACATTTGCTTATAATTGCCTATTAGTTTTCATTTATTGAATTTGTTTGCTTGACGTGACACGTCATTTGTTGTTTTTGCCTTTTACATTGGCTCTTGTGGCTATCGATTTGGCATTTACGATTAAGCTAACACACATCACAAATACAATCCATTTCCTCCAAATATCTTAATAGTCAGATCTGTTAGAAGGATAATCGGGGTAACATGTTATGGGCAACAACATTTTGGATGAATGTATCTGATAAACCTGTTTTTTTTTTGTTTTTTTTTTTTTTTGTAGCAGTATTAATAGCTGCGATTTATTTTATGTAGTTCGAAAATATGTAGGGCATCTGTTGATTAAGGTAACTTACTCGGCTATTTGCCACTAGCTTACCATTAATTTATCTTTTTATACTCGATACCGTAGGTAAAGAGTATATCTTTTTCTATGGCCGGGACAGAAAAAGTGTCAAGATTGGGGCAAGGCGATAGCTCAAAATCGATAAGTCCTTATATTTTCCACACTTTTACAGTTGAAGATACCAAATTTGGAAATAAGATAGCTACTGGCATCACCCAAAACAATACATCAAAAATTTTAGAGTCACGCCCACCCATTCCGCCACAAGCCACCCGCAGTTTGGAATCAGAAACGCCGATATCTTCCTCATTTTTTTTAGCTATAGATACTCAATTTGGTTTCGTGATAGGTGATGACGTCCCCCAAAGATCTGCAGCAAAAATTTGGATGCCAAGCCCCTTCATGCCGTATCCAGCCCCCACATATTAAGAACTGGAATGCATATATCTAAAACAGTTTTTGAGCTAGAGTCACAAAAATTTGGTGGCATTATTACTGGCGACATACCCGAAAGATCTGCATCAGCTTATCCTTGTGCACAGTGTACACCCATGCCGCATCCGTACGTTTTCCTCCTCTTTTTACCCGTTTTTATACAGTCAGGTATCGAGTATACCGCAGTCGGTTGCGTCCGACTGCAACGCTTCCATTTGTTTTCTCTTACCTTTGAATGAGTCTTTGAACTTGAAAATAACGTTTGTTGCTGGTTTTCTTAGCATGGTTTTTGTATATTTGTGAATAGCTGTTGTGGTTCGTTGAACTTGTTGTCATCTTGGCTTGTCGTATTGTTTCTATCGGCGCCACAAGCGCCACAAATATTTCATAGCGGCATTTGCATTATGTGGCGCGTCGTTTTTAGCATTTCGCTTTCCACTTGGCAGCCTCATAAATATTTAATATACCCAACCTATCCATACTTCCCTCTTATTTTAGCCATCTAGACGTCAACGCAAACAGGTTGTCTTCTCTTGTCTCTCATTTTATTTTTAATTACTAAATGATTTTCAAATTTCGCAGTTTTTCTTTTACTATTTTTTTTTTCATTTCAATCAAATTTAAGTCAAAGCAACAGCTGCAATAAAGTAAATTAAATCAACAATTTTAAATAAAAAAGATATAAGAACTCATCACCAATATCAATCGCAACTAAGATGGTTGAAAAAATGTAAGCGTGCCGAAGATTACATACTTACAAAGTGTTAAAAATTAAAATCTCGCAGAGTATTTATTTTCGTATATCATGCATATTGCACAAGAAGTTCTAGAAAGTCGTGGCAAAGTGTGGGGCTCCCTAATGATAAACCTTGCATTTTTGCATTTGTTCATACAACCACATTAACAGAGGCAAAAACGCCTCGCTACAAATAATTTTGCTTTCGTTACTGTGGCTATTGCATTTGTTGAGTGCATTCTGGCCAAGTCGCTTGTTCAGTTCTATTCAGTTGTCTGAGTTTGTTGCTTGAGCTGCTGCTGCTACTGCTGCTGCTCGTTAGCTGGCGGGTTGGAAGTAGTGCTGGGAAAACACCTCTTGCTTTAGGCTGTACACCATTCCTGGCCGCTGAGCATTTCTTAGCTTTGGATATGAGACGTTGCTTTGTTTGAAAAATTTAACAATGAGCTTGCACTTCTCAACCAGGGAATGTATACCATCCATCTTAAGAGCTTCTTGTACAATTAAGTTCAGTGTATGAGCGAAGCAAGGCAGATTTCGTTTCTGAATATTCTCGCACATTTTAGTCATTACTTTATCATTATCGGTAACAACTGCGTAGACTTTGTTAAAAATTTGCCAATTGTCTAAAACCGAGCGCACGGTTTCGCCAATATTTTTTGCTGAATGGTTAGTCTCATTAAGCAAAAGGTTTGTAGAAAGCACAGCTGAACGTAAAATATAATCATCATCGATAAAATGACATGTGATGGTGATAAATGATACACTTTTTCGTGAAGTCCACAGATCGGTCGTAATAGCAAGATGCTCAACTTTATCTAAAGTGGTACACAACTTAGCTTTCATATCAATAAACAAATTTTCCATCTGCACATGCTTCAATGTCTTCCTAGATGGCAATTCATAGCGGGGGTCCATCACTTTCATTAATTTACGGAAACTCTTCTCTTCAACAAGGGTGAATGGTTGAATGCTACATGCAATGAACTCAGAAACCGTATTGTCTATCAGTATTTTACGTGCAGAACTGATATCGTACTTTTTTTCTATAAACGACAAAATACTGCCAGAAAACTTAGGTAGATCTCTAAGATCTGAAAATTTTATATCTGGATGCAATCGCCGAATATGATCTCTGAGGTTTGAAGTGTTTCCGCAAGTTTTATAAATTTTACCACAGGCTTTGCACTTAGCACTAGAACCGCTCATTTTGTTGAAATATTTCCACACTTCCGATTTACTTAACTTATTTTTGTTGCTGTTTCCCTCGTTCGAACCATTTGTACATGCAGCACTCGCCATGTTGTTTTCTACAAGACATACACAAAAAATTAATTTTCAATTTTAAACGACAATAATTGAAAGTTATAATTACCTTTGTTTCTGTTCCCAACGAACTTATCCATCCTTGCGACCTTCCGAACACCAACACAAATTATTATTATTCAACTAATGAATTAAAGAATATTAGTAAATTTATTAAATATCCGAATTATTTTACTTACTCCAATTCAGCCACGCACAATATGTAAAGAGATGGAAAATTTTCTCAAAACATCGATAATGAAAAAAAACAATCGATTTTTTAAAAATTTTGTTACCATAGATAGTATCGATAGTGCTCCGATGTTTTCCCAGCACTAGTTGGAAGCAAATTGATTGACGCTGACTATTTGCCACTGACCCTGGCCCCGTTTAGAGTCGTTTTGATAATTAGGGTCAACTGCAAAGAATTCGTCTAAATTTGTTGCCTCATTTCAAATAAGATCTGGCTGGTATAATGAATGCCCCTTCTCATTACAAAGCACTTCCATTGGGCACAGATTTATCTTAGTATTCTTGATACATCAGCGACGGGACATGTCTTCACTATGCATTCGTTTTTGGACTTAAGTCTTCCTTATTTTTGGGGGGAAAATGTAAATAATCTTGCGCAATGTTAATTGCATTTGGATACGTTTTATTAGTACGATGATAATGATTGATCGTTTGATTTGATTCCAGTAATGTTTAATTTATTATTTTTTTTAACAAAATGATTTTAATTATTATTTTGTATATGACTGAACGTGAATCATGAATATCTTTAATTTTTTTATGGTTCATTGATTGGTTGATACACTTGAAAAATCACTTATTTGCCGAAATTACATAAATATAGTTAAGTGATTGATTGAGCAACTGATTTACTAAGCTGTTTTGTGAATATATGTATGTTGAATGATGTATACCCAAAAGTATACACAGTTGATTGGTATATGGACTATATTTTTTTTTTTTTCAATAACAATGAACTATTCTTCTTTTGGCCAAATGATCGAGTGATTGATATACGGAAAATCAGTCCCTTAAATAGTATGCATCACATAAATGTGGATCCACTAACTACAATAATTAATAACATCTATCTAATAGGTGAAAAGGTGATCAGTATTTGCTATTAAACATTTTGATTGTTCAATAACTGTTCAAGTTTTATAATTTTTTTTTATTTTTTTTTTGCATTTCAAGCTGAATTTTATTCAAACTATAAAAAATGTTTAACATTTTATTTTAAAATATCAATTAAAAACCTATCACAATACAGATTCTCCATACGTTTTGTTGGGTGTCGGTTTGTTTGAGTTGTCAAATGCGTCTATCGTTACGGCGCGCATAATAAAATCCACCATAGTATTCTTCTAGATCGCACAACTCCCGCTGCAGTTGCTCCTCCAGGTGTGCCTGGGCGGCTCTCTGGCGTGCCGTTAGACGCCTCACGCTGCCCTGATTACTGCCGCTGGGCAAACGCAAACTAAGACGGCGACTTATCTTTTTTTCCTCGCCCACACAATCATAAATCGGCTGCTCCGGCTGCTCCGATTGCTCCGACTGCTCTGGCTTATCTGGCCGTTTTGGCCCGAAAGTTTGTTGAACGCAACGCCTTGCATCCGTATGCGAAGGAAAACCTCGTGGCGTTGTCTGACCCGACAGTGCCTCACTTATATCATGTGGTCGTTGTGTGGCTGGGGGACATCTTGTTTTCTTGCTCGCCGCACGCTCAAACATGCATTTCCACTGCGCATAGTTGTCCGTTGAATTAATCTGATTCTTCTTGGCACTGCTTTTTTCGTGCTTGCTGCTGGGTGTTGTCCGGATTAAAGTGCTGCAGCTGCCGAAGGAGGAGCAGCGTGGCATGGGACGCAGTAGGGCTGTGCGTGCACCACAACCGCGTTGAAAGGCATTGCGGCGTTTAAGTGATGATGGCCGCAAATGTCGCAACAAAGTGCGTTTTAGCTTGGCCAACAGCTGGCCAAAGTTTGGCCGTGGCGCCAGACAGCAAATGCAATTGCTAAAAGTAGTAGTAGGTGTACTGCCAGTCGCCGTCTTTGTTGTCCCCACATCAGATGATGAGCAGAAGCTGGATGAAGAGGAGTGTGTGCTGCCCATGTTGTGTGTTAGTTGTTTTTGCTTGCTTGTGCTGTTCACTGCTTGACTGCCAAAAGGCTACTGTTTGATCTGGTAAGAAAGAGTTCCATATTTATACCTAAAAAGTACAGATTAAGTACATTAAGTAAGTACCTGGCTAAGAGGTAGGCTAAGCCCAAGCAGGTACTCCAAATCAGGTACCCAAAAACGATAGCGATATGTGCAAATCTTATTGCATTTACTTTGCATCCTAGATATGGGTACATATGTGTACTATTTATGACCTGCCATTAAGTTGGGTTTTGGTCATCGCGGCTTCGGTTTTTAGGGTTTTGTCGCTAGCGCCTGTTGATAATAAATAAATGAACACATGTTCTGCACAGCAGCTATGCCTAACTAATGGTCTGTCAATTTTCCTTTTGGCTGACCCTGCGCTAAAATGTTTAAGTTGTCAGTTTTTAATAGGCAAAGTCAAAGGCAAAGAGAACTACTCTTGGCACCAGAGCAGTCACTTAAAACATGACTGGAAATTGTTAAAGAATTGCAGCAGCTACTATTAATGGCAAAGATCGTGTGTGGGAGGGGGAAGCTGGGGGAGCCCCAGCTGTTGATGTTGATGATGATAATGATGATGATGTTACCGGATGCGCCACCCATACAGTGTCAAACAAGGGGACGACAGCTGTGTCGATGTTTAAGTCATGTGGCAACAGCAGCAGCAGCAGCAGTAGCAGCAGTAGAAACGACAACCTGCCTCCTCGATCTCTCCATTTCCTTGCCTTGTGGCTTTGCATGTCAATCAGGCGACATGAACGTGGCTTTTGCATGTCAGCAATGCCCTCATCAGGCATGCTTTAGTACTAGCTGTTGTTGTTGTTGGTGTACTATTTGCTGTTGTGCAAACTTGTGTCGTAGCGCACATATTCATACATATTCAATATGTTGTAAATCGATAAAGTCCACTCTAATTAAAGGCACACACTCTACTGAAACGCTTTTATTATTCGCAAATGGTTGTTTTTTTTATTTTTATTATTATTATTATTTTTTTATTTTTTTTTTTTAGCACAACTCACCCACCTAACACATATTTAATTATAAATATGTATTTTATTAAGCAGAAGAAGTAAAATTATTTTTCTTGTATGTTGCTTATGGCAGCGTAGTAATGTATTTCATAATTCCTATGTTCATAAAACTACATTTGAAAAAACGAATAAAATAAATTGTACTTATGCAATTTAATTAGTTGCATTTACAAGAATGCTACATTCAATTTATTTCTTATGACTTTAAAATTTTTCACTATTTGATGAATTAGTTTTTAGTTGTTAAAGGCCTGTACGCATGAGCCCCGTACAGCTCCCGTACAGTATACATGAGTTTTACGACCGTAACAACAAGTGTTGAAAAAAGCACATATTGTGGCGGTAGGCTAATAACCTTTTCTCAATAAATCGGAAATGAAACTGTGCTTTGTATACTTAAATTCAAAATACTGATTCACGACCAACGCGCGCTACTTTTGTGTTTGAGTACAACTAACGCCCTGCTGCTGGCGGTTGTGAAAAAAGCAGGCTGCAAAATAAAAAGCATTTTAGTCAACCCATATTTATACTAAAAGATTATGCTAAACATAACTGAAACCACTTAAAAGACTCAAAGCAAATTCACCTTACAGATCTATACCTTGTAATAGATCAGTGGCAGTACAATCCTGTTTTAAGGCATTTGATTCTGTTAGTCATTCTCTGTTGCTTCAAAAATTAAATATTATTGGATTTCCATCAAAACTCGTATTGTGGCTTTCGGAGTACTTGTGTGGTCGAACACAAAAAGTAGTTTTTAAATCGTCGGTATCTAAACCTATTTTTGTTACCTCTGGTGTTCCCCAGGGTAGTCACCTTGGACCTTTGCTATTTAATCTGTTTATTAACGATCTTCCAGCTGTAATTACTAACTCCTATGTTTGCTGATGATGTGAAGCTATGTTTCACCTATAATGACGCTTCCCTGTGTAATTTACTACAGTCGGATTTGGGTGCTTTGTCAGCCTGGTGCCGTACTAACTTACTCAATTTAAATTGTTCTAAATGTAAAGTCATGTCTTTTTGTAGAAGTACACCTCATACTGCTCACTACTTGCTTGATGCTTCACCACTTGACCGCGTGTTTGAAATCAAAGATTTAGGCATTATTCTTGATCCTAAATTGAAGTTTGACGCTCATATTTCGTATATGGTCAATAAGGCCATTAATCTCCTTGGCTTTATCAAGCGGTGGTCGAAAGAGTTTAATGATCCGTACACCACTAAAACGCTTTATACATCCTTAGTACGTCCCATTCTGGAGTATGGATCTTGTGTGTGGTCCCCACAATACTCGATTCACCAGGATAGAATAGAATCTGTGCAGAAGAAATTTCTTCTATTTGCCCTTAGAAGTTTTAACTGGGTTGCTGGAGTTGACTTACCCGCGTATTCTAGTAGACTCCTCTTAATAAATCTTCCCTCCCTGTTAAACCGTAGAACTATGCATGGAGTATTATTTATTACTAACCTACTTAATGGTGAAATCGACTCATCAGTTCTTTTGAGTCGAATTAAATTTAATGTCCCGGTTAGATCTTCACGTAACTTTTTACCCCTTAGCCTTGATCGTTGCTTCAGCAACTATTTAATTCATGAACCATTTCGTGTTATATGTTCTGACTATAACAAACTTTATTCTCTTGTCTCCTTGGAGGCCTCAACTCCAGTACTAAACATAGTGCCGCATAGTTAATTTTGGCTATGCCAAGACTATGATACCCTTCACACGTGGATTAATTTGTATTTTTATTTTTTTATTGCGTGAAAATCTCGAAAGACTATAAGGCATTAAATTATTAATATTCGGTGCATCGAATTAACTATGTTAATTTTACGAATAGATATTCAGCTATTCTGTTAAACTCTTATATAGTCTGGTGGTAAGTATGCCAGACTCTCATCCGGTAGGTGCGGGTTCGAATCCCCGTGTAGTAATTTTGGTATTTTAGTTTTTTTGTCCAATTTTGTTTTTTTAATAGATTTTTTGTATTTATATGGTGGCTATATCGTAGAACGCTCCGATCGGGATGAAATTTCATAGTGAAAAAACCCGATATGATCTAAGCAATCTGTGAAAGTTTCATCAAGATCGGTTCAGCAGTTTGGCCGGAAATCGTGTTGATATGGTAAATTTATATGGTGGCTATATCGTAGAATGCTCCGATCGGGATGAAATTTCAAAGTGAACAAACCCGACATGATCTAAGCAATCTGTGAAAGTTTCATCAAGATCGGTTCAGCAGTTTGGCCAGAAATCGTGTTGATATAGTAAATTTATATGGTGGCTATATCGTAGAATGCTCCGATCGGGATGAAATTTCATAGTGAACAAACCCGACATGATCTAAGCAATCTGTGAAAGTTTCATCAAGATCGGTTCAGCAGTTTGGCCAGAAATCGTGTTGAAACAGACAGACAGACGGACAGACGGAAATCAATTCCTGAGCTCGTCCTGATCATTTTGATATATGGTTTATGGGGTCTCCCATCATTCCTTAAAGGCGTTACAGATTCATGACAAAGTCAATATACCCTGTGAAGGGTATAAAAAGATCGATCCTTTTTGCTTTATCTAATCGTAACCACTAACTGCTAATCTAACGCTGGTCTGATTGGGTTTTTCTGGGTTTTTCCCAATCCTCGCAACAAATGTTGGACTGCTCAATTTTTTATTGAATTTCCCAGAGCTTTAACTTTAACTTTAAATTATTTTTCAGATTTATATTTTATTCTATATTTTACTTAATTTAATTATTTTAATAATTTTTAATTTAAATTAAACTTTGATTCATTTTAATGTCAGCTGCTCTTAGCTGACTATAAATAAATAAATAAAATAGGTTATTTAAATTGTATCTTATTAATTTATAAATATATTTTTATTCAATACTACTTGCACAGCATTGACTTCCAAAACAATAAGTATGGCTCTATTGGAGCCTGAATTAGGTCAACTTTCTTAATATGATCAGAAAAATGTATAAGCCGGCTCTTGACCGACATGTTGTTGTTTTTTTTTACGACTGTAAATAGCTGCTGAAAGCTATTTACTGCCCGTAGCATTTTAACATAACATTTAACAGTTTCATTGTTCAACACTCCCGTACCAGCAGTAGCTAACAGAACTGCATACCTAAAATGTACGTACTGTACTGAAGCTGTACGGGACTTTTTTTTATACCCTTCACAGGGTATATTGACTTTGTCAGCTCAGGAATTGATTTCCGTCTGTCCGTCCGTCTGTCCGTCTGTCTGTCTGTTTCAACACGATTTCCGGCCAAACTGCTGAAATGATCTTGATGAAACTTTCACAGATTTCTTAGATCATGTCGGGTTTGTTCACTATGAAATTTCATCCCGATCGGAGCATTCTACGATATAGCCACCATATAAATTTACTATATCAACACGATTTCCGGCCAAACTTATGAACCGATCTTGATGAAACTTTCACAGATTGCTTAGATCATGTCGGGTTTGTTCACTATGAAATTTCATCCCGATCGGAGCATTCTACGATATAGCCACCATATAAATACAAAAAATCTATTAAAAAACATAATTGGACTAAAAAACTAAAATACCAAAATTACTACACGAGGATTCGAGCCCGCACCTACCGGATGAGAGTCTGGCATACTTACCACTAGACTATTACTACGTTTATGCTTGCAAAAAAGCATGAATTCAGATCATGATTTTTTAAAAAAATACTAGCATAAACACAAAATCGTGATTTTTTCTACACACGTATTTTGACTATGATTTTTTGGAAAAATCATGATTTTTTGTGTAAGCAGTCTGGCAACGCTACTGTCTGAAATCAGCTGTTCCGCACTAATTAAATTGCTGCGAACAGCAGATCCATTCTTGACTTTAAAAGACAACGAACCATCTCTGATGTTCGCGTTTGCCGTTGATTTATAAAAAATTTGCATTTTCATTTAACATTTTGAAGATTTAATTCGTTTAACGTTTTGGCTTTCGGTTTATCAGCTGTTTGTGCTGATGTGCTGCCACCTTTTTCATATGAAGCTGCATAGGTGGCTCCACCCTTCAGAAAAATCATGATTTTTATAAAATAGCATAAACAGGCGTATTTTAAAAAGCGTGATTTTAAAAAATCATGAAACAGCATGCATAAACGTAGTATATATAAGAGTTTAACAAAATAGCTGAATATCTATTCGTAAAATTAACATAGTTAATTCGATACACCGAATATTAATAATTTAATGCCCTATAGTCTTTCGAGATTTTCACGCAATAAAAAGATAAAAATACAAATTAATCCACGTGTGAAGGGTATCATAGTCTTGGCATAGCCAAAATTAAGTATGCGGCACTATGTTTTTTAATACTTCTTCCATTAATATAAATTTATTTTGCTGTGGCAATTTGCGCAGTTGCACGGTGAAATTTAATTTGTTTTGTGCATTTGCTGGAGGCGTTTGTGTGTCATGCATTTTTACACCTTAATTTGCAGCTAATTTGCATATTATTTATACATGTGAGTATTCGCTTGTTTTATATGAAGTTTTTGCTGAACGGGAGCTGTACAGGCGTCTGCGTACTGGCCTTTTAGCTGTATCAAGCTTACGAAACATATTAATTGAATCGTATCAAAGTGAATTCAGAAATAAAACATAGTGGCGCATAGTTAATTTTGGCTATGCCAAGACTATGATACCCTTCACACAGCCAAATCAATGCTCCCCCCTCTTATGTTTCTGTGCAGTTGTTGGTAATTTTTCGCTAATATTTTTACTCTTCAGCGTCATTTACTTGTTCGTGTGCGAAAACAACAACAATTTGACATGTAGGTACTTGAAAGTGCACGACAGAGACAACAATTGATAGTACGATATGGTAAATTTGTATGGTGGCTATGTCGTAGAATGCTCCGATCGAAATGAAATTTAATAGTGACCAAACCCGACATAATCTAAGCAATCTGTGAAAGTTTCATCAAGATCGGTTCAGCAGTTTGGCCGGAAATCGTGTTGATATGGTGAATTTGCATGGTGGCTATATCGTAGAATGCTCCGATCGGGGTGAAATTTCATAGTGAACAAACCCGACATGATCTAAGCAATCTGTGAAAGTTTCATCTAGATCGGTTCAGCAGTTTGGCCGGAAATCGTGTTGAAACAGACAGACGGACAGACGGACAGAAGGACAGGCGGACGGACAGACGGAAATCAATTCCTGAGCTCGTCCTGATCATTTTGGTATATAGTTTATGGGGTCTCCCATCATTCCTTTAAGGCGTTACAGTTTCATGTCAAAGTCAATATACCCTGTGAAGGGTATAAAAGTGGCATTGCAACTTTTAGAATGATCAAAAAAAAAAAAAAAAAAAAAATTCACTTTCCATGCAAGGACAGGAAAATGAAGCAGTTTTGTGCTGAGTGTTGAATGTCAGAAAGTGTGGAAATCGTAAATTTTATTTGCTCTGTATTCATTCCTAACAAATGATTAAACATCATTTAAAGTATGTAGTGCCAAAGTTACTTTTCAAATCGATTAAATAAAAAGAAAAAACCAAAAACCCACACATATATGCAGCAACTCAGTGCCGCTGTAAATCTTTAAGCTGTGAAATGGACTGCAAAGGCAACTAATATAAGGTGTTGTAGTTGCCGCTGACAGTGACGTGCATTTGTGGCTAATGGAATATAAGTGTTGGACAAAACGAGGGCGAGAGATGCAAAAGAAGGCCAAAACAATTTGTCGACTTGGAATGCACTTGAAAAGCGTTATGTTTTGACTAGAGATGGGCAGAATGTGGACTTTTTCTTTTTAAAAGATTAGATTCTGTGTTTTCTTTTACAAAATGAACGACATGAACAGAAATAAACTGGAGCCACGGTTGAACGATGATGAACTGCATTCATACAGTTTGTGTGGCTTCCGTCTCTGCGATCTTGTCTACCTATTCCAAACTTATATTTCCATACTGAAAAAACAATAAATATATAAATATGTATATTATTGACATCGGAATTAGCAGTCGAACTTCTCAAGGGGACAAGAAAAAACTTCGTCAAAGAGAAATCTTGTAATATAGAATGCTAAGCCCATCTTGATAAACGTATATAACTAAATATAAATAGGAATTTTATATGTTTATCTTTCTAGTTGTCGCTTTTATAGCTATAGACTAACTAAATCTTGAAAATGAGCCAGTTGTCAAAAAGATTTACTTAAACTTAAATCACTTAAAACTGATGTTAAACACAATTCCTTCCTAACCATTTTGAAAGTTAAGTTAAGTTGGTACAAAAGTAAATTTTTAATAATAATTGATGAAATGGAAATGAATAACAATTCAACTTTTGTTGGCAACAAAATTGAACTTCATAAGCGCTTAGCTTTTATGCAGTTTTGAAGCATAGGCTATCCAAAAAATATAATACTAATGGCAAATGTATACAACCAAAGCATCCATGACTGAGTTTTACATCGGACCCCTTTTTTTTACTAGATTTGTTTAACCTTTGAATTGAAAGTGGCAAGTGGCAAACGAGCACGACAAAATAAATAATTGAGCAAACACACACCCACACATACAAATCGGTCATTGGCCGCTTGTTGATTCTAATTATTTGTTGAGCATTATTACAGTTTTTTGCAGTTTTGTGCATTTTCGACAAAATTTCTAATTGAATTTCCACCGCAAATAATAGTTATGAGTTGATGATGAGTGTGAAATAGACAAATATATTATTTTTGTATGGCATATTCGGACACACGAAAAACTTTAATTTCCAATTTTTTACTTTTAAATAATATTTAATTATTAAATTAAATTTTTATAATAAAAATACAAAATAATTATTATATTTTGATTTTTATATTAAAAATAAATCATAACTTTTATTTATAGCTTTTATTTTAACAAGTGGAAACGTTGCAGTCGGACGCAACCGACTGCGACATACTCGATACCAGTATTAAAACCGCTTAAAAAGAGGCCTGATTGCAAAGGGGTACGGATGGGGCAGGGGTTTACGCTGCCTTAAAGATTCTCCGATGCAGATGGGGATGCCACCAACTATCTTCCTTCCAAATTTGGTAACTGTAGCTCGAAGTTTGTAAAAGGTGGGTAAAGTGGGGCTGGGGGCGGTATGGGTGGGTGTGGCATCGAAATCTTTACTGCAGATCTTTGCGAAATGTCAATTGCTATCTTCATTCCAAATTTGGTGAGTCTAGCTCGAAGGTTGTGAAAAGTGGGGAAAAGGTGGCTGGGGGCTGTATGGCTGGGCGTGGCAACCAAATTTTTTTTGCAGATCTTTGTGGAATGTCAATTGCTATCTTCATACAAAATTTGGTGACTCTAGCTCGAAAATTGTAAAAAGTGGGGAGAGGGGGGCTGGGGGCGGTATGGGTGGTTGTGGCATCCAAAGTTTTGATGCAGATCTGTGTGGAATTTCAATTGCTATCTTCGTACCAAATTTGGTGACTCTAGCTCGAAGTTTGAAAAAGGTGCGGAAAGGGGGGCTGGGGGTGGTATGGGTGGTTGTGGCATCCAAAGTTTTGATGCAGATCCGTGTGGAATGTCAATTGCTATCTTCATACCAAGTTTGGTGACTCTAGCTCGAAGTTTGTAAAAAGTGGGGAAAGGGGGGAGGAAGGGGTGGGCGTGGCTCCAAAACTGTGATGCTGATTTTTGGGGGTCGTTACCAGCTATCTTCCTACCAAATTTGGTGGCTCTAGCTGTACAACTCTGGAAGAACACGCATTTCCGTTTTTGACGAAGCGTTGGGGTGGATGGGGGCGGCTAGGGCAGTATCGGTAGGCGTGGCATCCAAACTTTTGATGCAGTTTTTGGGGGGTCATCATCACCTTTTATTATTATTATGAAAAAGGAGGTTAGTGCACTGCGACCACCTGGGTCTATTGTGCCCTCATCCTAGTGTATGAGCTACAGCTCCCCGTACAGTGCAATCGATCGCAGAAACGCGATGATGTCGCCTGGACGGAGAGCCCTCATCTCCTCAGTGTTTAGTGTGACCCGCCCGAGCTGAGATAATCTCAGCCGACCTATGGCAGGGCACTCCTCTAGTAGGTGCTCTGGAGTTTCGTCCCCCTCCAGACAGAGCCTGCATGTAGCCTCGTTCCCTATGCGTATCCTATGTAAATGCTTACGCAATCTGCAGTGTCCTGTCAAGAAGCCTGTGACAATCCGAAGAGAGACCTTGCTCAGCTTCAGACAGCCCTCAGTCCTCGTCTTGTTGTAGTTGCCTAAAAGCCTTTTACTTTGTCTCGCCCCCTGCGAACACAACCAGAAGTTCGCACTATCGGACCAAAGGTCAGAGCGGCTGCTCTGCTCGATGACCCCAGGGCCCAACCCACAGAAGGGTTCCGGCCTGCAGAAAGGAGTGCTTGCCCCCTTCCTGGCCATTTGGTCCGCTACCTCATTACCCGGGATTCCCGCGTGCCCAGGGACCCAATAGATGGTGACTCTATTATTAGTCCCCAACCTGTTTAATGTTTCTATACATTGCCAAACCAGCCTGGAAGCTATTTTATAAGCACCTAGTGCTTTTATAGCTGCCTGACTGTCTGAAAAGATGGCTATGTCTCTGCGATCGTACCCTCTGTCGATGTTGAAAGCGGCACATCTCTCTATCGCGTGTATTTCCGCTTGGAAGATACTGGCGAACTTGCCAAGGGGTTCATGGTAATTGAGTCGAGGTCCGCAGACTCCGGCCCCGGCCCCCTCCTCTGTAAGCGAACCGTCTGTGTACCACCTAATAGCATGTGCTTTCACATTATAGGTAGTTGACAGGTTGGTCCATTCTGCCTTATTGCTAAGCTCTATGTTAAAGAGCTTACTGAAGCTAAATTGCGCCAACTGCGCATCCTGTGGGTATTCTAACAGTGAGCGTGTGGCTCCTGCAGCCGATCCGGTTGCGAATGCCCCCGTTATCCTCATATGACTTCTGCTTGCGTTGTGTTTTATGTATATATGCAGCGGTGGAAGCCCTAGTAGAACGTCGAGAGCCGTGGAGGGGCAGGTGCGCATTGCGCCCGAGATGCACGAGCATGCAAGCCTCTGGAGTTTACCCAGTTGCTTTCTCGCACCTTCCCGGTCCATGCGTCTAGCCCAGACCACTGCTCCGTAGCACACCATGGGCCTCACCATAGCAGCATACATCCACATCAGAATCTTAGGTGAAAGCCCCCAGTTTTTCCCCGCAAGATTTCTGCAGCTCATCAGGGCTAAAGTGCTCCACCTGCTGTTTCCAGAGGAGTCTTTTATCTAGTATAACCCCCAGATATTTGACCTCCGTGGACACTGGTATAATTGCACCTCCAATGCCTATGGGTCTCATAGACTTAAGCTTGTACCGATTTGTGAAGGCGACTATCGTGGTCTTTGCTGGGTTGATGTTCAGCCCCACGTCCCTACACCAGTCCAGGTTTAGTCGAAGGCCCAGGGTGACTCTATCACATAATGTGCTCTCAAAATTCCCCTTGCAGATTATGGTTATGTCATCGGCATAGCCTAGACATCGAAAGCCATTATCCGTAAGCTTAGCTAAGAGATCATCTACCACCAGACTCCAAAGGAGAGGTGATAGGACACCTCCTTGAGGACAGCCTCTGGTGGTTTGTGCTCTAATCGTCGAGTTGCTGACGGTTACTTCTGCTATGCGAGAGTCCAGGAGTTTGCCTAACCAGGACGTGAGTCCTGATTCAACTCCTCTACTCTCAAGAGCTCTGACCACCACGTCATGCGCCGTGTTGTCAAAAGCACCTTCTATGTCCATAAAGGCGCAGAGTGCGACCTCTTTTGCTTTCACAGACTTCTGGAGAGTGTTCACTAGGTCAAGCAGAGCTGACTCCGTTGACATCCCTGCCCTATACGCATGCTGATGTGCATGTAGTGGCTAGGTGCGAAATATGTGGATTTATCGGTTTTGAGTTATCGGATTGATCGATTTGCCAGCCCCCCAGTTATCGTAGAACCCCAATTTTGACACTTTAATTTACTATCCCATAGATAAAGAGAATCGCAAAGTTTCAAGTCTCTAGCTTGAAGGGTGTGGAAAAAAGTTGCGTTCATACAAACGGACAGACGGACATTGCACAAACTCAATATACTCTTTACCTTCGGTATCGAGTATAAAAATTGAAAATAAGAATTACGTTTCAATTTTTATTATAAAAAATGAAAATAAAAATTGAATTGAAATAACTTTTGAACGGAGCGAGCTAGATTATATATCGGCACATATATTTAATCTATGCATCAATACCTTTCGGTTGATGTATAATATGTATGTACAAACGCATGTACATGTGCATGTTTATACAATAGTCTGCTTAGACACTTGCTTAGACCGCCTTATCAGCGGCTGATGTGTAAGCGCAAAAGTGTTAATGAAGAAGAGTGAAAAATTTGAAAATAAGCAAAAGACAATTACAGAAGTATCCAAAGGTATACTTACAAAAAAAAAAAAAAATCATTTAGTATATAAGGGTCTACCAAGACACTTGTCGGTTTTCAGACTTGTAGTATAACCAAAAATGTGATAAATTATTAAGTTTTCTATTTTTTTAATTTAAGAAACATAATCTTCTTGATGGATTCCGATGAAAGGTTGCATCATAAATCAGTCACAACTAATTTTAGTGCAGAGATGAGCGTAGAACTTCTGCTGTGCTTTTTTTTCGCTTTTAATAGGCATTTGACACATTTGAAAAGAAAAATAATGAAATAATTTTTTGTAATGTTCTATAATAAAGGAAAATAAAAAGTTATGCATTACATGCGAATGAATAATAAAAATTATAATTTCAAAATATATTTTATTTACAAATACAATTATTTTGTCATTTCGGTACTTTCCTACCTCGTAAAAAATATCTAATGCAAAAAAAGAACTGCAAATAATAACCCTTAAGCTGGTAATAAACAAACTTACTTCGTGCATAGGTCGCTAAAATAATATGTAATATTATAGACTCTGAAACCGCTGAAGCGATTACGAAGCATTTTTGGTGAGTTGTTGTGAACATTTTTGCCACGCTAAACCTTTTACGCCCACTTTGTCTTATCTGTCATCATTACCCCACATATACATAGTAAAGCAGTAAAGAAATTTTCTTCATTTATCTTATATGTCATTATAATCTCACAAATACTTAAAAAGTAAAGATATTTTATAGAGTTTTTAAAATTGAATTTTGTTAATTGTTAGAAATGCATCCAATCGGGAGAAAACCATCGATAGCAAAGCAATGAAGTGAGCATTTGAGAGTTAAAACAGACGATCAACGAGGATATAATGAGTTCTATATTCATAGAGAAGACGTCATTAAGCACCACAGCAACGCCTCGTTGGGTCCACGCCCACCTATTACGTTCACTTTGTCTTATCTTTGTCTTATCTGCCTCCAAAAAATCATCAAAAGGGAGAAAAACATCTAAAACAAAGGAAAAAGTGAACATTGGAGAGTGGGAGTGCAGCAACGCGCACCGCGACAGCTAGTCTCCAATACAAATAAAACTTGCTTAAAATCAGAACTCAAGTTCTGTCAAGATTATTTATGATCCTGATAAAGTGAAATGAGGGGCTATTAACAAACGTCGATAAGTTAAAACAGCCGAATCGGATGACCATATAAAAGATTAATCGGTAAAAAATAAATTTTTGTCATGAAGAATATGAATTGTGGCCTCCGATTTGTCTTTCCTCCCAGTTTGCATGCGTGCTCTATGTTTCGTTGACGTAGACGTCGCCCATCTCTAGTGCTCTCTAATGCAATTTAATTTTGCCGTGCGCAACGCAGTGCATTGCTATGGAATGGAACAAAGTGGCGCGACAGCAACTAAAAATGTTTATAACTGTTGTTGCTTTTGGTTTGTTGGCTGTTGGTGTCTTGGGCAGGCCAGGCCAACATATGTAGACGACATAAAAAGGCTATTAAATATTGCTTTTTACTATGTAAGAGTTCATTTTTTAAGCTGCTTAACCCTTTACTACACCCAACACCCGTTTATGCCCCCCTCCCTCACCACCAGCTGACATAAAAGCAAAAAAAAAAAAAAAAAAATGTTTTAATTGCTGCCTGACTTTCCAGGAATACATATGTATTTGAACTGTTCTTCTACCCCTATCTCGATTTTATTGATGCCCTATATTTTGTCTATCACAATATTTGGCCTAAAAAAATTGACACTCCATCTATCTTTCAGTGCACAAACACATTAGCTTAAACATACCTGTGAGTGTGTGTGTTTGTATGTGTGTGTGTTTCTCCTTTGTTGGCCAGCCCACAAAAGAATTTTGGTAAAAAGCTGACACGGCAAGTTTACCACGGTTCAATGTTTTGAATGCCCGCTAGCTAAAAAAAATTGCAACAACGAGATGTTCTTCAATACTTTTATAATCCGTAAAAAGCACTTGATTTGAGTGTATTCACATTTTCATTTTGGTTAAGTTTTTTTCTCTCAAATTTACTTGAAAATTATTTGGGAAAAATATTCTCTTAGTGAATGGTTAATTATGTTTAAGAACTGATTCATTTCCAAACATTTTAATGTCAAACCATTATTTTAAGGCGCCTAAGCTGCCTATGGTACATATTTGAAGTTCATCACATATAAAATTGAATGTTTGGTTTGCCTTTTTTTTGAGGCAGGCACAGGTAAGTTGCGATAAAGTATGCAAAATCACAGTTTTATTTGATTGGTTTTGGAAAAAACAGGTATATTACACTCGAAGATAGAAATAAATAAATAAGTAACGAAAATTAAAGAAAATTCTTTTTAGAACTCAACCGAACATCGTGTTCAGCTAGTTAGGCAAGAGCTTCCCCCGAGCTGGAAAGAAATTTTCTCGAAATTTTTTAGTTAAGTCAGCAAAGTTAAACACATGTTGGATTGGCAACGATTTGAAACAGAAACGCTATCTAGACAAATGAAATATGTACCTTTATATACTTACTATTTAAAAATAGTGTACAAAATGTATAAAAATGCTTCATTTAAGATTTGAGTAAAATTTTTTTTCAGTTGTTCGTAATTCACCATTTAAACATGATGGTAATATAGTCGAACTTAGATATTATAATGAAAAATCGTTATGTAGATATGAAAAATTAAATTTTTAAGCAGAGCTTTATTTAATATAAACAGTTTCTTTCTCAATAAATACTTCAACCACGTTAAGTAAAAGCATATACATTTTCAGTCAAGCTATTTTTTCTTTCCACAAAAGTTCAAAGTTCTTTAACTGAACTGTTGGTCTCTCCCTTATGATTGCATTAAAATGGTTTAATTTAATTTGTGTGTGCACTAATTCGCCTTAAATCAGATCTACATGTGTTTGTGGAAGTGAAGATTTTGTGGACCAGCTTCGAGCTGTATGCCATGCGCACACATCCTGTACTTTGTTGTTTCAATAATCTGCTTGTGCGTCTAGCTAGCGACAAAAGGATGGCGCATTGGATCTTCATCAACAATTCAACGACAAATTTCACTGATGACAGCTGTCGCAGCAGAAAGATCAGAGAATAAGCAAAGATGTGAATGATAATTTTTGCATTATAAATAACAATAATCGCAGAAAAACTCGTTTTAGAGAGACATCAAAAACAATTAAGAGTTCAAGCTACGGGCTTAAATAGAGAAACATTTGATAAAAGGAAATTTGTTATACTATGGAGAACAAAACACATTGAAAATTTCGTTATGTAGAAAAGTAAGCTATTAGGAATTTCGACTGTATTTATGTAAACAAACAAGCACTGGAAATTTTGACAAAAATACAACAGACCTTATGCCCTATGTGGCACCACTGCAACGAGTTGCCGGTGCTCCCTAGTTGCAATTCAGACTTAAGGGTAGGACTGGAACTTTTAAATATTTAATTTTAATATACATATATTGTTGACATTGTAAAATCAGTTTTGAACTAAACCTTTAAACTTAAATTTTACGATGTTAAAGCCTTTAACTACTTTAACTTTTTAAGCTTTCAACATGTTCCATTGCTCTTGACACAGTTATGTAGTCAGCTCATAGAACAGTTTTTTAATAATGATAAGTGGAACTTGGTAGCAAAGTTTACAAAGCAGAGTCAAGTGTAAGTAAAAGTTAATAATACACTCACACACAGACATACACCCCAAATATTTTGGCAGCTATTCACGAATTGGGCAGCCAAAGATAGTGAAAGAAAAATAAACCAAAGGCAGCTTCACAATAAACCAGTATATGTGTGTGGTGTATATGAGTACTAAAGATGCTTGTTTGTTTTTGTCCCTTTTGTGTGTGTCTGTGTGAGTATTTCAGGGATCAGGACAACTGGTGCACGCACCAATAGCAATCAATCAATTTGCAAGCTGACAAACAAACGAAACCAAGAGAAACCAAAACAAGTGGAAACGTTGCAGTCGGACGCAACCGACTGAGGCACACTCGATACCAGTATTAAAACCGGTAAAAAGAGGCCTGATTGCAAAGGGGTACGGATGCGGCAGGGGTGTACGCTGCCTTAAAGATTCTCCGATGCAGATGGAGATTCCACCAGCTGTCTTCATTGCAAATTTGGTGACTCTAGCTCGAAGTTTGTAAAGGGTTGGGAAAGGGGGGCTGGGGGTGGTATGGGTGGGCGTGGCATCCAAATTTTTGATGCAGATCTTTGTGGAATGTCAATTGCTATCTTCATACCAAATTGGGTGACTCTAGCTAAAAGTTTGTAAAAAGTTGGGAAAGGGGGGCTGGGGGTGGTATGGGTGGGCGTGGCATCCAAAATTTTGATGCAGATCTTTGTGGAATGTCAATTGCTATCTTCATACCAAATTTGGTGACTCTAGCTAGAACTTTGTAAAAAGTGGGGAAAGGGGACTGGGGCGGAATGGGTGGGCGTGGCATCAAAATTTTTGATGCAGATCTGTGCGGAATGTCAATTGCTATCTTCATACCAAATTGGGTGACTCTACCTAAAAGTTTGTAAAAAGTTGGGAAAGGGGGGCTGGGGGTGGTATGGGTGGGCGTGGCATCCAAAGTTATGCTGCAGATCTATGTGGAATGTCAATTGCTATCTTCATACCAAATTTGGTGACTCTAGCTCGAAGTTTGTATAAAGTGGGGAAAGGGGGGCTGGGGGCGGTATGGTTGGGCGTGGCATCCAAATTTTTGCTGCAGATCCTTGTGGAATGTCAAATGCTACCTTCATACCAAATTTGGTGACTTAAGCTCGAAGTTTGCAAAAGGTTGGGAGAGGGGTGCTGGAGGCAGTATGGGTGGGCGTGCCATCCAAAGTTATGCTGCAGATCTATGTGGAATGTCAATTGCTATCTTCATACCAAATTTGGTGACTCTAGCTCGAAGTTTGTAAAAAGTGGGGAAAGGGGGGTGGAATGGGTGGGCGTGGATCCAAAATTTTTGATGCAGTTTTTTGGGGGTTGCTAATAGCTATTTGCCCACCAAATTTGGTAGTTCTAGCTGTAAGGATGTGCGAAATATGAGGATTTATCGGTTTTGAGTTATCGAATTTATCGATTTGTCAGCCCTCCAGTTATTGTAGAACCCCCATCTTGACACTTTAATTTACTATCCAATAGATAAAGAGAATTGGAAAGTGTCAAGTCTCTAGCTTGAAGGGTGTGGAAAAAAGTTGCGAACATACAGACGGACAGACGGACGGACACCATGACGGACATTGCACAAACCCAATATACTCTTTACCTTCGGTATCTAGTATAAAAAGCCAATGGAAAAAATAAACTCTGGCTAAAGTTAACAGCATTTAATGTGATTTTGACACACTCGCTTAGAGCTAACAACAACAATGCAAAAAAAAAAAAAAAAAAAAAATACCCCCTGAGCAAAGCAAGTGTGTGAAACGATAATGTTCAAGGATTTGTATTGCATTGATTTTTAAAAATTGGTAACTAAAGTTTTAACGCATAATTCAAAATAATTTCGACTTATATTTTCAATAAGCTGAGCGCACTATTATAGTTCATCTAGTGAGTTCGTTTTGGTGTTTTGGTCTAATTCAATGACTAATTTGAACGAACTGCAAAGTATAAAAGTATATAAAATACTTTTTCTTTTAATTTGAAACGTTAATAAAAATACAAATTGTATATACCAAGTATAAATTGAGACACCTGATTTATTTTGTTTTTCTCTCAGTGCTATTTACTTTATAGCCTCTAAGTGTTTTTTGTGTGTTTTTCTTAATGAATTGAATTGAATTTGATTTAACACAAAACGTCTCGGTTTTGTTTTGTTTGGCCTTCGCTCTGGGTTCTCCAATCAATTCAGGAACACTTCCCCAAAAACCTCTTCTCCTCTTTGTCACAGTTATTGTTTACACGCATCAAATTCAAGGGCTACGTTTTTGGCTTTTTTAAGCCGTATTTATCTATTTTTGTTTTTATTTGTACTATTGTTACAAAAGGCTTTTTAAAAATGAAGTCTGAAATTGCATGAACACAACGAATAGTAAGCGGGCGGGTTAAAATGTAAACATGGCTTTCAGATGTGTCATAAATTCATCACGAGTGCTCCCTTATGATTGCATTAAAATGGTTTAATTTAATTTGTGTGTGCACTAATTCGCCTTAAATCAGATCTACATGTGTTTGTGGAAGTGAAGATTTTGTGGACCAGCTTCGAGCTGTATGCCATGCGCACACATCCTGTACTTTGTTGTTTCAATAATCTGCTTGTGCGTCTAGCTAGCGACAAAAGGATGGCGCATTGGATCTTCATCAACAATTCAACGACAAATTTCACTGATGACAGCTGTCGCAGCAGAAAGATCAGAGAATAAGCAAAGATGTGAATGATAATTTTTGCATTATAAATAACAATAATCGCAGAAAAACTCGTTTTAGAGAGACATCAAAAACAATTAAGAGTTCAAGCTACGGGCTTAAATAGAGAAACATTTGATAAAAGGAAATTTGTTATACTATGGAGAACAAAACACATTGAAAATTTCGTTATGTAGAAAAGTAAGCTATTAGGAATTTCGACTGTATTTATGTAAACAAACAAGCACTGGAAATTTTGACAAAATACAACAGACCTTATGCCCTATGTGGCACCACTGCAACGAGTTGCCGGTGCTCCCTAGTTGCAATTCAGACTTAAGGGTAGGACTGGAACTTTTAAATATTTAATTTTAATATACATATATTGTTGACATTGTAAAATCAGTTTTGAACTAAACCTTTAAACTTAAATTTTACGATGTTAAAGCCTTTAACTACTTTAACTTTTTAAGCTTTCAACATGTTCCATTGCTCTTGACACAGTTATGTAGTCAGCTCATAGAACAGTTTTTTAATAATGATAAGTGGAACTTGGTAGCAAAGTTTACAAAGCAGAGTCAAGTGTAAGTAAAAGTTAATAATACACTCACACACAGACATACACCCCAAATATTTTGGCAGCTATTCACGAATTGGGCAGCCAAAGATAGTGAAAGAAAAATAAACCAAAGGCAGCTTCACAATAAACCAGTATATGTGTGTGGTGTATATGAGTACTAAAGATGCTTGTTTGTTTTTGTCCCTTTTGTGTGTGTCTGTGTGAGTATTTCAGGGATCAGGACAACTGGTGCACGCACCAATAGCAATCAATCAATTTGCAAGCTGACAAACAAACGAAACCAAGAGAAACCAAAACAAGTGGAAACGTTGCAGTCGGACGCAACCGACTGAGGCACACTCGATACCAGTATTAAAACCGGTAAAAAGAGGCCTGATTGCAAAGGGGTACGGATGCGGCAGGGGTGTACGCTGCCTTAAAGATTCTCCGATGCAGATGGAGATTCCACCAGCTGTCTTCATTGCAAATTTGGTGACTCTAGCTCGAAGTTTGTAAAGGGTTGGGAAAGGGGGGCTGGGGGTGGTATGGGTGGGCGTGGCATCCAAATTTTGATGCAGATCTTTGTGGAATGTCAATTGCTATCTTCATACCAAATTGGGTGACTCTAGCTAAAAGTTTGTAAAAAGTTGGGAAAGGGGGGCTGGGGGTGGTATGGGTGGGCGTGGCATCCAAAATTTTGATGCAGATCTTTGTGGAATGTCAATTGCTATCTTCATACCAAATTTGGTGACTCTAGCTAGAACTTTGTAAAAAGTGGGGAAAGGGGACTGGGGCGGAATGGGTGGGCGTGGCATCAAAATTTTTGATGCAGATCTGTGCGGAATGTCAATTGCTATCTTCATACCAAATTGGGTGACTCTACCTAAAAGTTTGTAAAAGTTGGGAAAGGGGGGCTGGGGGTGGTATGGGTGGGCGTGGCATCCAAAGTTATGCTGCAGATCTATGTGGAATGTCAATTGCTATCTTCATACCAAATTTGGTGACTCTAGCTCGAAGTTTGTATAAAGTGGGGAAAGGGGGGCTGGGGGCGGTATGGTTGGGCGTGGCATCCAAATTTTGCTGCAGATCCTTGTGGAATGTCAAATGCTACCTTCATACCAAATTTGGTGACTTAAGCTCGAAGTTTGCAAAAGGTTGGGAGAGGGGTGCTGGAGGCAGTATGGGTGGGCGTGCCATCCAAAGTTATGCTGCAGATCTATGTGGAATGTCAATTGCTATCTTCATACCAAATTTGGTGACTCTAGCTCGAAGTTTGTAAAAAGTGGGGAAAGGGGGGTGGAATGGGTGGGCGTGGATCCAAAATTTTTGATGCAGTTTTTTGGGGGTTGCTAATAGCTATTTGCCCACCAAATTTGGTAGTTCTAGCTGTAAGGATGTGCGAAATATGAGGATTTATCGGTTTTGAGTTATCGAATTTATCGATTTGTCAGCCCTCCAGTTATTGTAGAACCCCCATCTTGACACTTTAATTTACTATCCAATAGATAAAGAGAATTGGAAAGTGTCAAGTCTCTAGCTTGAAGGGTGTGGAAAAAAGTTGCGAACATACAGACGGACAGACGGACGGACACCATGACGGACATTGCACAAACCCAATATACTCTTTACCTTCGGTATCTAGTATAAAAAGCCAATGGAAAAAATAAACTCTGGCTAAAGTTAACAGCATTTAATGTGATTTTGACACACTCGCTTAGAGCTAACAACAACAATGCAAAAAAAAAAAAAAAAAAAAATACCCCCTGAGCAAAGCAAGTGTGTGAAACGATAATGTTCAAGGATTTGTATTGCATTGATTTTTAAAAATTGGTAACTAAAGTTTTAACGCATAATTCAAAATAATTTCGACTTATATTTTCAATAAGCTGAGCGCACTATTATAGTTCATCTAGTGAGTTCGTTTTGGTGTTTTGGTCTAATTCAATGACTAATTTGAACGAACTGCAAAGTATAAAAGTATATAAAATACTTTTTCTTTTAATTTGAAACGTTAATAAAATACAAATTGTATATACCAAGTATAAATTGAGACACCTGATTTATTTTGTTTTTCTCTCAGTGCTATTTACTTTATAGCCTCTAAGTGTTTTTTGTGTGTTTTTCTTAATGAATTGAATTGAATTTGATTTAACACAAAACGTCTCGGTTTTGTTTTGTTTGGCCTTCGCTCTGGGTTCTCCAATCAATTCAGGAACACTTCCCCAAAAACCTCTTCTCCTCTTTGTCACAGTTATTGTTTACACGCATCAAATTCAAGGGCTACGTTTTTGGCTTTTTTAAGCCGTATTTATCTATTTTTGTTTTTATTTGTACTATTGTTACAAAAGGCTTTTTAAAAATGAAGTCTGAAATTGCATGAACACAACGAATAGTAAGCGGGCGGGTTAAAATGTAAACATGGCTTTCAGATGTGTCATAAATTCATCACGAGTGCTAAATGGCTTTGTGATGGGTGAGTGGTAGAAAAAATCATACACAGAAAGATAGTAGGAGATTGGCAAAAAGTGAAATATACCACACACACAGCTGCTTATAAAACCGCAACATGAGCCATAATCCTGCCAAGGATTTCAAGTCCAACCCCTTTGCGATGAGAGCGCATCGCAAATTGAATGCCCGCGACGTTTTTCCAAAATACCAAAGAGAGAGAGAGAGAGAGAGAGAGAGAGTGGTAGGGAGAGACAAAGAAAGAGAGTATGTTGACTAGTTAATCTGTGGCTTTGGACTCAGCTGCGGTTATCATTGGCATAGCTTTAATCTTCGCTAGAATTTACACAAACGCGATGAGCACGAGACAGATTCAAGTGGGATTTGACGAATCGTAAATCCTTAAGAGCTAAAGAGCACACTTCTCATTGTGCCATTTCAAGTGTTGCATTTAGTAATTAGAGCTGCTTAAACATACTAAATATAAACTTAAAATACATATATATACATATATATATACATATATATATATATATATATATATATATATATATATATATATATATATATATACAGATATATATATATATATAGCATATATATATATATATATAGCATATATATATATATATAGCATATATATATATATATATAGCATATATATATATATATATAGCATATATATATATATATAGCCTATTTTTATAGATGTAGCAGCAGTCTCAAAGCGAGACAATTCAGTTCACTGATCCGCCCCTCAGGCTCAATGCTGCTGAGAAATCAGCGATGCTTTTCTTTTTAGACAGGCTTAATTAATTAATTGGCTTAAGCCAACATCTCCACACCACTTCGCTACCATTAACTCCATTCATTGCCTCTTTAAATGTCGCAACAAGAGCAACACTTTTACTAACCCAACGTTTTGTTTGGCATGTTCTTTTTGTTATGCCCGCGAGCAACCATTTAAGTGCTTGTATTATGCATGGGCAGGGCTAATAGATTGTTAGCCCTGAACACACAAACACCTGACCTGGCCAACACAGCAAGTTAGTCCAAAATAAACAACAAGTTCATGCTCTCTAAGTGGCCCGCTTTCTTCGCTGCGCGGATAGTTTATATAAGTTTTAGCAATAGAAGATAGATACAAAATAGATAAATTAGAAAGTATTTCACAAAATATTAAAGCAAAGTATTAATATTCTCTTTTCCACGCCACCATTGAGGTAGAGAATCAGGCGCGTCATTTTTTAATGTGGTTTCCCCAGCAGGCCTTATCCACTTATTGAATTTAATTTGCAATTATTAACAACTTTTAAGAGCTTCTTTATAAACGACATTGGTTGTTTTTCCGTCAGGTGCTAATACAAATAAACTTTTTGGTGAACTGACTCTTGTGCAGGCTACATAAAATTGGCCATGGGAGAAACAATCGTGTCTTAAGTCTAGTCCGGCTAATTTAAGAGTTTGTCCCTGTGATTTATTAATTGTTAAGGCAAAGCAAACTTTTAAAGGAAATTGCAATCTTTTATATTGAATTGGCAATTCAGAATCAGAAGGTATTAATGGAATTCTCGGTATAAAAACCGTTTCCCCTATACCATTGCCAGTAAAGATAATTGCTTCGACAACATTCTTATGAAGGACTTTAACTTGCAATCTTGTACTTTTGCATAGTTTCGGCGGTTTCAAGTTGCGAATCAACATTACAGGTGAACCAATCTTTAAAGTTAATTTATGTTGAGGCAGGCCAGCCGGATTTAATGAATTAAGAAACTCGACGGGATAATGAACTGCATCTTCGATTTCAATCACAGAATCAATAGAGTTATATGTCATTTTTTCACTTTGAAATGATTTTAATAAAAACTCGTTTATTTCCAATGCATTGTAATTTCTCGCAGTCAAAATAGCACGTTCTGAAAACCATTCGAGTGATTTTTGAGAGATATTTGTAATATCCGGATATATTTTGAGAGTTAGCTCTTCAATACTATTCACAACATGACACAAAGTTGATGGTAAAGTTATTTTGCCATCATGGGTTGGAAATAATCCATTTCCTATTTGAAGAAGCATTTCTGCAAATTCACCAGCTATGCTATCACCTTTTAAGTGCACTCGCATATTCTTCGTTAATGCAATTTTCCGTATTTTGGGCCACAAAATTGAAGACTTTAAGCAAGCATTTATTTCATCTGCTCTTGTTCCTCTGGGGATCACTGGAAGAGTTTGTCGAAAATCACCAGCTTAGAGAACAGTTATGCCACCCAATAAGTATTCACTATCTCGAATGTATTTCAAAGATCGATCTACAGCTTCAAAAGCACCTTTATGGCCCACAGTACACTCATCCCAAACAATAAGCTTGCAATCTTTGAGCACAGCAGCCATATTAGATTGTTTTGAAATTGAGCAATGTGGTGTTTCTAAATGAATCAAATTAAATGGAATCTTAAGTGTAGAATGCGCTGTGCGACCACAATTAAGTAAAGTGGCTGCGATACCGGAAGAAGCAACGGCCAATGCAATTTTTTTACTTTGCCGTACCTTTGCCAATAATAAATTTCAAAGATACGTTTTACCTGTTCCACCAGGTGCATCTAAAAAATAGATTTCTCCCTCTTCTGCTTCAACGCTATTTAGTATCTTTTCGTATACTTGTTTTTGCCCAGCAGTAAGGAGTAGCTCATTATTAACAACAAAATTATCGCAATTTTCATAATTTGTTTCTCTTTGATATTCAATATTTGGAACAACTTCCTCGGATCTAATTGGTAGTGGAAGTCCATAATAAGTCAAGTTTTGACCAATAGACAGTACAATATCTTCAATGTAAATAAGACAACTATTTAATACATTATTCACAATACTTTCATCAATATTTCTTACGTGTGAAAAATGAAAGGCTCTTAAAATATCTTCTGAGAAACTTTTTTTATAAGTATTCCAAAGTTTAAGAGCATCTGAAATTTGACAAAATACTAACATTATTGCAAAAAGTTCTCGCAGTTTTGTAGGATTTTGACATATGACAGCTTCGGCTGTAGTTGAATCCCAGTGCTTATCATCTTCTAGTAATCCTAAAATCTCGAATGTCAATTGAAATTATGCGTATGCTCTACCATTAACGGTTTTTAAATTTAAAAATGAAGTTGGGCCCCTTACAAAATTTAATAAAAGTCTTAAATAAAAACATTCTGTATAATTGGGATGAATAGTGTAAACTCTTCCCAAAGCTGAATCTCTTTTAACTCCAGGAAAATTTGGTACATCATGCCCTCGTTTTTTTTTTTTTAAAGTCTTTATTGTTCCATGTAAAATACGTTGGAACTTCAAAATAAAGAAGCGTTCTTGCAAACTCATCACGTGTGCATAGCTCAAAGAAGGCTAGCAAAGTGGTTTTGGGTGTAGTGCTTAATCTGTCAAGTAATTGTTGCGGATTATTGTGGTTAACATGACCATTTTCTAAATGAACAGCTAAGTGTGTAATAGCCGGAAAACGTTCATGTATGGGAAATGCAAGGATTCTCCATACCGCTTCTGAGCTACTTATATAACGGCCACTTTCGTACATATTAATTTCATTAAGTTGGTCTTCAAGAGTAAATGATGCTTGATCACTGCCCTTCATAACATATTTACAAATATATTTAATAGACTTTACAGAACTACAATACTCAACATTTATGTGAGCTTCAAATGTTCTCAATAGTACACAGCTATAAGGCACAACCCAACGATTATCTATGCATTTACCATTTATATTAATTGCATTACCAACATCTTCTATCGCTCTTCTACGATATAGAGGGTAACTATCTTTTCCAGTCACAGTTTCTTTAAGTAATTGTCGAGGAAACCTTTTGGTACATTTTCCATTTTTCATGCATGGCGATTTATTATTAAATGCACCATGAATCATATTTGACTTAACAATGTTAAATAACAAAGGATCCTCATCTGCGTTTGGTATTTCGACACAGATAATTTGATCGATTTTGTCTGGTCTTATTTTATTTTCTAACCAAAGTAAAATATGAATATGTGGTAAGCCCCGCTTTTGCCATTCCACAGAGTACATGAAACATTGCACGCTTCCAAACAAAGAAACTTTTATCAATAGTGACATTAAAGCTTTAACTTTTAAATGAAAAACTCGAGCTATAATATAGTGACGATCATGTGGCTTTTGACCCGGTATCAAAACACTTTTGATGTCATTCCATTGTGAATTGCAGGTGAACGTTATGAAAAGATCTGGTCGCCCATAATGGCGAACATATGTCATAGCATCTTGAGTCTTTTCATGCATATATCGTGCAGAGCTTGTAAAAGAAGATGGTAAAATTACCATCTGACCAAGTTGAGCTACGACAACATGTTGTTGGCCTATTGCATCTTGTAGATGTATAGCTATCTGCTCTGTTCATTCTGTTTCAATTTTAGTATACATATCAGTCAAAAACTGACTAAAAAGGGAACGACAATAAATTAAATAATTTATCTCACATTGACGAATCATTATTTTATCGCTGTAAAAGCTTAGGTTAGGTTAGGTTAGAGCGGTTACCAAGGAGGGATACCCCCTCGGCGCACTTAGGCCACAGTCGGCCCATTGTGATGCCGCGAAAGGCTCTGAGACCCCTCTATCACTCTTGGTATGACTCCGCATCATGAGTCCATCCTGTGACTTGGATGTACCTTGCTACATCTTTGGGTCTTTTACTCGCAAGTTCAGATAGATCTTCGAAGAAAAAGTCACCAAGGATTCTTTGCCTTGTTTTGCATAAGGCCGGACAGGTACAAAGAAGGTGAAGAACTGTTTCTTCTTCCTCCTCGTCTCTACAACTTCTGCAGAAGTCGTTGTGTGGGGCCAATAATCTGGCCGCATGTGCCCCCACAAGCCAATGCCCAGTCATCACTCTGGTAACAATAGAGCACTTGTTCCGGTTTAGGAGGCAGAGCTCATTTGATCTTTTCCGGCATCTGGTTGGCCAGGTTTGATGAGCAATACGTGAGTTGTGAGTGGAGAGCTGCCATACTCTGTTGGCTTCCATCTCGAAGAAGTCTCTTAGGTTGAGTCTACAGGATGCCATAGGTATACCAATGCACTCTTTGTCTGGAAGGAGTTCCATGGTAGTTCCTAATCTGGCAAGTTCATCAGCGATACAGTTGCCTTCTATGTTCCTATGTCCTGGGACCCATACTAGGCATATGCTAAACTGCTCTGCCATCTCGCTTAGAGATTTGCGACAGTTATGAACAGCCTTAGAGTTCGACGTGTACGACTCCAGCGATCTAATAGCTGCTTGGCTGTCTGTGAGGATATAGATTTTACTGACATTACACCTATGTGGAATGCAACTTAGTGACTCCTGAATTGCTAGCACTTCTGCCTGGAAGACGCTACAGTTGTCAGGGAGTCGAAAAGCTTTGCGTAGGTTGAAATTGGCGCAGAAAATGCCGCCTCCTACTCTACCGTCCAGCTTTGAGCCGTCTGTAAAAATTTCTATGGCTTCCGCAGGTCTTGCGGGCAAGCCTTCTTCCCAGTTCTCTCTAGTTGGGATTAGGGTGGTAAGGGGAGTGTCTAAATACACCTGTGGGATCTGATAATCTGCAGCAGTTCGCTGCACCCTTCCTAATTTCTTGGTGACTGTTTTCTTGTCAAGTGCAGGCCACCAGACAGAAACACCATAGAATAAAATTGGTCTGACTACCGCAGTGTAGAGCCAATGGACAACTTGCGGAGTCATGCCCCATTTAAGTCCGATTTTCTTCCTACAGGCGTATAGAGCAACATGTGCCTTCCTTATACGCTCTTCAGTATTAAGATTCCAGTTTAATTTCTTGTCTAGAATTAGACCTAGGTATCTTGCTGAGTCACTAAAGGACAGTTCAACCCCATCTAGAGTTGGTGGCTGTAGAGACGGAATTTTGTATTTCCTCGTAAAGAGGACCAGCTCCGTTTTAGCAGGATTAACTCCTAATCCAGATCTTTTTGCACAACCGGAAAGCCTTGCAAGGGCTTCCGTCATACGGTCACATAACGTCTGCGGGAACTTGCCTGAAAAGGCTAGGGCAACGTCGTCTGCATAGGCTACCACTTTGCACCCTCCCCCATCCATGGACAGCAGCAGTTGGTTTACTGCTACGTTCCATAGAAGAGGAGAGAGGACTCCGCCTTGTGGGGTTCCACGATCAACGGATTTGGTGACAGTCACTGCCCCCAGTGCGGCCCTTACGATCCTGCATTGGAGCATCTGGTCGATCAGGTGCACAGTCAGGGAGTCAACCCCCAAATCCGTCAGCGAGTCGGTGATAGTCCTAGGAGTGACGTTGTTGAAAGCTCCCTCTATGTCTAGGAACGCTACTAGCGTATAGTTTTCCCTGTGTATAGACTTTTCAATGTATGCAGTAAGTGCATGCAGTGCGGTCTCGGTAGACTTGCCCTTAGAATAGGCATGCTGAACTGGTGAGAGAAGCGATATGGGAATAGTGCTTCTCAAATGAAGACAGAGCAGCCTCTCCATCGTTTTCAGTAGAAAAGACGAGAGACTGATAGGTCGAAAATCTTTAGCTGTTGTGTGCGAGGGTTTTCCGGCTTTTGGGATGAAAACTACTTTCGATTCCAGCCATGGCCCCGGGATTATACCACTTTTAAAAACCCTGGAGAATATGTTCTTAAGCCAATTTATGGCTAATTTCCCCGCGGACTGCAATTGGGCAGGAATGATACTGTCTATTCCTGGTGATTTATAGGGTTTAAAGCTCTTAATTGCCCGATGGATATTGCTTTCACTGAGCAATTGCAAGAGCTTCTGTGTCTCCCCGCTAGCGTGCAGATCACAAGGTCTTTGCGATCTACTTCCCCCCGGAAAATGTGTGTCCAGGAGTAAGGTTAGTGATTCTTCACTGGATGATGTCCATTCATCGTTTGCATTCTTGATGAAACCAAGAGTCTGAGGAGTTTTACTTAGTAGCTTCCTTAGTCTGGCTGCTTCGGAAGTACTATCTATCTCTGCGCAGAAAGTTCTCCAAGAAGTTCGTTTTGCTTTGCAAAGCTCCTTTTTGAACATGGAGAGCCCTGCCTTGTAGTCAGCCCATGACTGTTCGTCATTTTGAGCCTTTGCTTTATTGAAGAGTTTTCTGGCAGCTGCCCTCAACTCTCCGATTTTAGCTGTCCACCAAGGGGGTTTTTTCTTCCTTTTTGGTCTGCTAATGGGACAAGATGCATTCAGGGCGTTTTCACACGCTTTATTGAATTTTCTTATGAGAAAGGTTGTATACTCGACGGTATTTGGCCCTTCAGGTGGAGTTTCAGGGAGCAATCTTTGCAGAAAAACAGCATAATTCTTCCAATCAGTTCTTCTTAAGTTTCTGAACTGAGTTGGTTTGGGACTTTGGATCTGTAGTATGGTTTCAATATACCTGTGATCCGAGAAGGAGTGCTCATCCAGCACCCTCCAAGAGAGGATTTGATCCCATAAAGAGGCAGAGACAAGAGTAATATCTAGGACTTCCCTGCGGTTTTTGATAATAAAGGTCGGGTCCTTACCATTATTACAAATAAGCATGTTGGTATTGAGAAGGTAGTCAAAAATCAACTCACCCCTTACGTTTGTATCAGTGCTTCCCCACTGATGATGATGGGCATTTGCGTCGCAGCCCACTTTTAGCCGAAGGCCTCTCAGCTCGCAGTCGGCGATCAGCTGGCGAAGCAACGGATGCGGAGGGTCGCCCTTATGGTCGTGGGCGAAGTAGCTAGAGGCTAGTCGGATTGGTTCCGTCTCCAGCTCCAGACACGCTGCAGTGTTGTCTGCGTCGCTATACTTTGGGAGCAAAAATATGTTTAAATGTCTTTTTGCAAGTATGCAGGTTCTATATCTACCTTCGGTTCCAGCTACTAGTAGCTTGTGTTCTTGTGTCCTCAGTCCAGAAACCCTGCCACCACACACCCAGGGTTCCTGTATAAGGACTATGTCTACTGTACCCCTCTCCAGGTACAGCAGAAGAGCAGCCGATGCTGCCTTACTGTGGTGTAGATTTATCTGAAGAAGTCTCAAGGACATTCTTCAAACTCTTCTCCACCACAGTAATGTCGGCATCTTCATCGTCCTCTACCTCTACCGCTGTGGCCTAGCCAGGAGAGATCTCTGGCTAGCTCTGATGTCTCAGAGGCATAACCAAATAGCTCCTCCTCATCTAGATCTTCGTCGTGGTCGATCTCCAGGTCTGGCTCTTGCACGACGGACTCGTTGGCCTTGTCCGAGCGATACACCCTAACAGCCACGGTTTTAAAGCCGTACTGTAAGGTGTCGCCGGACTTGGCGAGGTGTTCGACAGTCTTGTCGTTCAACACCAAGAGGATCTGGCGCCGTGGACCATCCGCCTTTTCCAATTTTGCCACCCGCCAGTCGTTTGACGGCAGCTGCGGGTTGCAAAATTGGAAGACCTTTAGGATCTCGGCCGGATCATCGGGTTAAGCCGATACCCATACTCGAGCCCTAGGCCTGCTGGGCACATCCTTCCAGTCCACAGCCTCCAACTTGGCCCCAGGGTAGACTTCACCCAGGGCGGAAATGGCCTCTTTGTAAATCCTGGCTGAGTGCATATCAGCACATGCCACCACCTTCACGCAACCTTGATGCCAGCCGGCATCTTGGCATACGGGCGGTGGTCCTCCATTTGCCAGCATGATCTGCAAAAAGACTCCTTGCAGCTCGTTCTCCACCCACGGCCACTGGCTCCTCGGGATTTGACCCCCCTCGCTGCCCTTATCCAGGACACCGAGAAGAATCTTACCCCTCGTCACCTCGGCGTCGGATTTCGTCCCGAGCTGCTGGCGCGACCGCTTGGCTTGTGGTGCGCTACTGGCTTCCGGTAGCTGCCGCTTTGGCTTAGCGGCATCTGGCTCTTTCGCTGGAGCTGGATGAAAATCGGGCAAGATTGATTTTGCCCACTCCACCAGCTGCGAACCTTCTGGCGATGTTTCTGTACCAGACAGGTTCTGGGTCAAGATACCCGCAGCACGTCTCTTGTCGTTGTACGACGGCTTCTTAGGTCCGGGCATGCTCGGCTTTATCGAGATTGAGGCCCGGTTTGGGGTGGAGGCTGAGCCCGCCGCATGTATGCTCTGCGGAGCTCTAGCCGGAACCTTGTATCCAGGTCTCGCCCCACGACTCGGCTGCCTGTCCGGAACCTTGCCACGTACACCTGGAATAGCACTGCCCGCTGGCTTACCGGGCAGCGCAGAAGATGAGGGATTATTAGTCCCATCCGACTTTGGGCGAGTGTCGGCCTCTATGTTTGTTGTTTTGTTATTAGTAGCGTTCATATTGTTCCCACGAGTAATAGGGAAGGGGATCGTCACCCGCGGCAGAGCCCATGTACCGCGGGAAGCCTACGTAAAACAGGGTGGGTCGGCTGTTCCCCCTGAGTCCGCATACTAGAGACCGAGCTTCTCCCCGGCCACGCAACCATCGGCGTATGCTGTTCCACCTTGGCTTGAGGTGATTTGGAGAGTTGTCTTCTCTCGCCCGACTACGATTTGCCAGCACTCATTGGCAGAGACATGACCTAACCAAGAGCCTGTTTCCAGCCGCCCTCGCGAGGAGAGTATAGTCGCACTTCCGCCAGTGCACTACAGATACGGCACGCAGCCTAGATACTAGTACAAGTACCAGCATTAGACACTGCGGGATCATCCCCCTGTAGCACCTGACGGCTGACGGCCTGTAAAAGCTTAACGCTGACATAATTTTTTTTGATTCCTTCTTTCTATACCCTTAACCCATAAAATGGGTAAATAAGGGTATAATGGTTATGTGCAAAAGTATGTAACAGGCAGAAGGAAGCATCTCCGACCCCATAAAGTACATATATTCTTGGTCAGCATCAACAGCTGAGACGATATAGCCATGTCCGTCTGTCCGTCTGTCTGTCTGTCTGTCTGTATGAACGCGTGGATCTCAGAGACTACAAGAGCTAGAGACTTCAGATTTTGGATATAAGTTCTCCTATACCATGAGCAGAACAAGTTTGCTTCAAATTATCGATAGCTATTCTGGTTTCCGATATACACATAATATCGATAACAAAAAATATCGAATTTGGAAAATCTAAAAATGAGGTTTGACGTAATGGGTAATGATAGAACTTTTCTGAAAATTTCGTCCATATCGGTTGAGAAACACCGGAGATATTGAACTTAATCGATTGAAGCTAAGTCAGTATACCAAAGACTTACATAAAATTTATTGCAACTGGGTTCAGGGTATCTTCTAGTCGGGCTCTCCCGACTAGAGCCTTCTTACTTGTTTAATAATGGATTCCATTGTGGTATATCCACTGAATAGCCATCTTCGCCATAAGGAAAAAGCAAAGGCATCGGAAATAGCAAATAAGGCATCGTATGATCGATGCACCTCACTTATACGATGTAAATTATTATTCTGGCTTTCAATAGTAATATCGCGCTTTTCAAATGGCTGACCAACAATAACTAAAGCTACTTCGCTTGATTGAGGTGCATTGTAAAGCCCTTTGTGGGCACCAGCGGGTGGTCGATCAGGATGTATAACCAATTTATAGTTTTTAGTACTTGTTGGTATTTTATTGAGAGCCATTTTTAGATCTTTAACATAACGATTATAATGATGAAACATACATTGAAGATCCTTTACTACGCTACAATTAACATTAGAAATATTTTTGCAACGTAGTTGAGCTTCCTTTTCATCATCACCAACAAAAAAAAATTGAAGAAACTGCATTTCTTCATTTGGCAAAGGTCGGACACTACCAATTAAGTGATACACTTGTCCTTGGACCTTAAAGGTTGACCAACTTCCAAAAGAAGTCATTTGAAAGCAGCTGTTACACTTTCTTATACGCTCAATGAAATGATCATGCTTTGGTTGTCCACCAATTATTAAGCTTTTAAGTGGATCGGGAAAACTTTCATTTTGTGAAAGATTACATTTTCCTGCCTTGCAACTGATACCCAAAGGCTCATTTTTCCATTTGAAAGCATTACAATGTTTGCATATCAAATTCATACTACCAAGTTGAGTAGTTTTATCTGACTTGTAAGCTATTTCAAAATCATAGTTTAAGCCAGACATGGCTTTAACACTTCATGCACGCAAACGCCTTTCTTGACGTGCATCAGGATTATTAGCCTGATGTCTTCTCATTGCAACTCTATGAGCTTCAGGATTATTAGTCTGATCTCTTCTCACTACAACTCTAATAACATCAGGATTATTAACACGATATTTTTTGATGCTTCTATGCGCTTAACCCTGTTGATATCACTTTTTATACCCTTAACCCATAAAATGGGTAAATAAGGGTATAATGGTTTTGTGCAAAAGTATGTAACAGGCAGAAGGAAACATCTCCGACCCTATAAAGTATATATATTCTTGATCAGCATCAACAGCCGAGACGATATAGCCATGTCCGTCTGTCCGTCTGTCCGTCTGTATGAACAATGAAAAAATTGAAGAAACTGCATTTCTTCATTTGGCAAAGGTCGGACACTACCAATTAAGTGATACACTTGTCCTTGGACCTTAAAGGTTGACCAACTTCCAAAAGAAGTCATTTGAAAGCAGCTGTTACACTTTCTTATACGCTCAATGAAATGATCATGCTTTGGTTGTCCACCAATTATTAAGCTTTTAAGTGGATCGGGAAAACTTTCATTTTGTGAAAGATTACATTTTCCTGCCTTGCAACTGATACCCAAAGGCTCATTTTTCCATTTGAAAGCATTACAATGTTTGCATATCAAATTCATACTACCAAGTTGAGTAGTTTTATCTGACTTGTAAGCTATTTCAAAATCATAGTTTAAGCCAGACATGGCTTTAACACTCCATGCACGCAAACGCCTTTCTTGACGTGCATCAGGATTATTAGCCTGATGTCTTCTCATTGCAATTCTATGAGCTTCAGGATTATTAGTCTGATCTCTTCTCACTACAACTCTAATAACATCAGGATTATTAACACGATATTTTTTGATGCTTCTATGCGCTTAACCCTGTTGATATCACTTTTTATACCCTTAACCCATAAAATGGGTAAATAAGGGTATAATGGTTTTGTGCAAAAGTATGTAACAGGCAGAAGGAAACATCTCCGACCCTATAAAGTATATATATTCTTGATCAGCATCAACAGCCGAGACGATATAGCCATGTCCGTCTGTCCGTCTGTCCGTCTGTATGAACGCGTGGATCTCAGAGACTACAAGAGCTAGAGACTTCAGATTTTGTATTTAAGTTCTCCTATACCATGAGCAGAACAAGTTTGCTTCAAATTATCGATAACTTTTCTGGTTTCCGATATACACATAATATCGATTACAATAAAATATCGAATTTGGAAAATCTAAAAGTTAGGGTTGAAGTAATGGATAATGATAGAACTTTTCTGAAAATTTCGTCCAAATCGGTTGAGAAACACCGGAGATATTGAACTTAATCGATGGAAGCTTAGCCAGTATACCACAGTCTTATATAAATTAAATATGTTTATTGCAACTGGGTTCAGGGATTCTTCTAGTCGGGCTCTCCCGACTAGAGCCTTCTTACTTGTTTTATTTTAAATGAACGTTTTTTTTTTTAACCTTTTTTTCTGTTTTGCCGGTGAATCGACTACGTCTTTTAACAGGATTTTTAACATACTTACTTGACGTAACAGAATCTTAATACTTCCTATAAAGGAATATAAACATCAAAATGTCCATTCATTAATGGACCGGTAAAACGCAATCTTTTTACAGGATGCATATTATTTCCGAATGCTTGTAATAAATTTCCATTCTGAAAAACTTGAAAATTTACAGCATAAATTCCTGATTCTGCTGCTTGAAGCTCACATGCAGTACCATACGTATTTGAATTTGACATATCGCACTCTTATTGTTCAGAAGAGCTTTAACACTCTCCATTTAAGTTGTTGCTGAAGCATGCAAAAGTTTGCCAGTTGGTTACAACATGTTCAACAATATTTTGGCGTATGGTGCCATGGAAGCCTTGCCTACCAAATAAAAGGTAGGAAATAGATCTGAAAAGGCAGGCATCACCACCAATTATGGCAACAACTGAATGCGGCACCAAAACACCACTAATATCTAAAGCTTCAATAGACATATTTTAATTTGGCTGTGAGTCAATTGACTTCACTGTAAAACGATTGTTACAACGTTACAGTGTCTATACGTAAGTATAGAATTCAATAAAATTGAATATACCAACTTATATTATTTTAATAGAATATTCAGACTGCTAAGTTTTATTTGATTTTTAAATGTACTAAAGCAGCGTCTATATAACTATTATATAATATGCAAAATAGAAGACAACAATATACATGACAATATATAATGTTGCTTCAATTATTAAGTCGAAAATCGACTTAATTTTCTGGTGTTTAAAAAAACAACAAAAGAAATTAAAATACGTTGATCGTTATTTAAATATTTAAATAATAGGAATTAAAATTTATTATAAGTTAGTTATTCCTCTAAGCAGCAGATCCCGAGCTCATACATACAACGCTTGCACTTAAGAGCTAGGTATGGGTGGTGCAAATTAGGCAATGCAATTCCTTAAACAGCAGCCTCTTAGTTATGGTTAGCTTAGCTTAGTGAGTGCAGAGGAGATAGGGATATTAAGATTTATATTTGAAAATAAAATAGAGAGTGAACGTAAATGAGCAACAGAAAAGGAGCATGATCGGAGCGAGATTTCAATTATCTGATTTTCATAAGAGCAATACGCGCGCTTATGTGAACGCCCTTTGCTTATTCGAAATTGTATATCAATAATATATCAATAATGTTAGTTTGTTACGTTTTGTCTAAGTTATATAAGCAGCAAGTAGGCGAATCCACCCCCGTAACATATTCTGGGGTGGAAAATTTTTCTAGACGCACCAAGTTTTGTTATGTTGTTGGGGTTTTTTTAAAATCAATGACACCAACAAAAAGTAGCAGTGCGGGCCCAACAACAAAACTGACAACAACAACAAACGCTTCTTGGGTCGTAAATCAATTGTCAAAGGCACACAAATTTGAAAAAAAAAATTATGAAAATTATTTTCAAGCGCATTGTTACTTAATTGTGTATGCACTTATTCATTAAGAAGCGGAAATCCGTTTCTTTTTTGCAAGTGTCGAACCTTTTCTTATGATTTTGCTTGTGCGACGCGAGGGCGTCACTGCGCATTTGTTTTGTTTTTGTATTCTTGCTCGCGATCAAACCCTCAGCTTGTGCGACAATCAGGCGACAGTAGTGGAATGGGTACTTGTTGTAATTGTAATTTGTTTTTTAAAATGCGTAAAAAAGTGCTCCAAATCGTATGGGAGGTACTTGAAGGAGTTGTCCAAATAAAAATTCCCTTCTTAGTGCTCACCTCCTACCTGCATGGAAAATTGTGTGAAAATTTCAGCCTTCTAGCTCTTTTTATTAGGCTGTGGCTCTTCCATTCTCATCAGGACAAACTCTTTTATTTATATAGATGTCCATTTCCCAACTGTCTGAGCTGAATCAGTTTATGTGCACTTAGGATAACACTTATTTAACTAGAACACTGAAATCAAGAACATTTTTGCTCTGATCTAGCAAAAATCTCATCATCTATTTGGGTTATTGTTATCTGTATTTTGTTGTCATTGTAGACGCTTTAATGTTTGAAAGTGATTTTTTGCTGCATAATATGGGCTAAAACTTTAACTTAATGCTTCCATCTACCATAATTAATTTTTGTTTCTTTTGGGCCTTAGAAATCCCGCTATCATTTTACCATTTGAAAAATTATTATTGAATTAATTTTTTTAATTTTTTTTTATTTTTTATTTTTATTAATTTCATTTCATAAATTCTTTACTGTGCATTTATAAGAATCTGCATTTTTATTATCAAAGGATATGCCACGATGGGATCATTTTTAATATATTAATAAACTGTCTCTTCTTCCCATTTTGAAATTTTGTCTTTCAATGAAATTTAACGCATTTTTCCCATAAATTCCATAGAAAATATGTAGCTCGAATTACTATATATTACTAGTCACGTGGGCTATGGAAAACCTTTCACCCACACTTAGCAAAAACCAAACTGCCCTTTGAACCCAAAACCCCCTTACTCCATTTTGCGTTTGCCGTTAAGCAACAATAAGAGCACACGACCCTCGGGCGGTATTTGCTGTCTATTTTGTATCACTGTAGTTATATGAAGCTCTGAAAGTTGATAATTCTATAACATTTGCAATGTACATCTCTATCTTCTACACATACACGCACATAGAACAAAGATATTGCAAAACTTTTCTCTACACACTCGCATAATCCGTTTGCCATTTGTTTTTGTCATTATTGGAGCAAAAGGAAAACGAAGTAGAGTCGTCTGCACATAAAATTGTTAAATTATGCGTTTTCGCACGCATCTTGCTGCTTGTTTGTATGAGGAAAATAAAGTTTGTTTTACCATCTTTCCGGATTGCTTTTTAAAAAATGTTTTCGTAAAAACTTTCTACTAGCAGTTAGGAATAATTAAAAACAAAAATTTCAGCCAAATCTGACCAGACGTTCTCAATTGACGAATTAGTATATATTTTTCATACCATTTTAATACATGTATTTATAGAGTACTAGCGCTACTGCCCCTCTCATACCTTCCCCAACCCAATAAGAGACGCCCATGACGTTAGCACGCCATCCTGACAACAGCAGTTGGAAGTGAATACAAGGCAAAAGTTTTGCAATAATCAAGGCGAGTCATCGCCTGGCAGGCTTTACAGGAACTTATGGTCGGCCACCTGCTTCAAAGGTGCAAATGTGCTGCAATTTGCCCCAGCAGAAAAAAAAAGGTTTTCAATTGTTTCTAGACGTGCCGCGGTAAGGAAAGGAGTAGGGAAGAAGTGGGTGGTCAGTGGGCTAGGTCCGATCGAATGCACTTTGCAAATAACTTCTTGTGCTGACTCGATCGGCACTTTCATCCCAACACGTTTCTGACTTTTCTTCATCATCGCTGTAATTATATGAACACGTCGAATCACTTTCAATGTCACTTAACATTTGATAATTGATAGAAAAGTACAAGCTTTTTATACAAAAATGTCTATTGATCAAACTTCATCAAACAAGTTCGTTGAAAAACGTGTCGGTAAAGATCTCTATAACACAACCACCACCCACCCCACGGGCGGGTATGGTTGACTCACTCTTTTTATCTCACACGCTCTCTCGCTCTCTCGCTCACACACAAACTCACAACGATTGTCAAAGACTACGAAAAATATACAATAAATAACCTAAGACGCAGCCTTAAAACATATAATCAACCAACAACTGGTGTAAAAACCGAATTAATAAAACGACTCATCAAAGTACAGCAAAACGACGCAGCATACAAAAAGAAACACACAAAGAAAATGGAAGGAGACAAAGATAATGTAGCAACCAGCAATAAAATCAAAGTAAGCAGCAACGAAGAGAAAGACGAAACAATGCAACACAACGAAATCAAAGAAAACCAAGACAAAGCAAAGGACAGTGATAATGCACAAGGTGAAGTGAAAATCGAAGATCAAGCAGACGGCACTGTCAAACATATCGACGATAACAATAACAACGATAAATGTAAATTAAAAACAATCGAAGCCCTGACAATCAATGAAAACGATAAAAGCCCTCCAAAAACAACCGATGACGAAGCCCTGACAATGAATGAAAACGATAAAAGCCCTCCAAAAACAACCGATGACGAGGCCCTGATAATGAATGATGATGAAACTCTGGTAAACAAGCCAACAAATAACCAAAACGAAAATGCAACGAAATTAAATAAACAAGACTACGACGACTTAAAATGGGATTTAATGATGCGCGAAATGGAAATACTAAAAAGGGAATTAAAAGTAACAGCGCGAGAAAATACATTACTAATCAATGAAAAATATGAAAGTAACCAAACAAAACAACGCAATGATATATCGTTCACGCACTTGAAAGAGTTAATATCAGAGTTTGACCCAACAGATGCCAGTGCTAACATACAATTGTTCAAGAAACAAATAAACTCAGTGAAGTCCACTTACAAGTTAGATGATCATAGTGTACGCGCCTTGATCGCCAACCGCCTAAAAGGCAAAGCAGCCAAATGGCTACAAAGTCACAATGATATCACAACAATGCCAGTATACGAATTACTTGAACAATTGGAATCCATATTTGAAACGCGTGAAAGGCAACTCTCAATGAAACGCAAATTTGAAAAAAAAATTGGGAGCCAAAGGAATCTTTCCAAGAATACCTTTTCGAGAAATTGATTTTGGCAAACAAAATAAACGTCAGCAAAGATGAATTAATTGAACACATCATAGACGGCATACCTAACCCTAATCTACGCACTCAAGCCAGAATGCAACGCTTCAACAATACAACTGAAATGGTCGACGCATTTAAAAACATCAATCTGGAATCTCAACCACAAAAACATCAATCTGGAATCTCAACCACAAAAACAGCAAAACTGGAAAAAACGCAAGCCACTAGATGACAACACTTCGACGGTTGTAATTAAATGCTTTAATTGCAACTCCAAAGGGCATTTAGCATCCGAATGCCGAAAACCAAAAAGAGAAGAAGGAGCCTGTTTCGTATGCGCAGAAATGGGACACATCTCAATCAACTGCACCAAACGCAAGGATTTGGAAAAAATCACAGACTGTACTTTCTAACAAAACTAATTATCTCACCCCCCCTTTAGAAACACTAATTGATACTGGAAGTTTAATAAGCCTTATGCGAGAAGAACATGTACCAAAACAATTCATTGATAAATACTCATATACTAAAGAATATTATGGAATTAACAACAGCAAACTTATTATAATCGAAAAATGAAATGTAAATTTAAGTTTGATAATGAAGAAATAATTAAAGAATTTTTAGTTGTATCAAATAAAACAATGAATTATTCAGTTATTCTAGGCAGAGACTTTTTACAACAAGCTAATTACAGGTTAATAAAAATAGGCAAAATAAATGAAAGTAGAAGCACAGACGACAAAGATCAAAATGATGAGAGCAAAAAAGAACTGAAAAATGAAAATATGTCAGAAACAGATAAAGAATGTCAAAGCATAATGGCAATAAATATTGATAAGTATAATAACGAACTAATTATTAACAATACTAACTTAAATATATTACATAAAAGAAAATTACAAAATATTTTTGAAAAATGTTATTTAAAAAGCGAACGCCCTGAGAAACCAGCCAGAAAATGCCAATTAAAATTAATCCTCAACAATGAAAAGCCATTTCACTATAAACCACGCAGACTATCGTACAAAGAAAAAGAACAAGTTCAGGAAATATTAGATGAATTATTAAGAACAGATATTATTCGACCAAGCCAATCTGAATACGCATCACCAATAGTATCAGTCAAAAAGAAAACAGGAGAAATAAGACTCTGTGTAGATTTTAGAACATTAAACAAAGTTACACCCAAAGACAATTACCCACTGCCATTAATAGAAGATTTAATAGATACATTAGCCAACAAAGAAATATTTACATTATTAGACTTAAAAAGCGCGTTTCACCAAATAGAAGTACATGAAGAGTCAACGAAATACACATCATTTATAACCCCTATGGGACAATTTGAATACACTAAAATGCCATACGGACTCAGAAATGCATCAGCAACTTTCCAACGTTTTGTTAACAATGTATTCGATGATATGATTAGAAAAGGCAGAGTAGCAATTTACCTTGATGATATTATGATAGCATCAAAGTCAGCAGAGGAACATTTAGACACTTTAGAAGAAGTATTCAAACGATTAACAATGAATAGATTAGAATTAAGAATCGACAAATGCAAGTTCATGGAAGAAAAATGTGAATATCTAGGCTACATCATATCCAAGGAAGGAATACAACCCGATATAAAAAATGTTGAATCAATCGAAAATTTCCCAATACCAAGGAATGCAAAAGAAGTTCACAGTTTCCTGGGACTCTGTTCTTATTTCAGAAAATTTATCAAAGAATTCTCTGTGCAAGCCAAACCTTTATATAACCTAATTCGAAAAGAAGCCAAATTTCAATTCAATGACGAGGAAATGCAATGTTTTGAAAATATGAAGTACAAATTAATGAATTCACCTATTCTTGCGATATACGACCCGAAGCATGAGACAGAACTGCACTGCGATGCCAGTTCAATAGGAGAAGATGGAAAAATGCATCCAGTATTTTATTTCTCCAAAAGAACAACGAATTATGAATCAAAATACCATAGCTTTGAACTAGAGACACTCGCGATCATCTATGCACTGAGAAGATTCAGAATATACCTTCATGGCAAAAAATTCAAAATAATCACCGACTGCAATTCATTGTCAATGACACTAAGTAAAAAAGAAGTTAACCAAAGAATTGCACGCTGGGCATTAGAGCTCGAGAACTATGACTACGACATTGAACATAGAGACGGCAACAAAATGCAACATGTCGATGCACTTAGCAGAACACACAATATTTTAATACTAGAAGAAAACACATTTGAACAAAACCTATCAATTTCTCAAAACAAAGATGAAACTGTATCAAAGATACGAGCACAACTAGAAGAAAAAGAAAGCAAAAGATTTGAAATGAGAAATGGACTAATTTACAGAAAACACAAAGGACAAATATTATTTTATATACCAAGATCTATGGAACGAAATATATTAACAATATACCATGACAACATGGGACACCGAGGATGCGAAAAAATACACAACGCCATTACAAAATCATACTGGTTCCCTCAATTAACTGAGAAAATAAAAGAACACATAAGAAATTGCTTAAAATGCATAAGATACTCCTCAAAGCAAGGAAAACACGAAGGTTTATTACACAGCATACCCAAAGGAGACGAGCCATTTCTAACAATACATATTGATCATTTCGGACCTGTGAAACTGCAGAAAGGGACAAAGAAACATGTTTTATTAGTTGTAGATGCTTTTTCAAAGTTCGTGAAACTATACGCCACTCAAAGCACAGACTCGAAAAGTACAATGAAATGTCTACATGAATTCTTCAATGCATACAGTCGACCCAATGTAATAATATCTGATAAAGGAAGGGCATTTACATCAAAAGATTTCGAAGAATTCCTGAATACCAACAATGTTAAACATATAAAAATTGCAACTGGATCGCCACAAGCAAACGGCCGAGTTGAACGCGTCAACAGATGCCTAGGACCAATGATAGCCAAACTCACAAGTGCAGGGACACAACGCTCACTAGAAACAGTACTACCTGAAATAGAATTTGCTCTAAACAACACCACTCATAAAAGCACTGGTACAACACCGAGTGAATTATTATTCGGAGTAAGTCAAAGAGGTATAGTCATTGACCACTTAAAAGAATGCCTAACCGAATATAATAATCCACAAAGAAATCTAAACGAAATAAGACAATTAGCAAAAACTAAAATTGTAGAAAACCAAAAATACAATGAAAAACTAAAAAACAAGGGAAGAACACAGAGAAAATATAACAAAGGAGACTATGTAGTAATCAAAAATTTTGTAAGCATACCAGGAGCATGCAAAAAAGTAATACCAAAATACAAAGGACCATTTCAAATACACGAAATCTTACCAAATGACAGATATGTAATAACTGATGTGGAAGGATTTCAATTAACACAAATTCCATACAATGGAATATGGGAAGCAAATAATATAAAACCATGGATTAATACGAATGCAATGTCAAAAGAAGAAGAATCAATGTCAGAAGAAGAAGAATCAATGTCAGAAGAAGAAGAATCAATGTCAGAAGAAGAAAAATTAATGTCAGAAGAAAAATCAAGGTCAAATACAAAAAAATCAAAAATAGAAGACGAAATTTTAGAAAAAGAAAAACTAGAATCAGAAGAAGAAGAAGAAGAAATACAGACAAAAGAAAAAGAAATAGAGTCAATAGAAAATAATACTAATTTAAGTACAGAAAATTCGACAACAGAACCCAAAACAGATAGAAATAAATTAGTATCAAGTGAACATAAATATAATTTAAGTAGCTCTAAGAAAACAACAATATAAAACTGTGATAATCGAGACGATTAAATGTCAGGATGGCCGAACTGTAAGGCATTTATCAAGAATAGAATATATAACTAGAATATAGAACATAGATTTAAGAATAAACAATTCAAATAAATACCTAAATATGGCAACTCTAAAGAGAAAGAAAAGAATAGTGGCAACTCTAAAAAAAAAGAAAAGAATGGGCAACTCGATCATAAAAAAGACTCACTTTTGATGAGCTAACGCTGGCAGACAGACGTATAGTAAGAAGGGTAAAAATAAGAAAAGATAAATGCGTAGAAACAAACTGAAGTGTAAAGACATAAAAACGCTAACTCTACTTAAGTGATTGTAAAACCTAAACCTAAGACTAAAAAAAAAAAAGAACAATAAAAGTATTACATCAAGCAGAAGACCCCTCACATTTATTTATTTATTTTATTATTGCAACAATTGCATTTTATTCCAAGCGAAAACTTTAAGATAGTTACTTTAGGACTTTAGGGACAAATTCAACAATTATCTCAACAATAAGATAGTTTATATTTTTTCATATTTAGAAATATTCATTATTATTAGGGTATTCAGTAGCTATGCTATGTGCGTAAAGTGTTATATATAATACAGTGTAGCTAGTGAGTGCACTTTTTACGTTTCTTTTGTCGTATAAGTGCTAAGTCAGCTGTTTGCCAGTTCGATGACAATACAATCGATATTGAAATTGAATTGATTAATTGTTTAACTGAAAGTAATAAAATAAAATAAAGCGTTTTATATCATTCTCCCGCACTTTTTTTGCTTTTGTCGCTTCTGCCACTTTTAAAAACATCAGTTTAGTCTTTTAAATTAATAATTAATAAAATTTACTTACTTTTACAACCAAAACTCGCCTAGTGTGACCTAATTTCACTTATTCAAAAATCTCGAAAGCAGCTGTTTTTATAAATAGTCTGGCAACCACAATATAGCACATATAGTATAATAGTAGCAAACATACCCAGGGGCATGTTTTCTGTGTTAAAAATTATTCTGTGTGTTTGTTGTACAGATTTCATATAACACTTTAGTACTTTAGCACATAGCATAGCAAGTGAATACCCTAAATATAAAGGTGTTCTATTCCACGTTCCTGCTCTCTTTCGGGGTACTTTTCGTTTGTCAGTATGCATTGACATTTTGAAGTGAGCAGTCGTGTTGAGGAAAGTTTGTTAATTTTTTTTTCGCTTACAGTTAAAATTTAGAGTAAAAAATTTAAATGAAAATATAAGAATACAGAAGCAAAAGCAAAGGCAAATGGGCCATAAAAAATATTTAAAAATATTACTTTAATATTATTATTATTAATTGTTACTTATTTTCTAAAATATAAAGTTGATTAAAAAATGAATTCCTACAACAAATTTGTTTCATATTTTTAATTTCGTATTATTTTATTTGCTGCAGCTAACAATCAACACTAGCAAGAGCAGTGCCGGTATATAAAGTCGTATCTATCTCTTTCTTAGCTCTCTCACCATGGCTCTCATACTAACTGCTCTCTTTAAAACCTAAGTACCCCACCACGGTGGAATAGAACACCTTTATATTATTTCACCATGCTTGGTGGCTTGTGATTACTTAGCCTTATTTAAGAGTGTAATAAGTGTTGCCTAAAGGCTATAGGCTCAATTTAATATCAAGTTTTTTTTATCAACTTTTTGAAGAAATAATATATTTTTGTTCTTCGATATATTTATTATCTCTCCGGACTCGTCTTCAGGGAAGAAATCATTGTTTCATCCCTGTCAGCTATAAAATTTTAAAAAGAAAAGTGTAAATCTTAATCGATATTCTGTTAAAGTTGTTCTTACGTTCGCTCAGTGTACGTACACAAGCCACGCGATTGAAATTCTGTAGTTGACTCCATGTAACCTCAAAACGCAACTTGGCCACCTGTGCAAAGGTCACAGGTAATGGTGCTTGGGACTTTTGCACTGACAGACCGGACAGACCAGGCAGACCATACCGTACTGCCTGACTGATTGAACAATTGTGGAGTACACAATTATAGCTAACACTGTCACGTAATTTTGGCAGCAACAGCTCAAAAATGCAAGCTGCTTGCAATGTCAGGGCTGCATTTTTTGCAGAGGGTGGGACATGTGGCCCTCACTCGACACAGCTGTTGGCTAGATTAAAGCCAATATAACAATTAAGAGAGGGAGGGAGAGAGAGAGAGAGACAGAGAGAGAGTGCGCACCCGTGTCCGTCAGCATTGGCCCCTCGTTGACGATAACAATGCTGTTGATGACAATGGTGCGGCCAAGACGCCGACGACGCCACTTGGTCTTGGTCTTGGTCTTGACAAACACTTCACATGTCTAAGGGCTAGCAAGGGAAAGTAGAAGGGGATTGGTGTTGTGGGGTTCAAGAAGACCAAAATCAATATTACTTGATTTAAATTATGAACAATCAAACGAATTGTTGTCGAGACATTGCTGTTGCTGCTATTATTATTACTGTTTCTATTGTAATTTGTGGGAAAGTTGAAACGAATATTTTGAACATTTGTAAGCAAACTTTGAAACCAAACTTTTTTAGTACCCCGCAGCGGTTTTAATAATTAATGTCACGACAAATAAAACCTTTTCTTTTTGTACAATAATATGGATTACAATTCTTAACACCACAACAATATATTATATTGTTAAGCAAGTTATATTATTAAATAAATGCTTGTTGATTTAGCAGGCTTTGGGGAATTATAACACTTCTGGTACAGAATTTATGTATTTTTTAATAGAACTTATCAAAAACTTCATTAACTCGAATTCTGAAATGAGTAAAAAGAGTAAGTAATGGTTAAATGGAAATGTATGTAACAGGCAGAAGTATATATCTTTGTAAAGTCTTGAACAGTATCAAAAGACGAGTCGATATAGTCATGTCTGTCTAACCGTACGTGTGAAAGCGTCAATCTTGGAGACTATATTAGCTAGAGGCTTTAAATTTGAAATGTAAGTTCTCATATGCCACCCACAGTTCAAATTTGTTTGCTATCGATAACAACGAAAACTAACCTTTTTAAAATGCGTTGTTATTTTAGGAAACATGATAAATATCAGATTGAAATAACCTCGGTAATGGTACAGCATGCTCACATACTGTACGCGAACTAACGGCTATGATAGGTAAAGGGATTTATTGATCTGCTAATTGAACAATCTTGGGTATCGCTTTCTTATTTGTCACTGTTCGATTTGCATTTCTTGGTTATTTGTGGCGCACTTTAATTGGCTATCTTATTTTTCTTTTAATTTTTGCATTTGTATAAAATATAAATTATGCGGAAATTATAAATTTTAATAGAAACATTGCGCATACGCAGTGTGGTCGTTGTTAAATTTTTGTTGCCCCACCTTAAATTTGTCTATGGTCGAATATTATTCATAATGCACATTGATTTTGCAATTGGTCAGCTTTGGTCCTCTATCCCACTATTTCCCTTTTTGTCTAATACAGCAAGTTTTAAGTTTGACTTTGTCCTACAATAAAACTAATAAATTAAAATTTAAATTGAATTTGAATTTATGACAGCACAAAGTTCAAGTTTTAATCATAATTTCTTCAACAATAATGCAATTGTCAATTGTGAATAATTTAATTGTTTCCCATTCAACAAATTGAAAATGTACAACTGCCAGAGTAAAAATTAAGTTGTGTTTATAAAAGAGTACAATTGAGTGCAAAAAAATCTCAGAGAGACAGTAATAAATATTAAAACGTATGGAATACTACCAGACATATTGAAGAAAAGACACATATGAGTGAAAATTCTGTATCTTTAAAACACAAAAAAAAAAAAAAAAATCATACAGCTAAACGGAGCCAAAATTAAAGTTAATTTGTAAACTATCTCGGATAAGATGAGTTTGAAATAAATATTGAATTAAATGTACATTTTTGCTATCTAATTCAATTGTTGCTTTTGCAGTGAACCTGTTTCCATCTTTTCCAAGAGCTTGATTGGCCACGCGTTGATTCAAATATATGGCTAAAACGTTAAATGACCTTTGACCTGTTGCACAATAATAGCAACAACACTGACAACAGCAGCTTCACCATAGCTGTTGCCTTCCTGCTTGGCTGCTGCTGCCCCTTTGGTTGCTTGTGATTAATTAGAAAATCCCACAAAGTGCCCGGCTTCAAAGAGTGTCCCGTGAAGATGACTGGCTCTCTCAGGACTTTTATTCAGGGACCGTAATGATTATAATTTTTATTATATTTTTTTAAAAAAATTATTTTTAACTGTTAAATTAAATTTTTATAATAAAAATACAAAATAATTATTATAATTTGATTTTTGTATTAAAAATAAATCATAGCTTTTATTTATAACTTTTATTTTAAAAATTGAAAATAAGAATTACGTTTCATTTTATGAATATTATTATAAAAATTGAAAATAACAAGTGGAAACGTTGCAGTCGGACGCAACCGACTGCGGTATACTCGATACCAGTATTAAAAATTTTGATGCCCATTCATGTGGGATGTTAATTGCTTTCTTCATACCAAATTTGGTGGCTCTAGCTCGAAGTTTGTATAAAGTGGGGAAAGGGGGGCTGGGGGCGGTATGGGTGGAATTGCATCCAAATTTTTGATGCAGATCTTTGTGGAATGTCAATTGCTATCTTCATAACAAATTTGGTGACTCTAGCTCAAAGTTTGTAATAGTGGGGAAAGGGGGGCTGGGGGCGGTATGGTTGGGCGTGGCAACAAATTTTTGCTGCAGATCCTTGTGGAATGTCAAATGCTACCTTCATACCAAATTTGGTGACTCTAGCTCAAAGTTTGTATAAAGTGGGGAAAGGGGGGCTGGGGGCGGTATGGGTGGAATTGCATCCAAATTTTTGATGCAGATCTTTGTGGAATGTCAATTGCTATCTTCATAACAAATTTGGTGACTCTAGCTCAAAGTTTGTATAAGGTGGGGAAAGGGGGGCTGGGGGCGGTATGGTTGGGCGTGGCATTCATATTTTTGCTGCAGATCCTTGTGGAATGTCAAATGCTACCTTCATACCAAATTTGGTGACTCTAGCTCAAAGTTTGTATAAAGTGGGGAAAGGGGGGCTGGGGGCGGTATGGTTGGGCGTGGCATCCAAATTTTTGCTGCAGATCTTTGTGGAATGTCAAATGCTACCTTCATACCAAATTTGGTGACCCTAGCTCGAAGCATGTAAAAGGTGGTGAAAGGGGGGCTATGGGGCTTGGGGCGGTATGGGTGGGCGTGGCATTCAAATTTTTGCTGCCGATCCATGTGGGATGTCAATTGCTATCTTCATACCAAATTTGGTGACTCTAGCTCGAAGTTTGTATAAAGTGGGGAAAGGGGGGCTGGGGGCGGTATGGGTGGGCGTGGCATCCAAATTTTTGATGCAGATCTATGTGGAATGTCAATTGCTATCTTCATACAAAATTTGGTGACTCTAGCTCAAAGTTTGTAAAAGGTGGGGAAAGGGGGGTGGAAGGGGTGCGCGTGGCTCCAAAACTTTGATGCAGTTTTTCGGAAGTCGTTGCAAGCTATCTTCCTGCCAAATTTGGTGGCTCTAGCTCCACAACTCTGGAAGATACACGCATTCCCGTTTTTGACGAAGCGTTGGGGTGGATGGGGGCGGCTAGGGTGGTATTGGTGGGCGTGGCATCCAAACTTTTGATGCAGTTTTTGGGGGGTCATCATCACCTATCTTGGCACCAAATTTGGTGGCTCTAGCTCAAAAACTGTGGGAGATATAGCCATTTCTGATTTCAAAATGCGGGGGGGCTGGGGGCGGAATGGGTGGGCGTGGCTACAAAATTTTGATGCAGTTTTTTGGGGGTCGTTACCAGCTAGCTTTCTACCAAATTTGGAGGCTCTAGCTCCACAACTCTGATAGATACACGCATTCCCGTTTTTGACGAAGCGTTGGGGTGGATGGGGGCGGCTAGAGCAGTATCGGTGGGCGTGGCATCCAAACTTTTGATGCAGTTTTTGGGGGGTCATCATCACCTATCTTGGCACAAAATTTGGTGGCTCTAGCTCAAAAACTGTGGGAGATATATGCTTTTTTGACTTTAAATTGCGGGGGGGCTGGGGGCGGAATGGGTGGGCGTGGCTCCAAAATGTTGATGCAGTTTTTTGGGGGTTGCTAGTAGCTATCTGCCCACCAAATTTGGTAGTTCTAGCTGTAAGGATGTGCGAAATATGAGGATTTATCGGTTTTGAGTTATCGAATTTATCGATTTGCCAGCCCCCCAGTTATCTTAGAACCCCCATCTTGATACTTTAATTTACTATCCCATAGATAAAGAGAATTGGAAAGTTTCAAGTCTCTAGCTTGAAGGGTGTGGAAAAAAGTTGCGAACATACAGACGGACAGACGGACGGACACCATGACGGACATTGCACAAACCCAATATACTCTTTACCTTCGGTATCGAGTATAAAAATTGAATTGAAATAACTTTTGAACGGAGCGAGCTATATTATATATCGGCACATATATTTAATCTATGCATCAATACCTTTCGGTGTATAATATATTTGTACAAACGCATGTACATGTGCATGTTTATACAATAGTCTGCTAAGACACTTGCTTAGACCGCCTTATCAGCGGCTGATGTGTAAGCGCATAAGTTTGTACATACATACATATTATACACCAACTGAAAGGTATTGATGCATAGATTATAAATATGTGCTGATATATAAGCTTGCTCCGTTCAAAAGTTATTTCAATTCAATTTTTATTTTCAATTTTTATAATAAAAATTTAAACGTAATTCTTATATTCAATTTTTATACTCGATACCGAAGGTAACTAGTATATTGGTTTTGTGCAATGTCCGTCATGGTGTCTGTCCGTCTGTCCGTCTGTCCGTCTGTCCGTCCGTATGTATGCAAGTTTTTTCCACACCCTTCAAGCTAGAGACTTGAAACTTTCCAATTCTCTTTATCTATGGGATAGTAAATTAAAGTGTCAAGATGGGGGTTCTACGATAACTGGGGGGCTGGCAAATCGATAAATTCGATAACTCAAAACCGATAAATCCACATATTTCGCACATCCTTACAGCTAGAACTACCAAATTTGGTAAGAAGATAGCTACTAGCAACCCCCAAAAAACTGCATCAATAATTTTGGAGCCACGCCCCCCCATTCCGCCCCCAGCCCCCCCGAATTTAAAAGTCAAAAAAGCATATATCTCCCTCAGTTTTGAGCTATAGCCACCAAATTTGGTGCCAAGATAGGTGATGATGACCCCCTAAAAACTGCATCAAAAGTTTGGATGCCACGCCCACCGACACTGCCCTAGCTACCCCCATCCACCCCAACGCTTCGTCAAAAACGGGAATGCGTGTATCTTCCAGAGTTGTGGAGCTAGAGCTTCCAAATTTGGTGGGAAGATAGCTAGTAGCGATCCCCAATAAACTGCATCAAAGTTTTGGAGCCGCGCCCACCCATTTCGCCCCCAGCCCCCCCGCATTTTGAAATCAGAAATGGCTATATCTCCCAAAGTTTTTGAGCTAGAGCCACCAAATTTGGTGCCAAGATAGGTGATGATGACCCCCTAAAAACTGCATCAAAAGTTTGGATGCCACGCCCACCGATCCTACCCTAGCCGCCCCCATCCACCCCAACGCTTCGTCAAAAACGGGAATGCGTGTATCTTCCAGAGTTGTGGAGCTAGAGCCACCAAATTTGGTAGGAAGATAGCTGGCAGTGACCCTCAAAAATCTGCATCAACGTTTGGAGCCAAGCCCACCCATTCCGCCCCCCTTTCCCACCATTTACAAACTTTCAGCTAGAGTCACCAAATTTGGTATGAAGATAGCAATTGACATTCCACAAAGATCTGCATCAAAAATTTGGATGCCATGCCTACCCATAAAGCCCCAGCCCCCCCCCCCCCCCTTTTCTCACTTTTTACAAACTTCGAGCTAGAGTCACCAAATTTGCTATGAAGATTGCAATTGACATTCCTCATGGATCGGCAGCAAAAATTTGAATGCCACGCCCACCCATACCGCCCCAAGCCCCATAGCCCTCCTAACCCCACCTTATACAAACTTTGAGCTAGAGTCACCAAATTTGGTATGAAGGTAGCATTTGACATTCCACAAGGATCTGCAGCAAAAATTTGGATGCCACGCCCAACCATACCGCCCCCAGCCCCCCTTTCCCCACTTTATACAAACTTTGAGCTAGAGTCACCAAATTTGGTATGAAGGTAGCATTTGACATTCCACAAGGATCTGCAGCAAAAATTTGGATGCCACGCCCACTCATACCGCCCCCAGCCCCCCTTTCCCCACTTTATACAAACTTTGAGCTAGAGTCACCAAATTTGGTATGAAGGTAGCATTTGACATTCCACAAGGATCTGCAGCAAAAATTTGGATGCCACGCCCAACCATACCGCCCCCAGCCCCCCTTTCCCCACTTTATACAAACTTTGAGCTAGAGTCACCAAATTTGGTATGAAGGTAGCATTTGACATTCCACAAGGATGTGCAGCAAAAATTTGAATGCCACGCCCAACCATACTGCCCCCAGCCCCACTTTCCCCACTTTTACAAACTTTGAGCTAGAGTCACCAAATTTGTTATGAAGATAGCAATTGACATTCTACAAAGATCTGCATCAAAAATTTGGATGCAATTCCACCCATACCGCCCCCAGCCCCCCTTTCCCCACTTTATACAAACTTCGAGCTAGAGTCACCAAATTTGGTATGAAGAAAGCAATTAACATCCCACATGGATGGGCATCAAAATTTTTAATACTGGTATCGAGTATACCGCAGTCGGTTGCGTCCGACTGCAACGTTTCCACTTGTTAAAATAGAAGTTATGATTTATTTCTAATATAAAAATCAAAATATAATAATTATTTTGTATTTTTATACTCGATACCGAAGGTAACTAGTATATTGGTTTTGTGCAATGTCCGTCATGGTGTCTGTCCGTCTGTCCGTCTGTCCGTCCGTATGTATGCAAGTTTTTTCCACACCCTTCAAGCTAGAGACTTGAAACTTTCCAATTCTCTTTATCTATGGGATAGTAAATTAAAGTGTCAAGATGGGGGTTCTACGATAACTGGGGGGCTGGCAAATCGATAAATTCGATAACTCAAAACCGATAAATCCACATATTTCGCACATCCTTACAGCTAGAACTACCAAATTTGGTAAGAAGATAGCTACTAGCAACCCCCAAAAAACTGCATCAATAATTTTGGAGCCACGCCCCCCCATTCCGCCCCCAGCCCCCCCGAATTTAAAAGTCAAAAAAGCATATATCTCCCTCAGTTTTTGAGCTATAGCCACCAAATTTGGTGCCAAGATAGGTGATGATGACCCCCTAAAAACTGCATCAAAAGTTTGGATGCCACGCCCACCGACACTGCCCTAGCTACCCCCATCCACCCCAACGCTTCGTCAAAAACGGGAATGCGTGTATCTTCCAGAGTTGTGGAGCTAGAGCTTCCAAATTTGGTGGGAAGATAGCTAGTAGCGATCCCCAATAAACTGCATCAAAGTTTTGGAGCCGCGCCCACCCATTTCGCCCCCAGCCCCCCCGCATTTTGAAATCAGAAATGGCTATATCTCCCAAAGTTTTTGAGCTAGAGCCACCAAATTTGGTGCCAAGATAGGTGATGATGACCCCCTAAAAACTGCATCAAAAGTTTGGATGCCACGCCCACCGATCCTACCCTAGCCGCCCCCATCCACCCCAACGCTTCGTCAAAAACGGGAATGCGTGTATCTTCCAGAGTTGTGGAGCTAGAGCCACCAAATTTGGTAGGAAGATAGCTGGCAGTGACCCTCAAAAATCTGCATCAACGTTTTGGAGCCAAGCCCACCCATTCCGCCCCCCTTTCCCCACCATTTACAAACTTTCAGCTAGAGTCACCAAATTTGGTATGAAGATAGCAATTGACATTCCACAAAGATCTGCATCAAAAATTTGGATGCCATGCCTACCCATAAAGCCCCAGCCCCCCCCCCCCCTTTTCTCACTTTTTACAAACTTCGAGCTAGAGTCACCAAATTTGCTATGAACATAGCAATTGACATTCCTCATGGATCGGCAGCAAAAATTTGAATGCCACGCCCACCCATACCGCCCCAAGCCCCATAGCCCTCCTAACCCCACCTTATACAAACTTTGAGCTAGAGTCACCAAATTTGGTATGAAGGTAGCATTTGACATTCCACAAGGATCTGCAGCAAAAATTGGATGCCACGCCCAACCATACCGCCCCCAGCCCCCCTTTCCCCACTTTATACAAACTTTGAGCTAGAGTCACCAAATTTGGTATGAAGGTAGCATTTGACATTCCACAAGGATCTGCAGCAAAAATTTGGATGCCACGCCCACTCATACCGCCCCCAGCCCCCCTTTCCCCACTTTATACAAACTTTGAGCTAGAGTCACCAAATTTGGTATGAAGGTAGCATTTGACATTCCACAAGGATCTGCAGCAAAAATTTGGATGCCACGCCCAACCATACCGCCCCCAGCCCCCCTTTCCCCACTTTATACAAACTTTGAGCTAGAGTCACCAAATTTGGTATGAAGGTAGCATTTGACATTCCACAAGGATGTGCAGCAAAAATTTGAATGCCACGCCCAACCATACTGCCCCCAGCCCCACTTTCCCCACTTTTACAAACTTTGAGCTAGAGTCACCAAATTTGTTATGAAGATAGCAATTGACATTCTACAAAGATCTGCATCAAAAATTTGGATGCAATTCCACCCATACCGCCCCCAGCCCCCCTTTCCCCACTTTATACAACCTTCGAGCTAGAGTCACCAAATTTGGTATGAAGAAAGCAATTAACATCCCACATGGATGGGCATCAAAATTTTTAATACTGGTATCGAGTATACCGCAGTCGGTTGCGTCCGACTGCAACGTTTCCACTTGTTTTTATTAAAATTTAATTTAAAATAAAAAATTGGAAATAAAAGTTTTTCGTGTGTCCGAGTATGCCACACAAAAATAATATATTTGTCTATTTCACACTCATCGTGGAGGCTCTTATGGCCTTTAATTTTTTTCAACTCATAACTATTATTTGCGGTCCCTGCTTTTATTTCATATAAAATTTTAAGGGCAAAAAGGTAAACGCGATTTTGTGTTTTAAATAGTGTATTTGATTTGGTTCATTATAAATTATAAATTAATTCATCGTTGATTAAAATTTGATTTTAAATTGAAAAAAAAAGAATAGACTTTTTCGTCTTAAAAATATTAATGTTTTACATTTGCCAGGCAATCGTTGATATGATATAAATTCATATATATATATATATATATATATATATATATATATATATATATATATATTTACAAAATAGTTCAGTGAGTTGATTAATGCCTGATGAATTGGCATCTAGAAATATTCCAAACTAATGATTGACATTTATATACCAACCAAACAATGTGTAACTGATTTATTGGTCTATTGATTGACTGACTGACAACCTGTTGCCAGTAGCCAGCAGTCAACCCAGAATATTCCTAGCCATCTCCGCACCGAGCGGAGCCTGTCCAGTATTTGCGTATTCTGTGTTCCCTTCTCTCTTCACCCCTCTTTAGAGATCCGTGCTTATCGTATGCGTTTGATGCTGCTGAAGTGGAGGATTATTGCCGGTACACAGCGAGACATTTGTATCGATCTTGAAACGCTTGGCTGCACTCTCCATCTCCTCCAGATCGCTAAAGGCGGGAAAATCGATGGGACAAAAGTGACCAGCTATTGCCTCCGGTATATGGCTGACATTGTGCAGCATGTGGACGGGTGTGCTCTGTAAATAATTACGCCATTTGTGATATGATTTTGAGTTGAGGTCAAAGGTTGCATCTCGTCGCTGGCATATTGGCGATGAGGTCTTTGGCATTATGCGCTGTGCATGCTGCATCATGTACATCTCCCATTCCAGGTTGCCAACACCAGAAGACAAGGCACAATTGCTTTTATCGTTATCATCATCATTGTTGCTGCTTTGAATACTTTGATTGCTGCTGCTTCGGTTGTCCAATTCCATGTCCTGAGTGCGTTGCTGTTGTTGTTTGCTAGGCGTGGAACCAGCACTGCTGCATGTATAATAGCCGTAGGAGCGCTCCAGTTCCGTTGCAGCAACAGCAGACATTGGTTGCTCGGCAAAATCATCGCATATGGGACGCGTTTGGCTACGACTCCAAATGCTGCGGTTGCGACGTGGCGTTCTACATTCACTGCTGCCCAGTCCACTACTTGTGTTGCTGGTGCTGCTGCTGCAACTGCTGCTGCGACTACGCTTTGAGGCATAAATGCTTCCATTCAAACTGCGATTGATATCCATTTTTAAATTGCTCGTACAGCAACCCATTTTTACTGAAAACTTTAATATTCAAAGTATAACTATTTTGAATTTTCACTAAAAGTTGTGCGTTCACTTCAATGGTTTGGTAAGAACTGCTTGGCCTTAAAGCCTGTTAGCTGCGTCTTATATAGCTGCGCCTTGGGCAAACTTTAAACTCAGGTAGCTTGTCGCGAATTTTCCAGGAATTATGCTTGGTGTTTGGTTTCCACTATCGGATTTACCTGGCTACAATTGGCTAATCCGCCTGCGCGGAAAAATGTTTTATGGCCGCAAGAGCAGCAAAGCAGAGAAAGTCTGACCCTGTGTGCACGTGTGCATTTTTGGCTTAACATCTTTATAGAATATATATTTGTTACCTGCTTAGCGTCCTTGATTGTCCATCGGATTTGCCTTGATGGATTTTCAATAACTCAATCTTGGATTTTCAGGCAAGTTGTGTGTCAAATCAAAAACTCGCCATTTGTTGGCCATTTGTTTATTGGCAACCCTATTTTTGTCACTCCACTCTTACAATAACCGATTACCTAGCTACATATGTACTTATGTAAGCATTAACAAAATTTATATTTTTGTTGGCTTTCGATTTCGATTTAGATTTTTGTGTGCGGCGCTGCGCAATTGCCTAACCTTGGCCCATTGCGAATGTTGTGACCCATTGTTGTGCAAACGCCGTTGACGCCAGACAGCAAATGCACAAGGTGCAGAGTTGCCAGGACAATAGGAGGACATCTTCGCTGCTGGACAATAGAACAGAACAGATGCGCGTTTCCATCACATTGACTTTGCTTAAGAGTTTTATTAAAAGTTTTTGCTTATTTCTCATGAACTTTTTGAATGGAATCGAACGGACGTTCTTGGCCATAACTACTTATGACGACGCCTCCTGCTGTTCTGCTCTTCTGCTTTAACTGTTGCTTTCAAGGCTGCCCAATAACCCATGCAAATGTTCTTTAATTGTTGCTGCTATTGTTGTCTAGCATTTCCCAATCAAATGCAATGGAACTTAACGATGAAATTCAGATAAGACAGTTGCAATCACCTGAAACTGAAAAGGAGTTTTAGTTTTTTCCTGTTTAGCCTCAAACAAAAATTTATGTTTGTTTTGATTTATGACCTTATTTTTCAAAACTACTTTGTTATCACTTTTTGTAAATTTTAATGAAATTTTTTTTTTTATAATTTTATTGCAAATTTTTAAATATTTAAGATCATATTTTCGTGAATGATTTCATTTAAATGCACAGTTTATAAATAAATCAGTTGAACCGAATTATTCACATAAAAAATTTTTTTAATCGCCAAAAACATTTGATTCAATCAATAACAGGCTTAGGTGTAATTTTTAATGCAATTATACTGCAAATTCAGCAAAAAAAAAAAAAAAAAAAAAAAAAACAGCAAAATCTTATTCTTATATATAATGATTTTTCAAAAGCTTTAATTTGAAACCTAAATATATAATTAATTTTAATTATAATTATATGTATATACAATTATATACAAGATCCCAAAACTGAGCAATACCTATTTAAAAGTCTCAACGACTTAATTTAAAGCTATCAGAGAAAATGGCGTCGGAATAGCTTAAGTACTTTTCGAAAGCAAAATTTAACCTTATCCAAGTCTTGGATTGAGTTTAATATGAGTAATCAATAATAACAAGATCATTTCCTAACCAAAGTTGTGAAAGAAATCCAAAAGCTTTAACCTAAATATGTTGCCATGTGTGAAGTACACTAAAGATTTTATTTCTAGAATTTTCTGAAACAGATGATGTAAACAGTCGATAGGATCTACCCTGCTTAAGTTTAAGTTAAGTTTAAAGTTTTTGGAAGCTTCTGGAAATCAATGGAAATTAAGTTTTGATTCAAAAACCCTCAAACAAAACGTAAACGTGTAAGGAAAGCAATTAATAATGTTTAGTAAATCTGTTTTCTCACTAAAAGGGACACTCCAGTTATCTATCCACAGTTGGCAAATAATTAGCTCTCTGGGTAAATAGTGATGGGAAATACTCATCTTTGATTATTAAAAGAATCTAAACACACTCAGTAAGAAAATAGGGGGTGACGAAGCTGAAGGCGTTACTTTTTCCATACTCCCTGATGTTTTGGGTGCAGCCCATTTATTTCTTGCTTACACAGAGAAAAAAAAATCCGTTCTCGCTAGTGCAAAATCAAGAACATCCGTTGACAATAACTGCCTAAGCACGGATTTTCTTGATATGAGAACGGTTTTATTAAACGGAATTTTTAAGACCGAAAATAACGAAATGTTCTTGAAACCGTTCTTAATATGATAATATTGGTTCTTAATTTAAGAACAATTGGTGCTTGAATTTGAAATAGCATTAGTTGTTGTTTAAAAAAAAAAAAATTAAATTTTTGAACACTTTGAAATCAGTATCATGAGACTAATTGGTGGGTAATTCTAGTACAGATATAAGCTACTATAATATTGTTATATAACGTATTGTGGCTATGGGGGGGGGGGGGAGATATTTTAAGTATTGTACTGTACATAGCTGTTTTGTTAATGGTTAATAATAATTAATAGCTTTAATATGCCTAGAGAAATATTTTAAATATAAATTAAATTCATTTGTATACTCTTACCGATAGTGAAACTTCAATGCCTTTGTCAAGAATCGAACCTGAGACATCTCGATTAACACGCGGATGCTTTAGCTATTGCACTGTTGCCGAACTAATTTCGTTCGCAGTTAAGTTTAATGTTAACCAATGAAACTTCGGCTCAGCTTCGGGTGGTAAATGCGTTCATATTTTATGAACCAATGTTCTTTTAATGGACCAATATAAACATACGGTTCTTAAGTCAAGAACGTATGTTCATAATTTAAGAACAAAATAAAAATTAAGAACATGTTTTAAGTACGCCGTTCGTATTTTAATACCAAAAATATAAGAACGAAAAGTCTAAAAAATTAAGAACATTTGTTCTTAATATTTTTTTCTCAGTGTAGTGTCAAAAGGTTGTGCGACTGCGATTTACATTTATATATATATATATATTTTTTTTTTTTGGCTCTTGCTTGGCTTATTTGACAATCGCTAGGAAATGTTGTTGGAATGTTGCATTTTCACACGCAAACATTAACCACGACCCGCAGTTTTTCGCACGGCCCAACTGGAATTTCCCCCGAACCCCGAAACAGCGAAAATCACAACCACAACAATTTTCACAACATTTTCGAGTTTATGGTCAACTACAAAGTCGTCTCTGTATGTGTGTGTTAGTAAGTGTAGCTGACAATTTTCCAAATCCTAAATGGAATTTAGCTCGGGGTTTTTCATTCTCTGTCGTTTATCTGCGAGTGCGTTAAGAGAAATACCAGATACCAGACTTGACTGGGCCGAACCGGATTTAACAAATGCTTTAACTCAACTCGAGACTGAACACTGTAGCCAAACATCATCAATTTTCCCTGCCCAATTGCCCTTAAATTTTGTTTGTATTGCGTTGCCAGCACGTAAGTTGAACTACAGTGAATCTTTTCAGGCTAAAGAGTTACAGAACAGGAAGAAATCGAAATTCACTTTATTTGTTCTTTAGCTGTATTAACGTTGATAGAAATCAAACCAATCGAAAAAGGAATTGCCATAAGTAACATTTGTTGTATTTACTATAAAACTGCTAGAACTTTTTATCTATATAAATATTTGTCAGATATTTAAAGTACGTATTTAACATATATCCAATAAAATTGCAAAATCTAACTAATAGATTTGTTAGAACTCACTTTGTGCACATTATTTAGTTCAATTCAACTAATTGACAATTTTTTAACCAATGCCGAGAATCTGTATTCCCTTGTGCCAGTCGGTCCGGCGGTCCGTTTGTTATATCCTGCCAATTAGTAACACCATTTTCCAACTAAATGCAAAAGTTGCACACAAGGTGAATTGAAGCAAATGCTCTAATCTATTAGCGCTCCAATCGATGGTTCTCTCAGCCCTTTCAACTGAACATATGCACAACCTTGAAGCAAACCAAACTATTCAAATGCCATTGACACAAGCTCAAATGTGTCGTCAAGTAAGCCAGAGGATCTTGAATAGAACATGTCATGTAAAAATAAAAAAGAAGTGAAATTTGATACCCTGAAAAATACTTTTGCTTTACTTTATACTTACTATTATCGCCTTTTGAAGTAATTATGAAAGGTGGAATCGAAAGCGCTTGAAATCAACATTTCAACATTTCAGCAATGTAAAGAAGGTCACTCGATTCTGTCCGCAACGTGTCCGAAATGGTAAAAAAAAACCAAAACAAAAAACTAAATGCGAATGGCAGCAAAAAAAAAAACAAGTAAGAAGGCTCTAGTAGGGAGAGCCCGACTAGAAGATACCCTGAACCCAGTTGCAATACATAAATTAAATTTATATAAGACTTTGGTATACTGACTTAACACCAATGGATTAAATGCAATATCTCCGGTGTTTCTTAGCCGATTTGGACGAAATTTTCAGAAAAGTTCTATCGTTACTCATTATTTCAACCCTCATTTTGACGTTTTCAAAATCCGATATTTTGTTGTTATCGATTCCATGTGTATATCGGAAACCAGAATAGTTATCGATAATTTGAAGCAAACATGTTCTGCTCATGGTGTAGGAGAACTTATATACAAAATCTGTAGTCTGTAGCTCTTGTAGACTCGTAGATCCACGCGTTCATACAGACGGACAGACGGACGGACAGACGGACATGGCTATATCGTCTCGGCTGTTGATGCTGATCAAGAATATATACACTTTATGGGGTCGGAGATGCTTCCTTCTGCCTGTTACATACTTTTGCACAAAACCATTATACCCTTATTTACCCATTTTATGGGTTAAGGGTATAAAAATGCTTCGAGATTCTCATAAGCAACTTTTCTTGTTGCTTTTATACTCGGTACCGAAGATAAAAAGTATATTGGTTTCGTGCGATGTCCGTCATGGTGTCTGTTTGTCATAAAGACACAACTTTTTTCGATACCCACTAAGCTACAGACTTTAAGCTTTGCAAATATCTTTTTCAAAAGCCTGGACAGATAAAGTGTCAAGATTTGAGCTCTACGCTTAATGTGTCTGGCAAATTGATAAATTCGATAACTGAAAATCGATAATTCCACATATTTCCTACATCCTTATAGATAGAATTTCCAAATTTGGTAAGAAGATAGCTACCGTTGTCCCACAAAAATCTACATCAAAAATATAAATGCCACACCCACCCATATCGCCCTAGCCGCCCCACCGCTTCGTTAAAAATGGGAGTGTGTGTATCTTTCTCAGTTTTAGGTTAGGAGTCACCAAATTAGGTAGGAAGTTAGTTGGTAACGACCCCAAAGATATGCATCAAAACTTTGGATGCCACGCCCATCCATACCGCCCCCAGCCCCCAACCTTTTAAAAACTGGTATGCCTGTATCCACCACAGTTTATGAGCTAGATTCATATATGATGCCTTCCCTCAAAAAAAGTGCATCAAATCGTTGGACGCTGACTCGTTTCTCAATTTTTGATCTAGAGTCACAAAAATTTGTTGGCAATATAGCTGGTGGCATCCCAATTTTTGAACGCAGAGTACACTCCTGCCGCATCCGTCCCCCTTTTGCAATCAGCCATCTTTTTAACCTTTATAAAACAGGAAACGCTTATACTGCAGTCGGTTGCGTCCGACTGCAAAATTTTCACTTGTTTTTTTTTTTTTTGGTCAAAAGTGCGTGAAACAATTGGGCACGGAAAAATTCATTTTTTTAAGAGGTTATGCTTAATGAAAAAAGAAAGTGAGAGTGGCGAATGTAGAGAAATATTCGACTTGAATGTTAAAGCACATCTGGACACATCCAGTGATTGTTTTGATATTTGTTCCTGCCGAACAATCTATATAACTTTAAGAGTGCTGGTTTTCTGTACTTCCATGCGTGTGGGTGTGTGTGTGTATTTATGAAATGCATTTTGTAAGTCAGCTCAAAGAGTCAATTGTATTCGCATGTCAGGTAGATAGGACGTCGCTTAAATCTGGCTTACAGCAATCGTTGTGTCGCTGCGATTTCCTGCATGTCATTTTAACTTTTTCCACTTGTTGATCCCTTGGGCCATTCCTAGTCTTGATTCGGCAAATTGGTGGCCAAGACGACGGGGCGCTTTAATATCGTGCATTTCTTAGCGGTATTTCCGTTTGGTAATTCCGCATTGGGACTTGCCAAGCACATCAGCAGCAGCGATGTAAGCAAATAGCGTTGACATGTGGCACACGTAAGTTGCTCATTATGCATATTGCTCAATGGGCGTCGGCTGTTTAAACGTTAATTTGGTCCGTTTGCCAGGGTCTGAATACTTAGCACTTGTTCGAAAGCAAGAACGCTCGCTACTTGCAAATAGTAAAGGAGAGACAAGTGTGGTAACTGGCCAACCTTTGGGATTTGCCCACAAGATCTTTTTTATTTGGCGAACGGGCAGCAGCTTAGCTTAGGTCAGCTCAGATTCGCGTACAGTTGTCTTCGTTACGACTTTAATAAAGCAGCTAAAATGTTTTTATTTCACTCTCCCTCTCGTTTTCTGCACCACCTGGCGACCACTTAGAGCCAACAAGCAAGTGGCTAGCACAGCAGCTGGTCTAAGACATTTCTATTGTTTTCAATAACTTTTCTTTGCATGAGGCGACTCAATAAAATGCTATACACAAAAACCGCCTTTTTGGCTATGCAACACTTTTGAACACTATTTTTAAGCAGGAAGCTAAAGATAACTCATAGAAGGATAACACTATTTCTTTTGTTTTAAAATCCTAATAGAAAGATTGATATTATAATGACATATTTCCAGTGCTACAGGTTATACTCTGATATAAAACAGGATTATTATTCATTCCTTTCTCAAAGGAGAAAACTTGCATAAAAGCGTTTTCACTTTTTATGCTCGATATCGATGGTAAAGAGTAAATGTATTGATTTTGTGCAATGTCCGCCATGGTGTCTGTCCGTCTGTCAGTCCGTATGAATGCAACTTTTTGCGGCACCCTTAAAGCTACAGACTTGAAACTTTGCAAATATCTTTTTTTATGGGCGGGACAGATAAATTGTGAATAATGAGTTCCAGCGCCTACAGTGGAGCTAGGAAATCGATAAAATCGATAACTGAACATCGATATTTCCACATATTTCCGTCATCCGTACAGCTAAAGTTACCGAATTTGGTAAGGAGATAGCTGCCTGGTTTCCCCAAAGATTTGCATTTCAATGTTTGATGCCACATTCACCCTTGCCACTCGTAATTCTTAACATGGTAGACTATTAACGATACTTACAAAAAAATTTCCTCAACGCAACTTTCTAAGGAAATCGTATGTTTTAGTTTGTTTTTACCACTTTTCTAAATAGAATAAAATGAAATCTTTGCTTTGAACACATATTAATTCGATTTACTTTAATTTTAATGATAAGAAAATGCATCTCTTCTTGGAAATAGGTCTCATGGCCACCAGAAAATTTCCCCTCGGTTGGTCGTACTGTTTATAAACATATTAAGAGTCAAGAAAGGTTTTTATTACATTCTGTTCAGCTTTTTTCTCTCTAATAAGTGTTAGGTTTTTCCAAGTGTACTTCTGAATCGACTTCATTGTTATTGTTTCTTCTTTCCATAGATATAGCTTTGCATGTCTCATGATGAATTAACAAAACATGAGCTGAAAGCGTTAGCGTGTGTTAAGCCAATGTGTGTGTGTGTGAGTGTGTGGGTGAGTGTGTGTGACTGCGTGTGTTATTTGATTGCATGATTTACAAAGAAACTGGCTGCCATTGAAACTAGCGATTGAGTATGTCAGTTTTTATCAGTGTTTATTGCAATATATAGAAAATCAATATTTTTTTTATTTTTATTAAATATGTCTGCGTGTATGTCCGTGTGTGTGTGTGCATTGTTCTTGTTGTAATTCCTTTATGAATTATTAAACGGCAAAGAATTCTCGCATTGTCTGTCCTCATGGGTACACTTAATCATTATTGAAAATACGTTCTCTTTCTCTCTTTGTCGGGCGATACTTTTTATACGATACGACTTTATTGAAGAGCGGAAAGGGACAGTTTGAGAATTCTAGCTATTGGGAACACGGCAGCTGGGAAATTTTTTTAAAGCACGTGCAAATTAATTCTATCATATTATATGAAGCTACATCAAGCTCAAGTTAGAGTTCGAGTGTCATTTAAATTTACTCACAATTTGTAATTGTTTTATTTTTTTAGCCTATCCCGATAACCTGTAAAATCGAGCTTAATAATATAATTGCACATATCTAAGCTGATATAGCTTATTTGCTTAATTTACACTTCAATTTTAATTGTTTCATTAACATACTTTTGGTTCAATTAAATATTTTTAATTTCAATAACTTAACAAAATATATATGTAATGCACATGACCCTAACATGCATTGTTGTTGATATACACAGCATTAATTAAAAAATTATTTTTATTTTCAGTTTTCTGTTTTTGTCTTTTGCTTACCCTTTATTAAAATTTACTTATGCTTAAGGATGTTTGAATTAAATAGAAAACAAAGTTATTAGTCTTTTTATTGCAATTGATTTATTGAATCATTAAGTGCGTAGGACTGGGTTGTTTATGGAATAGCACATCGGATAAATTGCCTCCACGGCTTTGCATACACGTACGCAATCGTTTGTCTAAATTTTCCATGACCATTCTGTATAAATATGGCTGAATTTCGTTTATGAAACATTGAATCTCCTGCTTTGATGCACGCGTGGTTGTGAGCTTGTTGACAAAGAACTGTAGTTTTAAATAACCCCATAAAAAAAAATCTAATGGTTAACATCACACGATCTAGGGGGCCAATTCTGTTCACCGAAACGAGAGAGTACACGACCTGGAAATGTCTCATTCAGTAATTGAAATGTTTGACGGGCTGTTTGGCATAACGCATCGTCTTGTTGAAACCACATATTGGCCACATCAATATCATCCAATTTCTGCAAAAGAACTGTGTAATCATGTCGCGATATCGAGCACCAGTAATAGTCAATGCTTGGCCAGCCTCATTTTCAAAAAAGTATGGTACAATTATGCCTCCAACCCAAAATCCACACCAAGAAGTGACACGATTGGATGCATTTGTTTTTCGACACCCCAAAACGGCAATTTTGGCGATTAACAAACCTTTCAACGTGAAATATGCTTCGTCGCTTAGGATGATTTTGCTCGAAAAATCAGCATCCATTTGTTGACGCTCAATGATCCATTCAACACACTCTCTTCGCTGTGCATGATCATTAGACTTCAGTTTTTGTGTTAATTGATGTTTTTTAAAGCGTGGAGTCGCAGATCTTTATTGAGTATAAGCTGTAGAGAGCTTCTTGAAATTAGCAATTCTTGTCCATGACGACGAATTGAGGTTCCGAATTGTCACCGACACTCTCACGCATCGCTTTGATATTGACATTTTACGGACTTGTTTTTGGACGACCAGTATGTTTGGCGTCTCCAACGGGTCCAGTCTCCCGGAATTTTTGAAGGATTCTCTTCACAGTTGACGAATGTTTTGTATGAAATTTGCGAACTGCGGTCGCAAGGCTTTCATTGGCACACGTTGTTCTCTCGTGTAACGCTTCATTTTAAGTAACCTTAAACCCGAGGGTTGTCAACATTTTGCTGCATAAATGGCGGCAAATTTAAATCTTGCGTTAATTTTGGGATAGTAAATTAAAGTGTCAAGATGGGGGTTCTACGATAACTGGGGGGCTGGCAAATCGATAAATTCGATAACTCAAAACCGATAAATCCACATATTTCGCACATCCTTACAGCTAGAACTACCAAATTTGGTAAGAAGATAGCTACTAGCAACCCCAAAAAACTGCATCAAAAATTTTGGAGCCACGCCCACCCATTCCGCCCCCATCCCCCCGCATTTTAAACTCAAAAAAGCCTATGTCTCCCACAGTTTTTGAGTTATAGCCACCAAATTAGGTGCCAAGATAGGTGCTGATGACCCCCCAAAAACTGCATCAAAAGTTTGGATGCCGCGCCCACCAATACCGCCGTAGCCACCCCCATCTGCCCCAACGCTTCGGCAAAATCGGGAGTGCGTGTATCTTCCAGAGTTGTGAAGCTACAGCCACCAAATTTGGTAGGATGATAGCTGGCAACGACCCCCAAAAATCTGCATCAAAGTTTTGGAGCCACGCCCACCCATTTCGCCCTCCTTTCCACACCTTTTACAAACTTTTAGCTAGAGCCACCAAATTTGGTACGAAGATAGCAATTGACATTTTACAAAGATCTGCATAAAAAATTTGGATGCCACACCTTGCCAATCCGCCCCCAGCCCCCCTTTCCCAACCCTTTACAAACTTCGAGCTGGAGTCACCAAATTAGGTATGAAGATAGCAATTGATATTCCACAAAGATCTGCATCAAAAATGTGGATGCCACACCCATCCATACCGCCCCCAGCCCCCTTTCCCCACATTTTACAAGCTTTGAGCTAGATTCACAAAATTTGGTATGAAGATAGCAATTGACATTCCACACGGATCTGCATGAAATATTTGGATGCCACACCCACCCATAACGCCCCCAGCCCCCTTTCCCCACCTTTTACAAATTTTGAGCTAGAGTCACCAAATTTGCAACGAAGACGGCTGGTGGAATCGCCATCTGCATCGGATAATCTTTAAGGCAGCGTACACCTCTGCCGCATCCGTACCCCTTTGCAATCTGGCCTCTTTTTACCGGTTTTAATACTGGTATCGAGTATACCGCAGTCGGTTGCGTCCGACTGCAACGTTTCCACTTGTTTTCTATGTTTTTGGCTGCACTGCAATTGCATTAAATAATTAGAAACGAGCTTACGTCCTGCTGTTGCTACTGGTTTGGACTTAACGAGCATATAATTGCCGGGTATACCCTTGGTGACACACACTTACACACACATACACATACTGATTACCTGCACTTCCTTTCCGGTTCACCCTTTAAACAACATTTTCACTTTGAGTACCGCACTGTTCCTTATATCCGCTGGCCATCTTTTTTTTTTAACTTTTTTTTTGGGCTTACACTTTGCATTTTTATGTGCAGTTTCATTCATAAATTACAGGGACTTTTACATTGTGCCACAAGAGAAAGGTTCTAAGAAAGGAACCAAAAAAAAAAAAAAAAAACGATACGTGTGTGTGTGTTTGTTTGTTTGTTTAGTGTCTAGTCTTGCTGTCAGTCTATTCCTGATCTTGTGTCCAGTTGATGCCTTGCGGGAAGTGCGCATAATGTGTGCATTTTAATTAGATAATTTTCGGGCGTAGATTAAGCAAATTACCCAGTGAATTTAATGAGTACAAACTTATTAAATAAATAAAATGCTTAACAAGGGCAGCATGTGAGTATAATAAAGGTTTTAATGTCCAGGCAAAGTCTATCAAGGTTAACTCATTGTATTCTTCAACAACTTTGACAAAAAATACACTCAGAATAAACATTGCATACATACACTCAGAAAAAAAAAACACGTTCTAAAATCACGACCATTGGTTTTATTTTCACCGGGCTCATTCATAATTTTTCGTTCTTGTACTAAGAACGCTGGTAATGAAATGGTCATGATTTGGTCTTTTTAGAACGGATTTGGTACATTTATACCAAATTAAGAACAAAGTTCGTAAAATAGGAACATATGTACATGCTTATTTATCACCCGAACCTTATGCACTAACGGTAAACCCACGCCGATGATCGTGTGTGTGCAGTTTTCTTTTGTGTTAGTAGCCGATCACGTTCGATCGCTATAAACATGTAGGTCGGCTGCTGACAAAAATTTGACTGCACAGTCCAACTAAAGCGTTGAACGTGCGTGGAGGTAAAAAAGTATAACAAGTGAAATTAGTGAAAAAATATTGTAAATGGACGACGACGACAGGGAAAATGTTTCTCTGCTGCTGGATAGCTTCGGGATGCCGTTCTTGCTACAGTATTTAACAGGTGAGTCGTATATAGTATATATTTATTAAAGTATATTAGGGTTTAAGTATATATGTATATTAATGCCGGCTGCAAAAAAACATTGAGAAAATAACGCAATTGTATGTATTCACGTAAATATGTACACACATACATACATATGTGCATATGTATGTAGATGCGAATACATGTGTATATTTATGCTTACTGCTCTGCAACATTGGGGGGGAAAAAAAAGGAATACGCTGTCGCCATGGTGGCGTCTTTGGTTTTGGTCTAAGCGCGCGAATTTTGTACAAAGGAATGCGTTTTATATAAAAAAAAGACCTCGCGAATAAAAACACGACTGTATGTTCTGTGTATCGAGAATCAACTAAACTTCTTTATTTAAATTTGTTTACATGAAAGCTTAAATCTATCTTAAAATAATTGTTGATACAAATGTCTGGCTATTGACCTACTCATTGGCGTGTGCAGGTACATTTCCTGTTATTGCCAAATATGCAATGCTTGCATTTCCTGTTATTGTTCTGATTGGACTTATGACTTATTAGGAATTTAAAGAGTTCAATAACTCTTGCACTTTCATACTTATGTTCTTATTTTCGACATTTTTACTGGTGGGATCATACATAACTCGCGCTGTGTAAGAGAGTTCGATTTGCGGGTTGGGGGTAATTGACCGCTCGGGCTGCTCTGAAACTACGGAAAAGTAAGCGTTGCTCAGCCGACGACGCTCGTCTTGCTCGCGTTGTCGGCTGGCCACATTTCTCGCGTTGACTCATTGTCTTAAGCGAGGTGAAGAATTTGTTAGTGCCTTTTGTTTAATATGTTACTAGTAAGTGGCCCGCTTACTTCGCTGCGCGGATAGTTTATATAAATTTTAGCAATAGAAGATAGATACAAAATAAATAAATTAGAAAATATTTCACAAAATATTAAAGCAAAGTATTTAATATTCTGTTTTCCACGCCACCATTGAGGTAGAGAATCAGGCGGGTAAATTTTTATTTTGGATTCCCCAGTAGGCCTTATTCACTTATTGAATTGAATTTGCAATTATTAACAACTGTTAAGAGCTTCTTTATAAACGATATTGGTTGTTTTTCCGTCAAATAAATAAATAAATAAATATACAAATAAACTTTTTGGTGAACTGACTCTTGAGCAGGCTACATACAATTGGCCATGAGAGAAACAATCGTGTCTTAAGTCTAGTCCGGCTAATTTAAGAGTTTGTCCCTGTGATTTAAAGGAATTTGCAATCTTTTAAATTGATTTGGCAATTCAGAATCAGAAGGTATTAATGGAATTCTCGGTATAAAAACCGTTTCCCCTATAGCCTATACCATTGCCAGTAAAGATAATTGCTTCGACAACATTCTTATGAAGGACTTTAACTTGCAACCTTGTACTATTGCACAGTTTTGGCGGTTTCAAGTTGCGAATCAACATTACAGTTGAACCAATCTTTAAAGTTAATTTATGTTGAGGCAGGCCAGCCGGATTTAATGAATTAAGAAACTCGACAGGGTAATGAACTGCATCTTCGATTTCAATCACAGAATCAATAGAGTTATATGCAATTTCTTCACTTTTAAATGATTTTAATAAAAAAATAAAACAATAAGCTTGCAATCTTTGAGCACATGAAATGAAACAAATTAAATGGAATCTTTAGAGTAGAATGCGCTGTGCTACCACCATTTTGTAAAGTGGTTGCGATACCGGAAGAAGCAACGTCCAATGCAATTTTTTTACTTTGCCGTACCTTTGCCAATAATAAATTTAAAAGATACGTTTTACCTGTTCCACCAGGTGCATCTAAAAAATAGATTTCTCCCTCTTCTGCTTCAACGCTATGTAGTATCTTTTCGTATACTTGTTTTTGCTCAGCAGTAATACCCCGATTCCACTAGAGCAAGATGCAAGTATGTAATTGGTATTCGAAGATGCCGCATCTTTTTGTATTAGAATCCCATTTGTACAATGGGAATCTTATTCAAATTTTCCCCGTTGGTGGGCTGCATTCCCAGTTGGTTCGAAACCGACCAACTGGGAATGTTAGAAGTTAACATTACAGAGCACTGAACAGAGCTTTAACATAGCCGATAGTATGAAATTTGTAATCGATACTTGGTTTTAACAGTGCCAATTTGAGTAAAACAGCTTGTCATCAAGTGCCTGTCCAAACAAACTGGGATATTCGTTAAACCATGTTTGCATTTTGCGCAAAAATTAAAGCAATAATTTTTACTTTTTTAGCTTCACTAATTTTATTTGTGTTCGAACTCATATTTGCTTCCAATTAAATATAAACGTATAATACACAAACAGCTGTCTGCTGTCTTTTAACAGACCCTGTTAAATCAAGATGCAACTATGCAATTGGATTTATAGTGGAATCACCTACATCTTCCACTCGCTGTTAATGAAAGATGCAGCCTAATGGAATCAGGGTATAAGTTGAGCTGCGATAACATCTTGTTGGCCTATTGCTATTGTAGATGTATATAGCTATCTGCTCTGAGTTTCGCTTGAATGTAGCGAGTATATTTTAACTTTTTTAACTTTAGCATACATATCAACCAAAAACTGACTAAAAAGGGAACGACAATAAATTAAATGATTTATCTCAGATTGACGAATCATTATTTTATAGCTGTAAAAGCTTAACACAGATATCTTTTTTTTTGGTTCCTCTTTTTTATACCCTTAACCCATAAAATGGGTAAATAAGGGTATAATGGTTTTGTGCAAAAGTATGTAACAGGCAGAAGGAAGCATCTCCGACCCTATAAAGAATATATATTCTTGATCAGCATCAACAGCCGAGACGATATAGCCATGTCCGTCTGTCCGTCTGTCTGTCCGTCTGTCCGTCTGTCTGTCTGTATGAACGCGTGGATCTCAGAGACTACAAGAGCTAGAGACTTCTGATTTTGTATTTAAGTGCTCCTATACCATGAGCAGAACAAGTTTGCGTCAAATTATCGATAACTATTCTGGTTTCCGATATACACATAATATCGATAACAATAAAATATCGAATTTGGAAAATCTAATGTGGAATGTCTTTGTGGAATGTCAATTGCTATCTTCATACCAAATTTGGTGACTCTAGCTCGAAAATTGTTTAAAGTAGGGAAAGGGGGGCTAGGGGCGGTATGGGTGGGCGTTGAATCCAAAGTTTTGATGCAGATCTGTGTGGAATGTCAATTGCTATCTTGATACCAAATTTGGTGACTCTAGCTCGAAAATTGTAAAAAGTGGGGAAAGGGGGGGCTGGAAGCGGTATGGGTGGGCGTGGCATCCAAAATTTTGCTGCAGATCTTTGTGAAATGTCAATTGCTATCTTCCTTCCAAATTTGGGGACTCTAGCTCAAAGTTTGTAAAAAGTGGGGAAAGGGGGGCTGGGGGTGGTATGGGTGGGCGTGGCATCCAAAGTTTTGCTGCAGTTCCTTGTGGAATGTCAAGTGCTACCTTCCTTCCAAATTTGGTGACCCTAGCTCAATGTTTGTAAAAAGTGGGGAAAGGGGGGCTGGGGGCGGTATGGGTGGGCGTGGCATCCAAATTTTTGCTGCACATCGATTTATGAATTCAGGGTGTCGTTGCAGATTTATTAGGACTGGCGAGTGATCGGATGATAGATCCGAAAGGCACTCTGCACTTATCAGTCTACGCGAAATTTTTTTGGTAACTGCAAAGTCAATCAAATCGGGTAGTTTTTTGGAATCTGTCGGCCAGTATGTTGGTCTGCCAGGAGAAACGTGGTCGAGCTTGTTGTTAGCTTTTATAATTGCATTGTAGAGCTGCTTTCCTTTTGGATTCACTAGACGAGATCCCCAGTGTGTGTGCTTGGCATTGTAGTCTCCTGCTGCTATAAAGCATTCTCCTAGTGAGTTAAAAAATTCCATAAATTGGTCTTCAGATATGGTATAACGTGGAGGGCAGTATATAGCGGCAAGAGTAAGTTGGTTCCCACTGTCCAAATGTATTTTTAGAGATGTGGCCTGTAGAAAGCTTTTAGCAAACTCTTTATAGTAGTGGTGCTTGAGGCGGCTTCTGATCAAAATACCAGTTCCACCACTTTACTATCGGGATGATTTGTACCATAGAATAAGTATCCACTTATGTTAAAGTTATATTTGTTAGTAAGGTGTGTTTCGGAAAGTAGCATTACGTCGATGTGCTTATCGAGTAGGAATTGAGCTAATTCAAGTTTATGCTGTGAGACGCCATTAGCGTTCCACGTAGGTATTCGTATCTCAGCCATTGATTATTTTGACTGTTGTGATACAAGCATTTGTATAAAGAGATTTTGATTACGCATTAGTTCCTGCATAGTTGTTTTCATGAATGACATAAACTCGTTCATGCTCTGCTGCAGGGTACATACGAGTGCTTCGAGGTTACTTTGTTGCTGCTCCTGTGCAGCGTTTTTGCTTACTTGTTTTGGTTGTAAGTACGGTGTGTTAGAGGCAGGAAGAGCCAGTCCAGATCTTAGTGCGCTTGCATAAGTTGCGTTATTTGTTGAGAACTCGGGGCCAAGTGAGGATCTGGCTGCAGATGAAAAGAAGACGTCTGGGTTGTGTTTCGATGGAGTGAAGGTAGTCGGTGCGTGTTGCGAGCGTACATTGGTACAGCGCTGATGGATACGATTTTTAAGTTCCTTGTAGACCTGGCAACCTCTGTAGTTGGTTGTGTGCTTGCCTTCGCAGTTGTTGCAGAATTCTTTGCTAGAGTCTTCTTTACTTACTGGGCAACTTCCGGAGCTATGCAGTTCCCCACAGTATACGCATACCGAGCGCAGTGTACAGTAGGCTTTTGTATGGCCGTACTCTTGGCAGTTCATACATTGTACCGGACCGTTTCGTTTGTGCGGTTCTTCTACGGTGATTCTTCGGTAAAGTAAAAGCTGAAGTTTGTATATTGAGTGCACCTCGTTTTTTTTAAGCATCTTCGTTTCTGGTTCAAGTTCTATTTTAAAAAGTGGTTGCGGCATCCTGTTCCTGTTTAAGAGGTTTATGACGGTTTTTGCTCGAAATCCTTTCACCTGCAGCGCCTGTTTTATTTCTTCTGGTGTTACATCAGGTTCTATGCTTTTTATTACGACCTGCAGGCCCTTGCAGCTTTTTAATTGATACGTATGATAATTCATTTTTTTTTCGTTTAGATACTTTATGAGAACTCTGTAATTATCTTCCGACTTTGTCTGGACTTTAATTTCTTGAATTTTACCCTGTACTAGAGGAACTATGTAGAAACTATCTTTGCCTATGAGCTCGATAACTTTGTTAACAAAAGCACTGGAGCTTTTCTCGCGTATATATATTGGGGGTGGCTTCGGCTTTTTCGTGACAGCCCCAACGGCTTCAGAAGGCAGATCATCTGTGTTTTCTGCCAAGATGTGAAATCTATTGCTATTGTATGTAGTATCGTTCGAGGGTATACTTAAATTGCTACGGGTCATTTTTGGTTTACTCGTAGAATTTTGCGGACTTAGCTTTCTTTTGATATAAATGTAGCGATCCATACCAGTCTGCGTAGCCGGCTTAACATTTTTGCTGTTTGCAGTTTGATTTGCTGACGGCGCAGCAGTCGTTGTGCTTGTTGAACGGGAAGTAGGTATCGGTGCAGTTGTGGTTGTAGTCGCTGTTGCGGTACCTAGAGAGGGCGCAGCACTTGCAGTCGTTGCTAAGAGAGACGGGGAGCACGAAAACTTTCGGTCGCGTGCTGTGTGCAATACTTCATTTGTCGGGTTGGGTGTTGCCGACCGCGCGCGGTCGGATTGCGTTGACTCGATAGATAACAGGGACGGAGACGGTGAGCAAGAACGTTCTCTGGCACGCGAATTTTGTACAAAGGAATGCGTTTTATATAAAAAAAAAGACCTCGCGAATAAAAACACGACTGTATGTTCTGTGTATCGAGAATCAACTAAACTTCTTTATTTAAATTGGTTTGCATGAAAGCTTAATTCTATCTTAAAATAATTGTTGATACAAATGTCTGGCTATTGACCTACTCATTGGCGTGTGCAGGAACATTTCCTGTTATTGCCAAATATGCAATGCTTGCATTTCCTGTTATTGTTCTGATTGGACTTATGACTTATTAGGAATTTAAAGAGTTCAATAACTCTTGCACTTTCATACTTATGTTCTTATTTTCGACATTTTTACTGGTGGGATCATACATAACTCGCGTTGCTGTGAGTTTTGCTGAATGTACAGTGGTCGGCATGTATGTACATACATATCTGTCGACAAAAAATGTTTTGTTGATGCTCATTAAGTTTTTCTTAAAAAAATTGTGTATATTATTTGTTTTAAAACAATTTTTGATTTTGCGTAATACGTATAATGAAAAAGGAAACGGACAATTTTTGTTTTAATAAGTTATGTGTAAATGTGAACCACTGTACATGCAGCAAAACTCACAAACTAATGTGCGAAAAGACAAAATCCAATGACGCCGCCGAGTAAAAAGAATTAAGACAATTAGGGTGTTCAGTAGCTATGCTATGTGCGTAAAGTGTTATATGTAATACAGTGTAGCTAGTGAGTGCACTTTTTACGTTTCTTTTGTCGTATTTGTGCTAAGTCAGCTGTTTGCCAGTTCGATAACAATACAATCGATATTTAAATTGAATTGATTAATTGTTAAACTGAAAATAATAAAATAAAATAAAGCGTTTTATATCATTCTCCCGCACTCTATTTGCTTTTGTCGCTTCTGCCACTTTTAAAAACATCAGTTTAGTCTTTTAAATTAATAATTAATAAAATTTACTTACTTTTACAACCAAAACTCGCCTAGTGTGACCTAATTTCACTTATTCAAAAATCTCGGAAGCAGCTGTTTTTATAAATAGTCTGGCAACCACACAATAACACATATAGTACAATAGTAGCAAACATACCCAGAGGCATGTTTGCTGTGTTAAAAATGCTTCTGTGTGTTTGTTGTAAAGCTTTTATATAACACTTTAGTACTTTACGCACATAGCATAGCTACTGAATACCCTAAATGTATATTTCTGTTCTTAAGCACAGTATACAGTATCGCGTGCATAAAAATATCAACGTTAGACACCGTTTGTTGTTAAACAATATACATCTTCTATCTATGTATATAAAAGAGTTTGTCCTTACTAGAATGGAAGAGCCACAGCCTAAACGAAAAGAGCTAGAAGGCTAAAATTTTCACACAATTTTCCATGCAGGTAGGAGGTGAGCACTAAGAAGGGAATTTTTATTTGGACAACTCCTTCAAGTACCTCCCATACGATTTGGAGCACTTTTTACCCATTTTAAAAAACAAATTACAATTACAACAAGTACCCATTCCACTACTGTCGCCTGATTGTCGCAGAAGCTGAGGGTTTGATCGCGAGCGAGAATACAAAAACAAAACAAATGCGTAGTGACGCCTTCGCTTCTCACAAGCAAAGTCATAAGAAACGGTTCGACACTTGCAAAAAAGAAACGGATTTCTGCTTCTTAATGAATAAGTGCATACACAATTAAGGCCCAATATCTCAATGTCCGGTTAGTCAACTTATTCTAAGTTTAGTAGAATTTGAGCCTCTCAATGTTCGGTTAGGAGTATATGAGAAACAAACTAACCGGAAGGCAGGGTCTCGGTTAAAATTTTATAGCGCGTTGAAGTCACGATATATCGATAAGAATCATCGATAAGGCCAACAGCTGTCCCTTGAATTGTATATTTATTTTGTTATTAAAGAAAAATGGCATCGCACAGCATATTTGTCCTTCAAGGCTTTCCACGAACGACTAACACCAGTTTGCGCAGTAAACTGAGCAGCAAGTTTCTGCCAGGCTTCGTCCTTCTGCTTCCACGTAACGGCGTCGCTCTTCTTGCACTCTAAAATATGCTGATTCGACTCCACTAGTTCCACCAAGAAATGCTCCTGAGAAAGCGAAAAGTTTTTCCCACAGAACCGTTTGCAATCAGGCGTGTTCATTTTAATTTTATATTTTATATATTTAAAACTAGTAAGTGGCCCGCTTACTTCGCTGCGCGGATAGTTTACATAAATTTTAGCAATAGAAGATAGATACATAATAAATAAATTAGAAAATATTTCACAAAATATTAAAGCAAAGTATTTAATATTCTCTTTTCCACGCCACCATTGAGGTAGAGAATCAGGCGCGTCATTTTTTATTGTGATTTCCCCAGTAGGTCTTATCCACTTAATTGAATTTAATTTGCAATTATCAACAACTTTTAAGAGCTTCTTTATAAACGACATTGGTTGTTTTTCCGTCAGTTTCTAATACCAATAAACTTTTTGGTGAACTGACTCTTGAGCAGGCTACATAAAATTGGCCATGAGAGAAACAATCGTATCTTAAGTCTAGTCCGGCTAATTTAAGAGTTTGTCCCTGTGATTTATTAATTGTTAAGGCAATGCAAACTTTTAAAGGAATTTGCAATCTTTGAAATTGATTTGGCAATTCAGAATCAGAAGGTATTAATGGAATTCTCGGTATAAAAACCGTTTCCCCTATACCACTGCCAGTAAAGACCATTGCTTCGACAACATTCTTATGAAGGGCTTTAACTTGCAATCTTGTACCATTGCACAGTTTTGGCGGCTTCAAGTTGCGAATCAACATTACAGGTGAACCAATCTTTAAAGTTAATTTATGTTGAGGCAGGCCAGCCGGATTTAATGAATTAAGAAACTCGACGGGGTAATGAACTGCATCTTCGATTTCAGTTACAGAATCAATAGAGTTATATGCCATTTCTTCACTTTGAAATGATTCTAATAAAAACTCGTTTATTTCCAATGCATTGTCATTTCTCGCAGTCAAAATAGCACGTTCTGAAAACCATTCGAGTGATTTTTGAGAGATATTTGTAATATCCGGATATATTTTGAGAGTTAGCTCTTCAATACTATTCACAACATGACACAAAGTTGATGGTAAAGTTATTTTGCCATCATGGGTTGGAAATAATCCATTTCCTATTTGAAGAAGCATTTCTGCAAATTCACCAGCTATGCTATCACCTTTTAAGTGCACTCGCATATTCTTCGTTAATGCAATTTTCCGTATTTTGGGCCACAAAATTGAAGACTTTAAGCAAGCATTTATTTCATCTGCTCTTGTTCCTCTGGGGATCACTGGAAGAGTTTATCGAAAATCACCAGCTAAGAGAACAGTTATGCCACCCATTTAGTGTTCACTATCTCGAATGTCTTTCAAAGATCGATCTACAGCTTCAAAGGCACCTTTATGGCCCATAGTACACTCATCCCAAACAATAAGCTTGCAATCTTTGAGCACAGCAGCAATATTAGATTGTTTTGAAATTCAGCAATGTGGTGTTTCTAAATGAATCAAATTAAATGGAATCTTAAGTGTAGAATGCGCTGTGCGACCACCATTAAGTAAAGTGGCTGCGATACCGGAAGAAGATACGGCCAATGCAATTTTTTTACTTTGCCGTACCTTTGCCAATAATAAATTTAAAAGATACGTTTTACCGGTTCCACCAGGTGCATCTAAAAAGTAGATTTCTCCCTTTTCTGCTTCAACGCTATGTAGTATCTTTTCGTATACTTGATTTTGCCCAGCAGTAAGGAGTAGCTCATTATTAAAAACAAAATTATCGCAATTTTCATAATTTGTTTCTCTATGATATTCAATATATGGCACAATTTCCTCGGATCTAATTGGTAGTGGAAGTCCATAATAAGTCAAGTTTTGACCACCAATAGACAGTACAATATCTTCAATGTAAATAAGACAACTATTTAATACATTATTCACAATACTTTCATCAATATTTCTTACGTGTGAAAAATGAAAGGCTCTTAAAATATCTTCTGAGAAACTTTTTTTATAAGTATTCCAAAGTTTAAGAGCATCTGAAATTTGACAAAATACTAACATTATTGCAAAAAGTTCTCGCAGTTTTGTAGGATTTTGACATGTGACAGCTTCGGCTATAGTTGAATCCCAGTGCTTATCATCTTCTAGTAATCCTAGAGCTTTACACGCCAATTAAAATGATGCGTATGCTTTACCATTAACGGTTTTTAAATTTAAAAATGAAGTTGGGCCACTTACAAAATGTAATATAAGTCTTAAATAAAAACATTCTGTATAATTGGGATGAATAGTGTAAACTCTTCCCAAAGCTGAATCTCTTTTAACTCCAGGAAAATTTGGCACATCATGCCCCCGTTTTCTTCTTTGAAATTTTTTATTGTTCCATGTACGATGGAACTTCACAATATAGAAGCGTTCTTGCAAACTTATCGCCTGTGCATAGCTCAAAGAAAGCTAGCAAAGTGGTTTTGGGTGTAGTGCTTAATCTGTCAAGTAATTGTTGCGGATTATTGGGGTTAAAATATATACGTTGACCATTTTCTAAATGAACAATGCAAGGATTCTCCATACCGCTTCTGAGCTACTTATATAACGGCCACTTTCGTACATATTAATTTCATTACGTTGGTCTTCAAGAGTAAATGATGCTTGATCACTGCCCTTGTTAACATATTTACAAATGTATTTAATAAATTTTACAGAACTACAATACTCAACATTTATGTGAGCTTCAAATGTTCTCAATAGTACACAGTTATGAGGCACAACCCAACGATTATCTATGCAATTACCATTTATATTAATTGCATTACCACCATCTTCTATCGCTCTTCTACGATATAAAGGGTAACTATCTTTTCCAGTCACAGTTTCTTTAAGTAATTGTCGAGGAAACCTTTTGGTACATTTTCCATTTTTCATGCATGGCGATTTATTATTAAATGCACCATGAATCATATTTGACTTAACAATGTTAAATAACAAAGGATCCTCATCTGCGTTTTGTATTTCGGCACAGATAATTTTATCGATTTTATCTGGTCTTATTAAAGCTTTAACTTTTAAATGAAAAACTCGAACTATAATATCGAGACGATCATGCGGTTTTTGACTAGGTAATAAAACACTTTTGATGTCATACCATTGTGGATTGAATGTGAATGTTATGAAAAGATCTGGTCGCCAATAATGGCGAACATATGTCATAGCATCTTGAGTCTTTTCATGCGTATATCGTGCAGAGCTTGTAAAAGAAGATGGTAAAATTACCATCTGACCAAGTTGAGCTGCGACAACATCTTGTTGGCCTATTGCATCTTGTAGATGTATATAGCTATCTGCTCTGAGTTTCGCTTGATTGTAGCGAATATAATTTAATTTTTCTGTTTCAATTTTAGCATACATATCAACCAAAAACTGACTAAAAAGGGAACGACAATAAATTAAATGATTTATCTCAGATTGACGAATCATTATTTTATAGCTGTAAAAGCTTAACGCAGATATCTTTTTTTTGGTTCCTCCTTTTTTAATAATGGATTCCATTGTGGTGTATCCACTGAATAGCCATCTTCGACATAAGGAAATAGCAAAGGGTACTGTAAGGCATCGTATGATCGATGCACCTCACTTATTCGATGTAATTTATTATTATGGCTTTCAATAATAATATCGCGCTTTTCAAATTGCTGACCAACAATAACTAAAGCTAGTTCGCTTGATTGAGGTGCATTGTAAAGCCCTTTGTGAGCACCAGCAGGTGTTCGATCAGCATGTATAATCAATTTATAGTCTTTAGTACTTGTTGGTATTTTATTGAGAGACATTTTTAGATCTTTAACATAACGATTACGATGATGAAACATACATTGAAGATCCTTTACTACGCTTAAATCAACATTTGAAATATTTTTGCAACGTAGTTGAGCTTCCTTTTCATCATCACCAACAAAATAAATTTTAAGAAACTGCATTTCTTCATTTGGCAAAGGTCGGACACTACCAATTAGGTGATACACTTGTCCTTGGACTTTAAAGGTTGACCAACTTTCATTTATAATTTTTGTACTTCCAAAGGAAGTCATTTGAAAGCATCTGTTATACTTTCTTATACGATCAATGCAATGATCATGCTTGGGATGTCCACCAATTATTAAGCTTTTAAGTGGATCAGGCTTACTTTCATTTTGTGAAAGTTTAACTTTTTCTGCCTTGCAACAGATACCCAAAGGCTAATTTTTCCATTTTAAATCATAACAATGTTTGCATATCAAATTCATACTACCAAGTTGAGTTATTTTATCTGACTTGTAAGCTATTTCAAAATCATAGTTTAAGCCAGACATGGCTTTAACACTCCATGCACGCAAACGCCTTTCTTGACGTGCATCAGCATTATTAGCCTGATGTCTTCTCACTACAACTCAATGAGCTTCAGGATTATTAGTCTGATCTCTTCTCACTACAACTCTAATAACATCAGAATTATTAACACGATATTTATACTCGATACCGAAGGTAAAGAGTATATTGGTTTTGTGCAATGTCCGTCATGGTGTCTGTCCGTCTGTCCGTCTGTCCGTCCGTATGTATGCAACTTTTTTCCACACCATTGAAGCTAGGGACTTGAAACTTTCCAATTCTCTTTATCTATGGGATAGTAAATTAAAGTGTCAAGATGGGGGTTCTATGATAACTGGGGGGCTGGCAAATCGATAAATTCGATAACTCAAAACCGATAAATCCACATATTTCGCACATCCTTACAGCTAGAACTACCAAATTTGGTAAGAAGATAGCTACTAGCAACCCCCAAAAAACTGCATCAAAAATTTTGGAGCCACGCCCCCCATTCCGCCCCCAGACCCCCCGAATTTTAAAGTCAAATAAGCCTATATCTCCCACAGTTTTTGAGCTAGAGCCACCAAATTTGGTGCCAAGATAGGTGATGATGACCCCCCAAAAACTGCATCAAAAGTTTGAATGCCACGCCCACCAATACCACCCTAGCCGCCCCCATCCACCCCAACGCTTCGTCAAAAACGGGAATCTGCATCAAAGTTTTGGAGCCTAGCCCATCCATTCCGCCCCCCTTTCCCCACCTTATACAAACTTTGAGCTAGAGTCACCAAATTTAGTATGAAGGTAGCATTTGACATTCCACAAGGATCTGCAGCAAAAATTTGGATGCCACGCCCGAACATACCGCCCACAGCCCCCATTTCCCCACTTTATACAAACTTTGAGCTAGAGTCACCAAATTTGGTATGAAGGTAGCATTTGACATTCCACAAGGATCTGCAGCAAAAATTTGGATGCCACGCCCAACCATACCGCCCCCAGCCCCCCTTTCCCCACTTTATACAAACTTCGAGCTAGAGTCACCAAATTTGGTATGAAGATAGCAATTGACATCCCACATAGATCTGCACCAAAAATTTGGATGCCACGCCCAAACATACCGCCCCCAGCCCCCATTTCCCCACTTTATACAAACTTTGAGCTAGAGTCACCAAATTTGGTATGAAGGTAGCAATTGACATTCCACAAAGATCTGCATCAAAAATTTGGATGCAATTCCACCCATACCGCCCCCAGCCCCCCTTTCCCCACTTTATACAAACTTTGAGCTAGAGTCACCAAATTTGGTATGAAGAGAGCAATTGACATCCCACATGGATGGGCATCAAAATTTTTAATACTGGTATCGAGTATACCGCAGTCGGTTGCGTCCGACGGCAACGTTTCCACTTGTTTTTTGATGCTTCTATGCGCTTACCCCTATTGATATCACTATTTTTTTCCAATGAACGTTGTTTTTATCTTTTTTTCTGTTTTGCCGGTGAATCGACTACGTCTTTTAACAGGATTTTTAACATTTTCAGTTATACATTCACTTGACGTATCATGATCTTGAGTTAATACTTCCTCTAAAGGAATATAAACATCAAAATGTCCATTATTTAATGGACCGGTAAAACGCAATCTTTTTACAGGATGCATATTATTTCCGAATGCTTGTAATAAATTTCCATTCTGAAAAACTTGGAAATCTACAGCAAAAATTTCTGCTGCTGCTTGAAGCTCACATGCAGTACCATAAGTATATGAGTATGACATAGCGCACTCATATTGTTCAGAAGAGCTATAGCACTCTCCATTTAAGTTTATGCTGAAGCAAGCCAAAGTTTGCCAGTTGGTTACAACATGTTCAACAATATTTTGGCGCATGGTGCCATGGAAGCCTTGCCTACCAAATAAAAGGTAGGAAATAGATCTAAAAAGACAGGCTCCATCACCAATTATGGCAACAACTGAATGCGGCACCAAAACACCACTAATATCTAAAGCTTCAATAGACATATTTTAATTTGGCTGTGAGTCAAATGACTTCACTGTAAAACGATTGTTACAACGTTACAGTGTCTATACGTAAGTATAGAATTGAATATACCAACTTATATTAATTTAATAGAATATTCAGACTGCTATGTTTTTTTTTTTTTCTATATAACTATAATATAATATGCAAAATAGAAGACAACTATATATAATGTTGCTTCAATTATTAAGTCTTCTCTCATCAGTTCAGCATGCCTATTCTAAGGGCAAGTCTACCGAGACCGCACTGCATGCACTTACTGCATACATTGAAAAGTCTATACACAGGGAAAACTATACACTAGCAGCGTTCCTAGACATAGAGGGAGCTTTCAACAACGTCACTCCTAAGACTATCACCGACTCGCTGACGGATTTGGGGGTTGACTCCCTGACTGTGCACCTGATCGACCAGATGCTCCAATGCAGGATCGTAAGGGCCGCACTGGGGGCAGTGACTGTCACCAAATCCGTTGATCGTGGAACCCCACAAGGCGGAGTCCTCTCTCCTCTTCTATGGAACGTAGCAGTAAACCAACTGCTGCTGTCCATGGATCGGGGAGGGTGCAAAGTGGTAGCCTATGCAGACGACGTTGCCCTAGCCTTTTCAGGCAAGTTCCCGCAGACGTTATGTGACCGAATGACGGAAGCCCTTGCTAGGCTTTCCGGTTGGGCAAAAAGATCTGGATTAGGAGTTAATCCTGCTAAAACGGAGCTGGTCCTCTTTACGAGGAAATACAAAATTCCGTCTCTACAGCCACCAACTCTAGATGGGGTTGAACTGTCCTTTAGTGACTCAGCAAGATACCTAGGTCTAATTCTAGACAAGAAATTAAACTGGAATCTCAATACTGAAGAGCGTATAAGGAAGGCACATGTTGCTCTATACGCCTGTAGGAAGACAATCGGACTTAAATGGGGCATGACTCCGCAAGTTGTCCATTGGCTCTACACTGCGGTAGTCAGACCAATTTTAGTCTATGGTGTTTCTGTCTGGTGGCCTTCACTTGACAAGAAAACAGTCACCAAGAAATTAGGAAGGGTGCAGCGAACTGCTGCAGATTATCAGATCCCACAGGTGTATTTAGACACTCCCCTTACCACCCTAATCCCAACTAGAGAGAACTGGGAAGAAGGCTTGCCCGCAAGACCTGCGGAAGCTATAGAAATTTTTACAGACGGCTCAAAGCTGGACGGTAGAGTAGGAGGCGGCATTTTCTGCGCCAATTTAACTTACGCAAAGCTTTTCGACTCCCTGACAACTGTAGCGTCTTCCAGGCAGAAGTGCTAGCAATTCAGGAGTCACTAAGTTGCATTCCACATAGGTGTAATGTCAGTAAAATCTATATCCTCACAGACAGCCAAGCAGCTATTAGATCGCTGGAGTCGTACACGTCGAACTCTAAGGCTGTTCATAACTGTCGCAAATCTCTAAGCGAGATGGCAGAGCAGTTTAGCATATGCCTAGTATGGGTCCCAGGACATAGGGACATAGAAGGCAACTGCATCGCTGATGAACTTGCCAGATTAGGAACTACCATGGAACTCCTTCCAGACAAAGAGTGCATTGGTATACCTATGGCATCCTGTAGACTCAACCTAAGAGACTTCTTCGAGATGGAAGCCAACAGAGTATGGCAGCTCTCCACTCACAACTCACGTATTGCTCATCAAACCTGGCCAACCAGATGCCGGAAAAGATCAAATGGGCTCTGCCTCCTAAGCCGGAACAAGTGCTCTATTGTTACCAGAGTGATGACTGGGCATTGGCTTGTGGGGGCACATGCGGCCAGATTATTGGCCCCACACAACGACTTCTGCAGAAGTTGTAGAGACGAGGAGGAAGAAGAAACAGTTCTTCACCTTCTTTGTACCTGTCCGGCCTTATGCAAAACAAGGCAAAGAATCCTTGGTGACTTTTTCTTCGAAGATCTATCTGAACTTGCGAGTAAAAGACCCAAAGATGTAGCAAGGTACATCCAAGTCACAGGATGGACTCATGATGCGGAGTCATACCAAGAGTGATAGAGGGGTCTCAGAGCCTTACGCGGCATCACAATGGGCCGAGTGCGGCCTAAGTGCGCCGAGGGGGTATCCCTCTTTCGTAACCGCTCTAACCTAACCTAACCTATTAAGTCTAAAATCGACTTATTAATTTTGTTGAAAAAAAAAACAACAAAACAAATTAACAACTTAATTTAGAGTAAGTATTATAAATAAATAAATACTTCAAAATAAGTCAAAAATTGACTTCACTGTACAACGTTACAGCGTCTATACAAAGTATAGAATTCAATAAAATTGAATATACCAACTTATATTATTTTAATAAAATATTCAGACTGCTAAGTTTTATTTGATTTTTAAATGCACTAAAGCAGCGTCTATATAACTATTATATAATATGCAAAATAGAAGACAACTATATATAATGTTGCTTCAATTATTAAGTCGAAAATCGACTTAATTTTCTTGTGTTTAAAAAACAACAAAAGAAATTAAAATACGTTGATCGTTATCTAAATATTTAAATAATAGCAATTCAATTTTATTATAACTTATCATTAAATACGTATTTAAAATGAACTTATATATATAAGTAATTTTAAAGGAATGTATATATAGTATATAATACGGAAATCAGAATATTGAAAAACTCACTGATTCAAAAAAAAAACTTTCGATGTTATTATTATCCTTAATATAAACAATATCAAAAAATTCACTGAAACGAAAATTAACTTTCTTTGTTCACATTAAATATGAACTAAAATGCAAAACCAATTCTCTTACCATTGTATGAAAAAACATAATGCTGGAAAGAGCATTACAGTTATTCCTCTAAGCAACAGACACCGAGCTCTAACATACAACGCTTGCACTTAAGAGCTAGGTATGGGTGGTGCCAGGGGCGCACGCAGAAAATATTTTCGGGGGGGGTTTGAAAGGAAATAATGTAATGTACATTAGATTGTAATATCAATCCTTCGTGGTTTTTTGGCCATTATATCCAAAATTTGTTCACTGGTTACTTCCAGATCTCGATGAATGCTGAGAAGCGCCAATCCACTTAATCTTTGCTCTCCTGTCTTATTTCGTAAAAAGGTCTTCAATCTTCGTAATGTAGAGAACGACCGTTCGCTTGAAGCGACTGTTACTGGCAGTGTCGCACCTATTTGAAGAAATCTGTATACCGTTGGATAGAATGCTTCATCGCAAACGTCCAAAGCTTCGATGAATGTTTTGATTCGCTTTTTTTCAAACACATTTAAACAGTGCCTGCAATCAGAAAAATATTTATCAATTCATATTAGCATGGTAGCATTTTTTAGCGAATAAAAATCTCGACTCAAGCTCTTCCGAGTACTTGTCCAAAAACGGGATGTAAATTGATCGACGATAAAAATCTGCAATGCTTCCTTCATAGTTATCCCGATTTTTTTGTCGTCCTACTCGTCGAGGAACGGTCAGATCAGCATCAATAGTTTCTGCAGTCTTAGTCGCTGAAACGAAGATTTCGTTGAATTTTTCGGTGGCTTCTGCACGCATCTGCTTTATTTGTTCGTGCATATCGTTTGCGTAACTGACGCATCGGCTCAAATCGCAGTCTTCCTGTTGGAGAAACAGGCTCAGATTTTTTGTCAAGCTGAAGACTGGTTTTAGCACAGTTAACGCTATGATGAATTCAGTCGTACGAATAGAAGAGAGCAGTGCATTTGGCTGAACACCGTCAGATTTGATGTTCTTTTCATCCATTTCTTCCAGTGCTGAGCAGATAAATTGTAGCACTTCAAAAAACAAACTGAGGGATGCCAGATGTTCAACCCAACGTGTTTCACAAAATTTTAGAAGACGGGTCTGCTTGGCTCCAGAGTCTGCTGCGAGGATGTGTGCCCTCAATAAGTTTCCAGCCTTGTTTGAATTTCGGAAGAAATTCACCGTAGCTTTGACAGTTGACATACAATTCCGGATTGATGAAATATTGCATGCATGTGTGATAGCTAAGTTCAAATTGTGATTAGCGCAATGCACGTACAAAGCATCTGGACACGTTTTTCTCACAATAGCCGCACAACCCTTGAATTGTCCACTCATAACTCGAGCTCCATCATAACCTTGAGAAAAAAAAAAACATTTTATAAATCGTGTGCAGTCTTAGGCGATAATTAAGAATTTACCTTGCCCTTTCATGGAATTGGTGTCAACTTTCATTTCCTCCAAATGTTTCAGAATTGTTTTTGCAAGGCTCGCTCCAGTCACATCAACCAAAGGGACGAACCGCAGAAAATCTTCCCGGATTGTGTGCTCTTTCTTCGAAAATTTCACGATAGCTTGAACGTATCGAACACTCAACGTTAATTGTTTAATCCCACTAATATCTGTAGTTTCATCAGCAGTTATTGTACTCATTTACGCGTTTTACTATATTTTGAGTGATAATTTGTCCTGCAGCTTCGATGATCTCATTCTGAATGCGGTCGCTCAAATACGTTGCATTGGCATTAACCGTTTCCAAATGTTTCTTCAAAACTGTGTCTCCACTTTCCCCAGCAAAACGAAGAAGGGTTCTGAAATTTCCATCGTTTTCCTCTGGCATCTTCATCGATAATGGGCCCCGATCCCGATGTCCTCGAAGTGCAAGTCCTTGTCTGCCACATAGTAAAACGGTGCGGATGATGGGTTCTAGTTTCTGTCGGTTTTCATGTTGAAGTTGTTTTCGGCCTAGGTCAATCGCATTCGTTATGTCTGTTCGCTGATTTTCACGTATCATTTTGAAATTCTGCGCATCTTCAGAAGCATCTTTGTGATATTTTTTAGTTTGGTGGTCTCTGAATTTTTCTAAAGCTTTTTTCCAATCTCGGAAAGTACTTCGAACGAACATGTCAACGTTTACATGGTTTCCTTTACCAACGTTTTTCTGCACAAATAATAAGCATATTCGACAATAAGCTCCATCTTCAACCGCTGAATAAGCCAACCAGGGGAAAGTTCGCAGTCAAGAAAGTTGGAATTTCAGATTTCTCTTTCCTGATGATGGAAATTTAAAAGAAAAATCTGGTGTCCATACATGAACAAGAAGCTCGTACTTTTCATTGTCGTCCAATTGTCTTCTACAAAACTTTTCAACATCATTAGGTGAACCCTAAAATAATAAAAATCAACGAGAAAATTGCTGGGGGCGTCCAGGGTCCAAAGGATTTCACATTTTGTCGTGTATTGTAAAACTTACTGCTTGATTTGAAGAAGAATCCTCATGTCTTTGTCTTTTCACTGGTGGTGAACACTCATCTAGCGAGTGTCCGGGATTTGCCGCCGAATTTGGCGCATTTTTTGGTTTGAAAAAAGACGATATTTTTTCAGAAGCCATTTATGTACGTGGTCGTGCGTCGTACCAACGAGCATATAAAGTAAAGAAATTTGCAATTGTCAAAAGCTCTTTCGTCTGAAGTCTCAGTTACCTGAACTTAACTTGACTTGAACTGTTGATATTATCGAACTTGAACAAGAACGTAACTTGAACTTAACGGGAACTAATTTAAACTTGAACTTGAAATTCTGTTTTCTACCAGTGTTTAAATTGCTTCAGCCGCAGCAGCAAAAGTCGTAAAATTTTCGCTTTTTACTACTTCTGCTTTTTTAACATTTTTAGAATGAGCAAATGCTTCTGCTGCTGCTTCTGAAAAAATCAAAAGCCGCAGTCGAAGCAACAGCAAAAAATGAGAAGTCACTAAAAGCAAAGCAGAGACTGCAGTCGCCGTTCGAAAAATTTACAGTTTTCTTTGCTGTTGATTTCGTTCATCAGCGCAAGTCGAAGCAGCAGCACGTCGACAAAGTCGCAAGTTGGTGGCGCTAGCTGTCGCGACAGTACTCGTGTGTAACTGTTGTCTAATTTCTGCTTTAATAATTTCATTTTATCACTTGGAAACACAGAAAAATAAAAACAACTTATATATACCAAATTTTTTCTTTTTTTTTTATTGCTTTTAGCGACTTCTCATTTTCTGCTGTTGCTTCGGCAGCGGCTTTTGATTTTTTTCAGAAGCAGCCGAAAAAGCAAAAGCAGATTAAATGAAACTTCTTGCAGACTGTTTTCTACAGGTTGTTAAGTCAAGTCAAGTAAAGTTAAGTTAAATTAATTTTTTTTTGCGCATTTCGGGGGGGGGGGTCGAACCCCCCAAAACCCCCCCCTGCGTGCGCCACTGGGTGGTGCAAATTAGGCAATGCCATTCCCTTAACTGCAGCCTCTTAGTTATGGCAAGCTTAGCTTAGTGAGTGCGGAGGAGATAGGGATATTAAAATTTATGTTTGACGCTCTGCATGTCAAAAGAGTGAGCGTAAATAACAACAAAGACGCATGATTGCATTCAAATTATTTTATATCTAGCGGCAGTCATAAGAGCGACGCGCGCGCTGATTAAGCTTAAAGCCGCTCTTTGTGATGCAGACATGCATATATTTCCTCAGCTGTGCATGCTGCTTGCAGTGAGTACCATAAACAGTCATATTTCTTCTTCTTTGTTCTGCTCTCTGTTATCTTACTGTGGTCTTACTGTGGCAACAAAATATAAGAAAACTTTGTTTTGAAAGCAATCGATGCGTAAAATATTAAATTTTTTTATACCCTGAACCATGAAATGGGTATAATTTTTTTGAGCAGGCAGAAAGAAGCATCTCCAACCCCATATAAAATATATATATTCTTGATCAGCATCAATAGCCATGTCGATATAGCCATGACCTTCAGTCCTTCTGTCCGTTCGTCCTTCCGTATGTATGAACGCGTCAATCTCAAAGACTAAAAGACCTAGAGACTTCAAATTTGGAACATAACTTCTCCTAAGCCATAGGCAGATCAATTTATTTCAAACTATCGATAACTATTCATGCTTTCGATATACATATGGAATCGATAACGAAAAAATCTCGAATTAAGAAAATTTAAAAATAGAAATTGAAACTATGGATAACTTCATAACTTCCATGAAAATTTGATCCAAATCCGTTAAGAAACACTGGAGATATTTTAAATTAAAGTTAAAGTCAAGAAAAACTCACTTCTGCAAGTCATTTAATACACGGGTTCAGGGTATCTTTTAGTCGGGATTTCTCGACTAAAACCTTCTTACTTGTTTTCAGATTCGCCCGCGCATCGCTCTTCATGTTCGGCGCTAGATGACAAATTATTTTTAAATCGCGCCTTCGTTGTTAGCTATTTCGGCTAATTCTCTTATCTAAGCGCGCGCTCTGCAAGTCAAACAAAGAGCGTAGTATCGCTACCTTCTTCACACGCACTGAATTAATGCAAAACATATCTTCGAGGCTGCAGTTAAGTGAATTGTATATTAGACATCTGCATGATTCCACTCACATCATACCGTTCATTGAATACATTCGAGAAGAATCGAATAGAATGAGGGGAATGCAAGAAATGAAACGACATGGTATGAGTATGAGTTCGCGTTTTGCTTCATAGTTTATGATCTTCAACGAAATGAAAGAGAACGAATGAAGCGTAAAGCGAAATGAGACAAGTGGTAAGCAAAAAATATTCGAATGATTCGAGTTGTTGCGTATGTATGTATTCAGTGTATTCTTTTTCTTCGAGCTGCAACGACGCAAACATGGACAACCTATTAATAAAAGAAGCCGACAAGTCTGTATGTACTCGTAGTGCGCATTTTGTTTGTTTAATGTATATATATTTATAACAATTTGTTTATTTGTTTTTTTCGTGCTTAGATATTAACCTGTGTTGGGTATTAAACTGTATATTTGTGACCTGTCCATCAGGACTGCAGAGTTGAGTGCATTAACATAAATCAGTTAGGTGCAATTGTAGGATTGCTGGAAGTTTTTGAGAATGTGTCCAAGAAACTTGAAGCTTCTAAACGCCCAACTATTCATCTAATTTTGCCGAATTTGAATAAGCTTAAGAAAATCTGCCAGATCGAGTACTTTGACACAGACATTATTAAAAACCTTAAATTCGAACTCAATAGCCAAATGTTATCAACAGTTACTCCAAATTTGACAAAATACCATAACATAGCCTTGTTTCTTTTTCCCCCAACCAACAAACTAATTCAATTCTCACCCACTGAGAGAGACACCATAATTAAGGAATGCAAAACTATAATGAATCACTTTCTCGAAGACAATTCTGACCTTAACAATGTTGAATCCCATTTACTAGACGACGAATTTGCTGAATATTTAGAGGTCTCCGAAATTGAGACAATACAAGACAAGGTGGAACAAGGCTCCATCACCAATTATAGCTATTTCGGCTAACTCTCTTATGTATGCGCACGCTCTGCAACTCAAACAAAGAGCGTAGTATCGCTACCTTCTTCGCACGCACTGAATCAATGCAAAACATATCTACGAGGCTGCAGTTAAGTGAATTGTATATTGCCTTAAGCTTTAATTTAGTGTGTGTGCGGAGGAGCTAGGGTTATTAAACTTTATGATTGACATGCAAAGCGCGCACATAAAATAGAGTGTGAACGTAAATAAGCAACAACAAAGGAGCCTGATCGGAGCGAGATTTCAAATTATCTGATTATCATAAGAGCAACAAACGCGCTTATGTGAACGCCCTTTGCTTATTCGAAATTGTATATCAATAATATATCAATAAATGTTAGTGTGTTACGTTTTGTCTAAGTTATATAAGCAGCAAGTAGGCGAATCCACCCCCAAAACATATTCTGGTGTGGGAAATTTTTCTAGACGCACCAAGTTTTGTTATGTTGTTGTTGTTTTTTTTTTTTAAAAATGACACCAACAAAAAGTAGCAGTGCGGGCCCAACAACAAAACTGACAACAACAACAAACGCTACTTGGGTCGTAAATCAATTGTCAAAGGCACACAAATTTGAAAAAAAAAGAATATGCACTGTGCGAAGTGATACATGTACATAAAATTATGAAAATTATTTTCAAGCGCATTGTTACTTAATTGTGTATGCACTTATTCATTAAGAAGCAGAAATCCGTTTCGTTTTTGCATGACTTTGCTTTTTTATGACTTTGCTTGTGCGACGCGAAGGCGTCACTGCGCATTTGTTTTGTTTTTGTATTCTCGCTCGCGATCAAACCCTCAGCTTGTGCGACAATCAGGCGACAGTAGTGGAATGGGTACTTGTTGTAATTGTAATTTGTTTTTTAAAATGGGTAAAAAGTGCTTCAAATCGTATGGGAGGTACTTGAAGGAGTTGTCCAAATAAAAATTCCCTTCTTAGTGCTCACCTCCTTCCTGCATGGAAAATTGTGTGAAAATTTCAGCCTTCTAGCTCTTTTCGTTTAGGCTGTGGCTCTTCCATTATCATCAGGACAAACTCTTTTATATGTATAGAGATTAATATTGTTTTATCAAAAACTCTGATCAAAAAAATAGTTGTAAGATTTTTATAAGCCAGCCGATACAATTAAAATAAATACGAAATATATATGAAAACAATACATACATAAATAAATAAAAATAACTACACCAACATGTTTTTGATTTGTTAACAAAACGTTTTTGTTTTAAGAACAAGAATACTTTAAATCAAGAACATTTGTTCGTAAAATAAGCACCATACGATCTTAAAACAAGAGCAAAATGTTCTTGGATCAAGCACAATTTGTTCATATATTGAGAACAAAATGTTCTAGATACAAGAACAAAATTGTTAAAAAACAAGAACATGTTATCAAGTTATGAACATAATATTGTTGATCTATGAACATTTTGTTCTTAAATTGAGAACAAGATGGTAAAAAAGCTAGAACGAATTGTTATTAATTTATGAACATAATGTTCTTGATCTATGAACATTTGGTTTTTTAATTGAAACCAAAATGGTAATAAAAACAAGATTGAAATGCTTTAAATTTATGAACAAAATGTTCATGGATCGAGTACATTTTGTCCATAAATTGAGCCCAAAAAGCTCTAGAAACAAGAACAAACCGTTCATATGTTAAGACCGAAATGTTCTTAATTTTAGAACGAAATTATGACCAAAGCGTTCACATTAACCGAAGGGCGTTCGTTCATAAATCATGACCAAATGTTCATAGATTAAGAAAAAGCGTACTTAACAGACTATTGTCAACAAATGGTAATGATTTGGTGTTTTTAGAACGGATTTTTTTCTGAGTGTACATTGCATATAAAATCAAGTTTTGCTTTGTAAACACATTTGAGTTATTTGAAAAGCTTCATTCCTTTTTTAAAAATAAATGCCGAGTTAATTTAAGAAACTATTGCTGGTGTATTTTTAAAATAAAAGCAGTATGTAATCAAGGTACACGCAACTACTTAATTTGAGCATTACAAAAGAGTTTAAATGCTAAAGAGATTGTCATTGCCGAAAGCTCTTTCGTTTCAGGCAGTCGCTCCTGGTCAGTGGCTTTGATTTGCTTTGTTTTGCCTTTGCTTGCGGTGTTTTCAAATGGTAAAGAAGATAACAAAAGCAGTATCAATTGCAAAACTCTTTGGATTCTGTACACTTTGCCATGAGCGACTGCCTGAGACGAAAGAGCTTTCGTCAATTGCCAACTCTTTAGTATTTGAGCTCGTTGACATTAATTCTTTTTATACTCGGTACCGAAGGTATGAGCGCAACTTTTTTCCACACCCTTCAATCTAGAGACGTGACACTTTCCCATTCTCTTTATCTATTGGATAGTAAATTTACATAAGTGTCAAAATTGGGGTTCTACGATAACTGGGAGGCTGGCAAACCGATAAATTCGATAACTCAAAACCGATAAATCCACATATTTCTCACATCCATACAGCAACTAGCTACCTCCAAAAAGCTGCATCAAAAATTTTGGAGCCATTCCCAACCATTCCGTCCCCAGCCCCCCGCATTTTGAAAACAGAAAAACCTATACCTCCCACAGTTGTTGAGCTAAAAATTTGTAGCCAAATTTGGAGCCAAGATAGGTGATGATGACCTCCCAAAAATTGCATCAGAAGTTTGGATGCCACGCTCACCCATACCGCCCCCAGCCCCCTATTCGCCACTTCTTACAAACTTCGAGCTAGAGTCACCAAATTTTGTATGAAGATAGTAATTGACATTCCACATAGATCTGCTTCAAAAATTTGGATGCCACACCCACCAATACCGCCCCTAGCACCCCTTTCCCCACATCTTACAAACTTTGAGCTTGAGTCACCAAATTTGGAACGAAGACAGCTGTTGGAATCCCCATCTGCATCGGAGAATCTTTAGGGCAGCGTACACCCCTGCCGCATCCGTACCTCTTTGCAATCAGGCCTGTTTTTTCTGGTTTTAATACTCGTAACGAGTATACCGCAGTCGGTTGCGTCCGACTGCAACGTTTCCACTTGTTTAAATAGACTTTACTTGAATGATGTTAAATTAATGGCCTTTTGGCCTCTTGTGGTTGTACCATAAGTAATGCTTGCCTCTCTCTTTATGCTCTAACTCTAAATTCTAATGCACTAAAAAAGTGCCAAAAGTCGCGCCTTAAGTTCCGCATATTCGTAAATTGCGTTCATAAAACATCAACAGAAATATGTACTGTGCATGTGCATGTGTATGTGTACCAGTTGTGTTATGTTTCTTGACCCAAGGACTTTGCAAGTTTAAGCAGCTAAAGCTTTCTCAGGCAGCTATTACTATTTGGCAGCCATTAATGTGTGGCTAAAAAGTTCATATTTTTTGTACATGATGTTTATATAGTAGGTTCAATAAATGTTAATGTATTTTGGAAAGAAGTTTGTCGTAAACTATTTTAAAGTTGATATAAAAATTATTCATTCATGAAAACATATAAGTCATCAAAATTATCGGTTCGTTTAAAGGTTCGCGAATAGACGAAAGTCTAAAATACTATGGAAACAAATTATATAAAATTGATATAATATAAAGTGTAGATTTATTATGCTAGCTATGTAAAAATCAAGCTTAAAGTCTAATAAGAAAGTTTCAACTAATCAATCGATAATTTATCACTCAATTCTGGACTTTAAAACTCTTTCAATTACTCGACCTTATTAGGTTAACTTTGATCATGTTGACAGAGCTCTTCAATGTTGCCTTAATGCTAAATTTCAATATGCTTTTAGTAAATCTTCTTGATGTATATGTTAATGTTATGAAAACTATTAAGCTACTTTTGAAAATAGTTTTGGCAATTTTGAAGCAGGTCGCTTTGACTGCTTGGTCCTTCGAATTCTTTACCGAATTCAATTTGGCTATTGGCCAACGTAAACGCTATTGAAAGCAGTCAATATTGTGCCTTATGTGAATCGTTTGTCTTTATTGCACATACTAAACTCGTTCTTTTTTAACTTTTTCTTCTTTCAATTGTCAATTGCAGTTGGTAAGCTGGCTGCATACGCTGAGGAGGTCAGCACTGCAACTGGCATCTCAGAAGGTGAGTGGACGACGCATATGCCACGTGCAACATGCCATATGCCACTTTGCCATATTGGCACTTGAAACATGTGGCATGCCGCATGCTGCCACTCGATTGATGAACTCAACAAAAACGCGGTTTTTACAGAATGGGGTTCTGGCTGGAAGGGCGGCACCAACTTTCTCGTGGAGGTCGAGGAAACAGCTGCCATGTCACCGGATGCCGCACGTGGCAGCAGCAACACATCCGAGGATTACAACGCTGAACTAACCAACAGCAAGGAGGATGCCACAATAATCCCAGCAAATGGCACAACTCTCAATACGGGTAAGTGCAGCAGGCTTAAATAACAAAAACAAAAATAAAAAAACACATCATAAAAAGAAAAACAAGTGAAAACGTTGCAGTCGCGCAACCAACTGATAGACTTTGATATCAGTATTAAAACATTTGGTAAATTTGTGCAAAGCGTGGTATGGGGGCGGGAGGTTTATGCGAGGCCTTTAAACATTTTTTAATGCATATCTACCAAATTTCATGGCTCTTGCTTCAAAACTGTGGAAGATATAGGCATTTTAAGAAAAAGCCATCTCACGACCAAACTTGGTCACTCTAGCTTAAAAACTGTGTTAAATGCAGGCATTCCCGGGGCTTAAAGGTGGTGTGGGTGGAGTTTGGGAGGTCAGCATCTATCCTTTCACCAAATTTGTTGACTATAGTTCAAGAACTGTGGAAGATGTACTCATTCCTTGGGTCCTTGCATCCAGTCTTTTAATATTGTGCACCAAATTATTATTGATGCCCAGCTCTCCTGTGGGCGTCGCCCTCTTATACTGACACTTTGTCTGAGGCAGCCATTGACCAGAATATGCGACACACGGATGGGCAGACACTATGAAGGACATTGTACAAACCAATAAACTCTTTACCTTCACACAAAACAAAATACAACGCAAATGACATCATCAATGTTCTCATAACAAACCATAGAATAGTTCCAGTATACAAGCACATACATATATTATTACGCCACATTTACGAGCGTTTCTTAATCCAGATTAAATGTCTATCGATAGCGCAATGTGCGCTACTTAACGAGCAAAAATAATTGCTTGGATTGTGGTCAGTTAGCTGGGGAACCTTTTGAGTGCATCTAAAAACGCAATTTACTTTTACTTCTTATTACAGTCTAACTTTCATACAACGAATCGCAACAGGCAAGCAAAATATTCGTTATAGAGCACATTTGTAAGAATTGCTTGAAAACGCACACAGCGTGTATTCTATTAATGCATTAATCTGCCTGTGCGTCTGACTGGCGACAAAATTAAAACGGAAGTCCTTGAAAATCGCTTTGGATCTTATTTAAGTCCTGGGTTAAAAACCGACAAACAACAAATTTCACTGAAGCAGGCTGTCGCAACAACCAATTTTACAGCATAGATCAGATAATAAACAGATTTGAATGATTTGAATGCGTTTGTGTATTATAAAAAACAATTATCGAAAAAATAATTTGCTATGGGGAGATCGAAAACGCATGAGCATTTTGGCAACGGCCGAGAAAAAACTTTAACTTTAATTTTATTATTCATAATTTTAATAATGATACATTTAATATTTATATTAAATATTTTACACTTTATATTTTACTTTAAATGAAACTCAACTTAATTTCATTTAAAGTAAAATACGTTTTATATTTAATAGTAAATGTTTTCCCGCAAAGTATTTTAAAATTTAAAACACATTTATTACTACATATTAAAATGTTCATTTTTAAATGTTAGATCTTAATATTTAAATTGTTCCTTTGTTTTACAAAAATTTCTTCTTCATTTTTCGTTGTTTACGAATGATTCTTATATTTTAAAGACCGCTTATATTTAATAAAGTTTTGATTGTTCATCGTTTATGCATTGGGTGGCTGTCAAAGGATGTAATATTTATACCCTTAACCCATTAAATGGGTAAATAAGGGTATAATGGTTTTGTGCAAAAGTATGTAACAGGCAGAAGGAAGAATCTCCAACCCCATAAAGTATATATATTATTGATCAGCATCAACAGCCGAGACGATATAGCCATGTCCGTCTGTCCGTCTGTCTGTCTGTCTGTCCGTCTGTATGAACGCGTGGATCTCAGAGACTACAAGAGCTAGAGACTTCAGATTTTGTATATAAGTTCTCCTATACCATGAGCAGAACAAGTTTGCTTCAAATTATCGATAACTATTCTGGTTTCCGATATACACATAATATCGATAACAAAAAATATCGAATTTGGAAAATCTAAAACTGAGGATTGAAGTAATGGGTAACGATAGAACTTTTATGAAAATTTTATCCAAATCGGTTAAGAAACACCGGAGATATCGAAATTTATCGATTGAAGCTAAGTCAGTATACCAAAGTCTTACATAAATTTAATATAATTATTGCAACTGGGTTCAGGGTATCTTCTAGTCGGGCCCTCCCTACTAGAGCCTTCTTACTTGTTTCAATTACAATTTCTAGACATAATTTTTCAACTTCCTAAGCGTAAAACTTAAGTATATTAATATAAGTACAGCCAACATAAACTTTCTTAGGGGTGTACGCTGATCTTTCGGGGATACCCCCAGCTATATTGCCACCAAATTTGGTGACTCTAGCTCAAAAACTGAGAAAGATGCACGCATTTCCGTTTAAAAGGATGTGTTGGGCATGGTATCCAAAGCTTTGATGCAGTTTGTTTGGTGACGTCATCATCGGTGGCTACAGCTTAGAAACTGCCTAAGCTCTAGGCGTTTCTGATTTCAAACTGCGGGGAGCTGGGGGCGGAATGGGTGGGCGTGGGTCCAAAATTATTTGCTGCAGTTTTTTCGGGGATGCCAGTAGCTAGCTTCTTACCAATATAAAATATAGATATATGTAAGTATTTATCGGTTTGCCAGCCTCCCAGTAGTCGCAGAACCTCAATCGCGACACTTTATCCTTCCCGGCCATAGAAAAAGATATTTGCAAAGTTTCAAGGCTCCTGCTTTACGGGTATCGAAAAGAGCTAGCTAAGTCCCCTAGAGCAAAGTTGCTGTCACTTACAATATTCATTAATCAGTTGTAAAATGTTAAAGCGCAGCCAACTTAACGCACATACGAAGAAAAAAGAAAGGGTGTTGCCAGATAGCCTAAGAAAAATTTAAATAGCAACTGAAATACAATGCAAATCATAGCTTGGGCAAGTAAAAGTAAATAAAATAAAAACAACGGCACATGTTTGGCTTGCAGGCAAATCCCAAAAGATATGTTGCTACACATGCTCGCTAAATGCGTGTAATTTAATGTTTATGGTCTTAACCATAATCCAATTGCCATACCAAGGTCGCAATGTGGAAATAAGCCAGAGAGAGAGAGAGAGAAAAAGAAAGAGAGAGTGAGAGAAAGAGAGAGAGAGAGAGAGAGAGAGAGAGAGAGAGAGAGATAGATAGTGAATGTGGCGGCAAGCCGCGCGAAAATCAAATTCCTATCTCCGGATCAATGTTGAGTTATTCATGTGGTTTGAACGTGCGCACCGTTTCAAATAAAAATTAAAAAAAACATTCAAACCAAATCAACCCAAACTAAATTTCACTCCATACACTTAAAAATTTTTCTTTCTTAACCTCTGTTTAGCAGGACCCAACATTATAGTGCGCACTGAGGAGGTGTTGATTGTTGGACTCGTTCTTCTACTCTGGGTAGGCGCGATAATGCTTTTCTTTAATCGCTGGGGCAAGATACGCATGCTAGAGCCCTATCAGCCTAAGTTTCAGCAACAGCATCGTAGTTCCTGTCCCTTGGTCGAACTAGATGCAGTTCCAACGCATCAGGTAAGACACTCAATAATCTTTTTACAGTGTGATGTAAGCTAAAATGCATATAATGTGGACTGGTATTCAATTGAAGTCAAATGATTTTAAATCCCATATTTTACTCTTGTTTTCATTTTTAGCGCACCTCCGTTTCTCGTATGTCGATGGGAATGGTGCATAATCACGCCTTAAATATGCCAACGTGTCAATTTGCAGCCTATAATCCCAGCCTCTACGCAAAGGGTAAGCATTGTCCTTGTTGTGGCGCCACCTTCTCGATGGTTGCATGCATCATGCATTTCTTGTTTCGCTTGCATCACAAAAAAATATTCGCCGAATACAAATGCGAATGCAATTAAAACCGAACAACATATTCATTCACATCCTCTCTCTTATACATACACTAGAAAGTGGCCCGCTTACTTCGCTGCGCGGATAGTTTATATAAGTTTTAGCAAAAGATAGATACAAAATAAATAATTTAGAAAATATTTCACAAAATATTAAAGCAAAGTATTTAATATTCTCTTTTCCACGCCACCATTGAGGTAGAGAATCAAGCGCGTCATTTCTTATTGTGGTTTCCCCAGTAGGCCTTATCCACTTATTGAATTTAATTTGCAATTATTAACAACTTTTAAGAGCTTCTTTTTAAACGACATTGGTTGTTTTTCCGTCAGGTGCTAATAAAAATAAACTTTTTGGTGAACTGACTCTTGAGCAGGCTACATAAAATTGGCCATGAGAAAAACAATCGTGTCTTAAGTCTGGTCCGGCTAATTTAAGAGTTTGTCCCTGTGATTTATTAATTGTTAAGGCAAAGCAAACTTTTAAAGGAAATTGCAATTTTTTAATTTGAATTGGCAATTCAGAATCAGAAGGTATTAATGGAATTCTCGGTATAATAACCGTTTCCCCTATACCATTGCCAGTAAAGATAATTGCTTCGACAGGTTCTTATGAAGGACTTTAACTTGCAATCTTGTACCATTGCACAGTTTTGGCGGCTTAGAGTTGCGAATCAACCTTACAGGTGAACCAATCTTTAAAGTTAATTTATGTTGAGGCAGGCCAGCCGGATTTAATGAATTAAGAAACTCGACGGAGTAATGAACTGCATCTTCGATTTCAGTCACAGAATCAATAGAGTTATATGTCATTTCTTCACTTTGAAATGATTCTAATAAAAACTCGTTTATTTCCAATGCATTGTCATTTCTCGCAGTCAAAATAGCACGTTCTGAAAACCATTCGAGTGATTTTTGAAATATCCGGAAATATTTTTAGAGTTAGCTCTTCATTACTTTTCACAACATGACACAAAGTGGATGGTAAAGTTATTTTACCATCATGGGTTGGAAATAATCCATTTCCTATTTGAAGAAGCATTTCTGCAAATTCACCAGCTATGCTATCACCTTTTAAGTGCACTCGCATATTCTTCGTTAATGCAATTTTCTGTATTTTGGGCCACAAAATTGAAGACTTTAAGCACGCATTTATTTCATCTGCTCTTGTTCCTTTGGGGATCACTGGAAGAGTTTGTCGAAAATCACCAGCTAAGAGAACAGTTATGCCACCCATTAAGTGTTCACTATCTCGAATGTCTTTCAAAGATCGATATACAGCTTCAAAAGCACCTTTATGGCCCATAGTACACTCATCCCAAACAATAAGCTTGAAATCTTTGAGCACAGCAGCAATATTATATTGCTTTGAAATTGCGCAATGTGGTGTTTCTAAATGAATCAAATTAATAGAATCTTAAGTGTAGAATGCGCTGTGCGACCACAATTAAGTAAAGTGGCTGCGATACCGGAAGAAGCAACGGCCATTGAAATTTTTTTACTTTGCCCTACCTTTGCCAATAATAAATTTAAAAGATACGTTTTACCTGTTCCTTCAGGTGCATCTAAAAAATAGATTTCTCCCTCTTCTGCTTCAACGCTATGTAGTATCTTTTCGTATACTTGTTTTTGCCCAGCAGTAAGGAGTAGCTCATTATTAACAACAAAATTATCGAAATTTTCATAATTTGTTTCTCTATGATATTCAATATTTGGAACAATTTCCTCGGATCTAATTGGTAGTGGAAGTCCATAATAAGTCAAGTTTTGACCACCAATAGACAGTACAATATCTTCAATGTAAATAAGACATTTATTTAATACATTATTCACAATACTTTCATCAATATTTTTGTCTTGTGAAATATGAAAGGCTCTTAAAAAATCTTCTGAGAAACTCTCTTTATAAGTATTCCAAAGTTTAAGAGCATCTGAAATTTGACAAAATACTAACATAATTGCAAAAAGTTTTCTCAGTTTTGTAGGATTTTGAAACATGACAGCTTCGGCTATAGTTGAATCCCAGTGCTTATCATCTTCTAGTAATCCTAAAGCTTCACACGCCAATTGAAATGATGAGTATGCTATACCATTAATGGTTTTTAAATTTAAAAATGTAATAAAAATCTTAAATAAAAACATTCTGTATTATTGGGATGAATAGTGTAAACTCTTCCCAAAGCTGAATCTCTTTTAACTCCAGGAAAATTTGGCGCATCATGCCCTCGTTTTTTTCTTTGAAATTCTTTATTGTTCCATGTTAAATACGATGGAATTTCATAATATAGAAGCGTTCTTGCAAACTCATCACGTGTGCATAGCTCAAAGAAGGCTAGCAAAGTAGTTTTGGGTGAAGTGCTTAATCTGTCAAGTAATAGTTGCGGAGTATTGGGGTTAAAATATATACGTTGACCATTTTCTAAATGAACAATGCAAGGATTCTCCATACCGCTTCTGAGCTACTTATATAACGGCCACTTTCGTACATAATAATTTCATTACGTTGGTCTTCAAGAGTAAATAATGCTTGATCACTGCCCTTGTTAAAATATTTACAAATGTATTTAATAAATTTTACAGAACTACAATACTCAACATTTATGTGAGCTTCAAATGTTCTCAATAGTACACAGTTATAAGGCACAACCCAACGATTATCTATGCAATTACCATTTATATTAATTGCATTACCACCATCTTCTATCGCTCTTCTACGATATAGAGGGTAACTATCTTTTCCAGTCACAGTTTCTTTAAGTAATTGTCGAGGAAACCTTTTGGTACATTTTCCATTTTTCATGCATGGCGATTTATTATTAAATGCACCATGAATCATATTTGACTTAACAATGTTAAATAACAAAGGATTCTCATCTGCGTTTTGTATTCCGGCACAGATAATTTTATCGATTTTATCTGGTCTTATTTTATTTTCTAACCAAAGTAGAATATGTATATATGGTAAACCCCGCTTTTGCCATTCCACAGATTACATGAAACATTGCACGCTTCCAAACAAAGAACCCTTTGTCAATAGTGACATTAAAGCTTTAACTTTTAAATGAAAAACTCGAGCTATAATATCGTGACGATCATACGTTTTTTGACACGGTATTAAAACACTTTTGATGTCATACCATTGTGGATTGAATGTGAATGTTATGAAAAGATCTGGTCGCCCATAATGGCGAACATATGTCATAGCATCTTGAGTCTTTTCATGCATATATCGTGCAGAGCTTGTAAAAGAAGATGGTAAAATTACCATCTGACCAAGTTGAGCTGCGACAACATCTTTTTGGCCTATTGCATCTTGTAGATGTATATAGCTATCTGCTCTGAGTTTCGCTTGATTGTAGCGAATATAATTTAACCTTTCTGTTTCAATTTTAGCATACATATCAACCTAAAACTGACTAAAAAGGGAACGACAATAAATTAAATGATTTATCTCAGATTGACGAATCATTATTTTATAGCTGTAAAAGCTTAACGCAGATATCTTTTTTTTTTGGTTCCTCTTTTTTATACCCTTAACCCATAAAATGGGTAAATAAGGGTATAATGGTTTTGTGCAAAAGTATGTAACAGGCAGAAGGAAGCATCTCCGACCCTATAAAGTATATATATTCTTGATCAGCATCAACAGCCGAGACGATATAACCATGTCCGTCTGTCCGTCTGTCTGTCCGTCTGTCCGTCTGTCTGTCTGTATGAACGCGTGGATCTCAGAGACTACAAGAGCTAAAGACTTCTGATTTTGTATTTAAGTGCTCCTATACCATGAGCAGAACAAGTTTGCTTCAAATTATCGATAACTATTATGGTTTCCGATATACACATAATATCAATAACAATAAAATATCGAATTTGGAAAATCTAAAAATGAGGGTTGAAGTAATGGATAATGATAGAACTTTTCTGAAATTTTCGTCCAAATCGGTTGAGAAACACCGGAGATATTGAACTTAATCGATGGAAGCTAAGCCAGTATACCAAAGTCTTATATAAATTAAATATATTTATTGCAACTGGGTTCAGGGTATCTTCTAGTCGGGCTCTCCCGACTAGAGCCTTCTTACTTGTTTAACAATGGATTCCATTGTGGTATATCCACTGAATAGCCATCTTCGCCATAAGGAAATAGCAAAGGGTACTGTAAGGCATCGTATGATCGATGCACCTCACTTATTCGATGTAATTTATTATTATGGCTTTCAATAATAATATCGCGCTTTTCAAATTGCTGACCAACAATAACTAAAGCTACTTCGCTTGATTGAGGTGCATTGTAAAGCCCTTTGTGAGCACCAGCAGGTGTTCGATCAGCATGTATAATCAATTTATAGTCTTTAGTACTTGTTGGTATTTTATTGAGAGCCATTTTTAGATCTTTAACATAACGATTACGATGATGAAACATACATTGAAGATCCTTTACTACGCTTAAATCAACATTTGAAATATTTTTACAACGTAGTTGAGCTTCCTTTTCATCATCACCAACAAAATAAATTTTAAGAAACTGCATTTCTTCATTTGGCAAAGGGCGGACACTACCAATTAGGTGATACACTTGTCCTTGGACTTTAAAGGTTGACCAACTTTCATTTATAATTTTTGTACTTCCAAAAGAAGTTATTTGAAAGCAGCTGTTATACTTTCTTATACGATCAATGCAATGATCATGCTTGGGATGTCCACCAATTATTAAGCTTTTAAGTGGATCAGGCTTACTTTCATTTTGTGAAAGTTTAACTTTTCCTGCCTTGCAACAGATACCCAGAGGATCATTTTCCATTTTAAAGCATTACAATGCTTGCATATCAACTTCAAACTACGAAGTTGAGTAATTTTATCTGACTTGTAAGCTATTTCAAAATCATAGTTTAAGCCAGACATGGCTTTAACACTCCATGCACGCAAACGCCTTTCTTGACGTGCATCAGGATTATTAGCCTGATGTCTTCTCACTGCAACTCTATGAGCTTCAGGATTATTAGTCTGATCTCTTCTCACTACAACTCTTATAACATCAGGATTATTAACACGATATCTTTTTGATGCTTCTATGCGCTTACCCCTATTGATATCACTTCTTTTACTAATGAACGTTTTTTTTTAACCTTTTTTTCTGTTTTGCCGGTGAATCGACTACGTCTTTTAACAGGATTTTTAACTTACTTTCTTGACGTATCAGAATCTTGAGTTAATACTTCCTCTAAAGGAAAATAAACATCAAAATGTCCATCCATTAATGGACCGGTAAAACGCAATCTTTTTACAGGATGCATATTATTTCCGAATGCTTGTAATAAATTTCCATTCTGAAAAACTTGGAAATTTACAGCAAAAATTTCTGCTGCTGCTTGAAGCTCACATGCAGTACCATAAGTATATGAGTATGACATAGCGCACTCATATTGTTCAGAAGAGCTATAGCACTCTCCATTTAAGTTTATGCTGAAGCAAGCCAAAGTTTGCCAGTTGGTTACAACATGTTCAACAATATTTTGGCGTATGGTGCCATGGAAGCCTTGCCTACCAAATAAAAGGTAGGAAATAGATCTAAAAAGACAGGCTCCATCACCAATTATGGCAACAGCTGAATGCGGCACCAAAACACCACTAATATCTAAAGCTTCAATAGACATATTTTATTTTGGCTGTGAGTCAATTGACTTCACTGTAAAACGATTGTTACAACGTTACAGTGTCTATACGTAAGTATAGAATTCAATAAAATTGAATATACCAACTTATATTATTTTAATAGAATATTCAGACTGCTAAGTTTTATTTGATTTTTAAATGTACTAAAGCAGCGTCTATATAACTATTATATAATATGCAAAATGGAAGACAACAATATACATGACAATATATAATGTTGCTTCAATTATTAAGTCGAAAATCGACTTAATTTTCTTGTGTTTAAAAAAACAACAAAAGAAATTAAAATACGTTGATCGTTATTTAAATATTTAAATAATAGGAACTAAATTTTATTATAAGTTAGTTATTCCTCTAAGCAGCAGATCCCGAGCTCATACATGCAACGCTTGCACTTAAGAGCTAGGTATGGGTGGTGCAAATTAGGCAATGCAATTCCTTAAACAGCAGCCTCTTAGTTATGGTTAGCTTAGCTTAGTGAGTGCGGAGGAGATAGGGATATTAAGATTTATGTTTGAAAATAAAATAGAGAGTGAACGTAAATGAGCAACAGAAAAGGAGCATGATCGGAGCAAGATTTCAATTATCTGATTTTCATAAGAGCAATACGCGCGCTTATGTGAACGCCCTTTGCTTATTCGAAATTGTATATCAATAATATATCAATAATGTTAGTTTGTTACGTTTTGTCTAAGTTATATAAGCAGCAAGTAGGCGAATCAACCCCCGTAACATATTCTGGCGTGTGAAATTTTTCTAGACGCACCAAGTTTTGTTATGTTGTTGTTGTTTTTTTAAAATCAATGACACCAACAAAAAGTAGCAGTGCGGGCCCAACAACAAAACTGACAACAACAACAAACGCTTCTTGGGTCGTAAATCAATTGTCAAAGGCACACAAATTTGAAAAAAAAAATATGCACTGTACGAAATGATACATGAATTAAATAAAGTAACTATTAGTTTTATAAAAAATGCGACTTTATTGTGTAAATGCTGTTTAAGAACTAAATTAAGACAGATAAAACTTTAAAACCGCTCAATGTAGACGTCGCCGCTGCAGTTGTCGCCGCTGCAGTTGTCGTCGCTGCTGCCGTTGTCGCTGGCTTGCATCTTTGGGTGTCGAATAACCGAACTCGGTCCCACGGTGGTGCTCGTTGTATAACGCGCAGGCCGTTGGACCCATGCAGGTGCATGTTGGTAAATGCTGACGCGGCGCACGTGGCGGATGTGCTCCACGCGCTGTCGTCGTGATTACGCTTTGGCGTTTGTAATAATTGTTCTTAACTCCTCCCCCTTTAAACGCGGACGTCCTCGGTCGCGATGTAGAAGCGCTTTTGGGTTTTGTTGTCTGCCAAACTTGTTTCTTTTATCTCTTCTTCAGTGTTATTTGATGTTTTTCTGTGTGATTTTTGTTTCCATACCCATGCTGCGATAATGGCCAGTATCGACATCAGAATTCCAGAGAGTGACAGGCTGATAGCCGTTGCTTTAAAATTCGCCGTACTCAGCATCTCCAGTTTTCTCGTATTGTTGATGTTTACTTCTTTTAGCATCTGAAGGGACAATACTTCCTCGATGCTGGTTTTATTTAGCCTCGTATTCGTCTTCGTCGATTCTTATTGTAGAGTTTTGGAATTGAATTAGATAAGTTCCTTGTAGTTCCATTTCATCTTGATCTATTCGTATTTTTCCCTCGTAGTTGTTCAAAAGTATTGTGCCGGCAACTATTTCTTCATGATTTGGTATGTGTTGGCTGTTTATGTTTTTACATTGTGGTTTGCGATTTTGCAAAAGCGGAGTTATACAAGTGTTGTTACTTAAGTTTAAAATGTTATTTCTATTACAAATGGTTTTATCGCTATGTGTTTCACAATTTTTAATTTGGGCATATACAGTTTTGTTGCACATTATAATTTTTTCATATTTAATTTCATTTATCGTGCTACCTTTTTTTTACAGGTTTTATTATCATTGACAAGCAGGGTTCTTTTTCGATTAAAGGTATGTTTATCATGTAGAGTAAATTTTTGCCATTTGTGGCTATTTTTGTTTTTACAAATTCTAATAGTTCTTCTACATTGATGAACATGCCTTCCTCGTTATCTAATATTTCTTCTACTTTAGTGACCTCTGCTTCTGATAGTAATATGGAATTTACAGTATTGGTTTTAGCCCAGTTTAGTGCATGGATTAAGTTGGTTAGATCATCTTTTAAGGTTTGTAATTTGAATCTTAATATGTCTATTGCTTCTTCTCTTAATGTCTTATCATTTTGGGTGGATTTTATTATGACATTGGTTATTTTACTTAATTCATTCATTCATATTGTTTAGGACTCTGTTAATGACTACTTGTCTATTGTTATTTTCTAGTTGTTCGTTGACTTTTGCTGTTATAATCTCGTAATCGTTTTTGTCCGGCGTGCCGGCCAACCACTTCCATGCTGTCCCTAATGCATCTATAGACCTAGTCGCTCTTCTAGTAGGTTTAAGTCTACGTAGATCACTTTTTATTGTTTTGAGTTCATATTCTAAGAATGGGTACAGCTGGTGGGAACGGCTCACATTTCGTACGGCCTCTTCTAGTTTCCAGGTGGCGTTTTCATATTCTTCCATGTTAAAAACATGAATGATTCTAAATTCACTATTCTGAACTGCCGCAATTCCGGTTTTTATTGGAATTAACTGCGAGTGCGAATAATCAAGAATGGTTGCCAACCCATGGCATAATGGCAAGAAAAATCTGTGAATGGATATTATGATTTTATATTATTTTTGTGAACTATTTTTCCTGATTGAGTTTTTACTGTTGTATTTTGGTCTATTGAAACTATTTCTTTTTTATATTTCGATGTTAATTTTGAACCCAGCCTTTTATCTACTCTAACGTAAATAATTTCCCCTTTTTTATATTTCTTTATTGGCTTTCTCTTTTGGTTATGGTATGTCAAATCTTCGTTTGTTTTTCGCTAATTTTTTACTGGTCTGTTCTCTGGTTGTTTTCAATTCTTGTGGATCTGATATCATTTGATTTCCGAAGAATATTTCTATGGGTTTTTTCTTGGTGGTCGAGTGAATTGTCTGATTGTATTCTTGTACGGCTTTAAAAATTAAATCTTCGAAACTAGCAGTGTCGTCATCTTTTTTGAGGCATCTCATTATCTCAGTCATTGTTGAGTGAAATCTCTCTACTTGCCCGTTGCTTGTGGAAGCGTAAGGGGGTGTCGTATAAACTGTAGCCTTCAACTGATCATTTAACAAGAATTTGATGGCTGCTGAGTTCATTGCCTTTTCATTGTCCATAACGATTGATTGTGGCATTCCGAACGCTATCATGATTTCCCTGAGAGGAACTTTTAAATCTTCTGATGCTTTTGATTTTACTTTCTTTATTTGCGCGTACTTTAAAAATTTGTCTAATGCGGTGAGAACTATTTTTTTTTTTCTGTAGTATACAAATCTATGTGTACGATTTGACCAGGGTATGTGAGGATTGGAGTTTTTTTGAATTTCTCCTTGCTGTGGGTGCCTATCGTATTTCGCTAACTTACAGGTTTCGCACTGGTTGGCTATTGCAGTGACTTGTTTTATTAATCCGGGAAAGAAGAATTTATTTAATATTTGGATCTTATTTTCTGTTGGGTTCCTGTGTGCTCTAATATGTTCCTTTGTGATTATTTAATTTTGCTCCCCTTCTAACGGTACATCCGTTACTTGTTTCTGAGTACACCTTACTTTGTAATTATTAAAGTGCGTGGGGAATATATTTTTTATTTTTCCCATTATACTCTCGGAAGTGAGTACTCCGTTAATTAGTTTTGGATCTAATCTCTCTTTAAGTATTTTTATTAAGTCGGACTCTGAGTAATTATTTTTTTTTATAGTATGTCTATGATATTGTGGGAAGGGTATTTCAAATTTATATGACTCTTCTTCAGATGTTAATAGGAAACTTTGGTTCTTAAATACATTGATTGGGACTTCCATGACTGGTATTAAATTATGTGATGAACTGTCATCACTATGAATTGACGCGGTTGTGCTGTTTATTTGCGTGTCTGTGGGGTTTCTTGAAAGTGCATCGGCCACTACGTTTGACGTGCCTGGTTTATAGTGGAGTTCGTGATTGTATTCTTCGAGGTAGCTTTTCCACCTTTTGAGTTTACCGTTATGGTTTTTGTTGCTTAGAGCAAATGTCAGAGGTTGGTGATCGGTAAAGATAATCACTTTAGAGGTACCGTAAAGGTACATGCGTAGGCTATGTAGTGCCCATACTATTGCCAACATTTCTTTTTCGTTAGTAGCATAATTTTCTTCGGTTTTTGTAAGCGAACGCGAAATGAATGTGATTGGTCTCCCGTTCTGTTCCAGAACTGCGCCAATAGCGTAATTCGAAGCGTCTGTAGTAAGGTGGAACTCTTTATTGAAATCGGGATAAGCAAGTATAACGTCTTTTGAAACTAATGTGTTTTTTATCTTCTGGAAGGCTTCAAAAGCATCTTGGTCTAGAGAAACTTTAATTTTACTGGAAACGTTTTTCGAGAGTCGGCCATTCTCTCCCCTGAGTAGGTTGGTAAGTGGTTTCGCTATCTTAGCGTAATCGCAAATAAAACGTCTGTAGTAGCTACCTAAGCCTAAGAAGGCTCTCAAATCTCTCAATGTTTTAGGTACTGGGAATTGTTGCATGGCTTTTACTTTTTCGACGTTAGTTTTTACACCATCGGCTGAAATTGTAAAGCCTAGAAAATCGACTTCGGTTCTAAAGAATTTTCATATTGGCTTTGGAAAGGGTAGAGAATATCTTCTCTAGGTTTTCCGCGTGTTCTTTTTCTGATTTTCCGAAAACTATAATGTCATCTATGTAGACGTAACATCTCTTACTAACATGGTCTCTTAGGATGTCGTCTAGTGCTCTCTGAAATATTGATGGGGAGTTCTTTAATCCGAACGGTAAACGTGTGAACTCGAATTTACCACCATTTACCGAAACGGCTGTTTTCTCTATATCTTTATCTTTAAGTGGAATCTGGTGAAACCCGCTTTTCAAGTCTATCACAGAAAAATATTTGTTGTCACCCAATTGTGCTAAAATGTCTCCAATGTCTGGGATTGGGTATCGATCGGATATACTTACTTTGTTTAATTTTCGGGAGTCTATAACTAATCTGTATTTCTTCTGTCCTGAAGCGTCTAGTTTTTTTGGCACCATCCACACAGGTGAGTTGAACGGTGACCGTGAAGGTCTTATTATGCCATCTTTTAGCAATTGTTCTATTTGTTTCTCTACTTCTGATTTTAGAGAAGCTGGGTACTGATAATGTTTACTGTATATTGGTGTATCGGACGTAGTTCTTATTTCACCTGTTACTGTTGTTGTATACGTTAGCTTTTCGTCGGGGTCAGCGAATAACTCTGCATGCGACTCGGTCATCCGATCCATGAGTTCTTTCTGTTTCTCCAACATGTGCTCTGCTCTGACTTTTATGTTATTAACGGCTTGAGTGGCCAGTTGCTTGATATTAATCTTATAGTTTCCGTCTATTACCAGAACATCATTTCGGACATCGATTACAGCGTTAAGCTGTTTGAGGGTATCGTTACCCAATATACCATGAAAAGTTTTAAGAGTCGGGAGAAGGAAGAATTTAATAGGGGTTTGATCGCGTCCGAATAAACTAAGGTAGGTATGATGAGAGATTTTTGTCTGTCCTCCGACAGAATTTGCGAAAAATGGTTTTTCGTTAAGTTTGGGGTTTTGTACTAATTTGGATTGGATATAATTTTGATTTGAACCTGTATCTATTAAAAATTTAAATGTTTTTCCGTCCCTCGTTTTGCAATTAAAATAAGGCAAGGAGGAACTGTTTAATCTAAAAAATTAATGTCAGCTGTGCCCACTAATTCTGTTGCATATTCTTGTTCGTTTTCGTATGGTAAAACTTCTGGTAAGTAATCTACTCCTGTTTGTTCTAGATATTCTTGATAAGCCTGTTCGTAGTCTTCTACTTGCGTATCATGCTCTTGTTCCTCTGTAACCGTTTCTGGTTCGCTTGTAGTTACATGAAATTGTCTCTAAAATTTTTGGAGTGGTCCAGTTTGACCTTGAGGTGGTGGACGCTTTCCAGTCAACTCATTATTTTGCATCCTATTCATGTAATTGAGGTGTCTTGATCGAATAGAATGATCAATGTCCATAGGCTCCGGTTTGGATTCTGGCTTTGGAGCGAATGGCCTAGGAGGCGCAGCATACGTTTGGCCTTGAGTAGGAAATTGCTGTTGGTAAGCAAATTGCGGATATATGGGTCTAGTAATTGGTTTGTTTTGGAAAGGACCTGCCATTGGCACCTGGTGTTGGTACGTAACGGGTCGTGGGGTATGATAGAGTTTAGGGTCGAAATTTCTCCATTGGTTTGTACTCTGTAAGGGCTTTTGTCCCAGGACTCTCATCATTGTCTGCCTAGGTGGCAAGGGTGGAGGCTGTTGTCTTATTTTGGGCGCAAAAGAATTTCTTTGTTCTTGATTTTCGACTAAGCTACACAAATGAAGTGCATGGCTTAGATCTCTTGGTTCTTTAATTGCTAAAAGACGTGGTAGATCTCCATTTAAACCACGTACGAACGTATCTAAGGCTTTGCCTCTGTAGTTATCGGTTAGAGCCCTAATAGTTTCTGGGGATTGTTCTTGTGCACCTATCTGATTTAATATTAGGGATAACTGGTGGTAGACAGCTTGATAAAATTCGTTTATTGTCATTCGATTTTGGGTCAGAGAAAACATCTGATATTCAAGAGTTTTTAAGTCTCGTTAATCAGCGTAGTGTGCGGTCAAACATTTGGAAATAGCTTTCCAATTCATTGAGGTGTTGTATGATTCTAAAACTGCATCAGCTTCGCCAACTACTTTGTTACGTACGGATAGAGTTGTCAGATAATATTTTTTGACTGTTCTTGCCCTTCATAGATACTCATAATTCGTTCAATGTTTTTTTTTTTCCATGAATTGAACGTCGTTCTGTCTCCGGAGAATTCCCTGATAAGCCTTGTTATTTCTGGTATTTTTTCCTGATCTTCACCTACTTTGGGTCTCACAAATGGAATGTCACGGAGATTCTCGTGTCCAAAATTTGGATTATCTACGTTATTTTGAAGAGTTTCTCTAATCATATTCATTATAACTGTTCTTAATTCTGGGCTTGTTACCGGTGTACTGGTACCTGGTTGCCTATTTGTTGCTTGGCTTGTGCCACCTTCGATACCGAGGTTTGCCATGGCATTTACTATATCGTCTGGCGTGTTATTGACAAAACTACGGAATGAGATTATGATTTTAAATTAAGCGGACAAAAATTTGAAAAAATTATTTTTTATGTGAAAATCTTTAGCAGCAATTATCAACGCAAAGATTTATTGATTATGAAAATTTAATTCTATCTTAATAAATTTTTATTTAACTTTTACTTTAATTATAAGTATTTTTGAATTTTTTTGTTATAGTTTAGACAGTGAGTAACTTTTAACTATCTCGAAAACAATTTTAATTTTTCACGGATTCTTTAAACTTTTACTTATTATGATTGTAGAAAATGTAGCACTTAATTTTAGTTTCTTGTAACTTCGTATTATTTTATATTTTATTTTTTCTTCTTATATTTCTAAATTTGGTTAACTTCTTTGTTTTTCGTTTTTCTTCTTATTAAATCACTTAAACACTAAGCTTACAGAATATAAAACATCCGGCGAATCTCCCGCGCTGGTCCTTTAGATGTTTTCCTTTTTGTCCTGCGGCAGTGCGGCGTAGCGGCGATGCGGTAGGTGACTTGGGATCCTCAGGGACACTTGTATGCGTGGTGGTCTGCGAACTGATACAACAGAACCGTCGACGGTAAACGGCCGGTTATGCTTTTCGAAAGGAATCGCGAGAGAGGATTAGCTCTATTTAAATCGCAATCGCGTTGTGGCTCTTTGAGGCACTTTTGCGGGGTACACTGTGTGGCAATAAGGCACTGGTACGCGACACGATATCCTTCGTTAGGACATAAACCGGTCCCTGCTCGGGCGCCAATTAAATAAAGTAACTATTAGTTATATAAAAAGAACGACTTTTTTGTGTAAATGCTGTTTAAGAACTAAATTAAGACAGATAAAACTTTAAGTTAGAGCCCGCTCAATGTAGACGTCGCCGCTGCAGTCGTCGCCGCTGTAGTTGTCGCCGCTGCTGCCGTTGTCGCTGGCTTGCATCTTTGGGTGTCGAATAACCGAACTCGGTCCCGCGGTGGTGCTCGTTGTATAACGCGCAGGCCGTTGGACCCATGCAGGTGCATGTTGGTAAATGCTGACGCGGCGCACGTGGCGGATGTGCTCCACGCGCTGTCGTCGTGATTACGCTTTGGCGTTTGTAATAATTGTTCTTAACTCATGTACATAAAATTATGAAAATTATTTTCAAGCTCATTGTTTACTTAATTGTGTATGGACTTATTCATTAAGAAGCGGAAATCCGATTCTTTTTTGCAAGTGTAAGAACCTTTTCTTATGATTTTGCTTGTGCGACGCGAAGGCGTCACTGCGCATTTGTTTTGTTTTTGTATTCTCGCTCGCGATCAAACCCTCAGCTTGTGCGACAATCAGGCGACAGTAGTGGATTGGGTACTTGTTGTAATTGTAATTTGTTTTTTAAAATGGCTAAAAAGTGCTCCAAATCGTATGTGAGGTACTTGAAGGAGTTGTCCAAATAAAAATTCCCTTCTTAGTGCTCACTTACTACCTGCATGGAAAATTGTGTGAAAATTTCAGCATTCTAGCTCTTTTCGTTTAGGCTGTGGCTCTTCCATTCTAGTCAGCACAAACTCTTTTATATATATAGAGATTATGTATCAGTTTTTGAGTTTTGTTGACTTGCGGCATTTTTGTTGCCTAGTTTTGAGCGTCGCCCGTAGCACCCATGCAACATTTTGAGCTGCATAGAAATTCCACTTGAATAATGTGTTATAGAATTGCAAAAACTTATGCTAAATTTTCTTTTTGCATTTGCCCTTCAAAACTTTTGAGGAAATCCTTAAAGTTTCGCTTAAGAGCAATCTGTGCTAATCCTTGTGAAAATTTATATTGTGAGAGAATACTTCAATTATCTACTTCACACATATTACATAAGATACATTAATGGTTAACACTGAGCCATAGCGAACAGCTGTTCGACAATTAAGCCAACAAGTTTTAAACTTATATGTATGTTTGTATGTGCAAGTATTTGCTTTTAAAACTTTTGCAAAAATATGTTCATATGCACATACATGTATGTTTCTCTATATGTGCATGCTTCATTTATAATTTATTCAGACCTTAATGTAACTTTCGGTTCACACAGAGTAATACCCTGTTGAAATTGGAAATTCGCCAAACGGGTATCGCATTGAGTAAGCAGATAAATTAAACATTAAATCCACGAAACGCGTTTAAAGTTAATATATGTATTATTCTATCAAGAAACTTTGAGTGAGTGCATACTTAAGTAGTGGTTTTTCATTTAATGAACCTGCGTTTAATGTTGACCGAACATTTTTCCGCTTTACACATTAGCACTACTAACACGAGCAAGGACTTCAAGATTGCCAAGAAACAGCTCCGGTGTATTGAAAGTGAGAAGGAGAGAGAAACAAGGAAAAGTGAAACAGAATAAAAGCAAAGCGTTTCTTAATACTATGTTGAATGTTTACGTGTTGTTGTTGTTGTGGCCTTTATGTTTTTAATGCAACGTTTTAGTTGGACTTTTAATGACTTGCCACACAATTAAGCTGCTCAACTGCCGAACGCAGGGTGACGCGTGTTGGAGTGTGGCTGCGACATGCTTAAAAGCAAGGCAAGTAACAATTCCGATTCCAATTCCAACTCTCGCAATGGCTATATCCATTGCATTAGCAATGCAATTAAATCTAGTGAAAACGCGCGCACGCATAGTACATATGTATGTATGTACTTAGCTGAGCGTAGCAAAGGGAAATGGGGCATAGGAAATGATAATGCAAATGGAAGAACGACCAGCCAGCAAAAAGTATTTTTTCAGGCTTTTTCTTACATATGTGTTTAAGTGTTTGTGTGTGTGTGTGTGTGTTATTTTTTAACGTTAAATGTGTAAACTTATATCGTGATAAAGTTCAAGTATTTTTTAAACTTTATTCAAAGTTGTAATATGCAAATTTGCAGTCAGCTTAGTTATTGAGATACTGTTAATGAACTAGTTTTGAAAAAGTTCTATAAAAAGATTAACTTAAGAGCGAAGCATGTCAAGTCTATTGTCTTTTATGAATTTTTTTCCAATATTAATTGGCATGTAAGCATTCGATTTGAGAGCGAAATTGTAGCCATTGAAAATAAAATACATATTTTTGCAAAAGTTAATCAAATGCATAATATCAATGATAATCAACATTGATTTAAGTTACTTAAGTATATCACATTGCTCTAGCACTTTCTCAGCAACCTCAATATATTTTAAATCGAAGTGTGCAATCTTATTTTCTGCGTTTCGTTTCAGGGTACGCTTCGCATGTCTCCAGTGCATCACGACCGCGCCAGAATTCGGTTTTCGTTGGAGCCAGCACGAGTCACTATTTAATGCCAAGAGCGCCAAGAAAAACACGCTCCGCAATGGATTTGCATTCAATGGTTTTAGAAGAGAGCGCCGAGCAGGTGTAAATACCTCGTTCAAGAGAAATAGAAACGTGTGTGTGTGTGTGTGCGTGCCTGTTTTTTAATGAGTGAATGCATTTTTATTTTGTAACCTATTTGAAATTCAATGTCAGTGCAGAGCAGAAGAAAATGAGAATAAGGAAGATGCAGATCTAGATTCTAGAACAAGAAAGCAGATTAAGTAACACTGTCCAAAAATTGCAACTACTACTATTTACAATATGTTTATATGTATAAACGCATTGCTTAAGGAAGAACCTCTCCCTTTTTTCTCTATCTGCCTCTCTCTCTCTCTCCCGAAGTCTCTCTTCTGACCATACTATGTCGTATTTTTGCTTGTTAATATGCTGATGCAGTAAGTCATTCAGTAAATAATATGGCAAATATTGTATTTTCAATTAAAAACACGTGACGCACACTTTAAGTCAATTCTGCTCGAGCAATTGATGCCGATTGCTATTAAACTGAACAGAAAACGAAAACGCTCATCAGCATTTGTCAGTCATGCATAAGAACAAATATAAAAAAAATGTTTTAAAGTATTATTATATTACCTAGTGAAGATCTTAAATTTATATTATTCTATTCTAGTATTTCTTTAATATATGCTCGTAACAGTCTCCCTGATGGTAGCCCGCACACACAAAATTATTTGGCAGGAACCGTGCCTAGAAAAATAATTAAAATTTTACAAAGTATTATGCATTAATATATGTATGTAGTTGTTTTTGAAAAATGGTTGGTTGCAAACAAAAGCATAAGCATGTCACAAATACGAGTACGAATTTCTCCATACCCTCTAACTGCTTGTATCCGTTACTATATCTCAAAATATTAATATGCAAGTCCTCGATTAATTCTTAACTTGTCATTTTGTCAGTTTGTGTTCAAAACAATTACTTTCAGTCCAATTCTTGCATGCATTACAATAAAACTCAACGATTAATGATAATGTCTAACATATGGGAATCAGAATGGAAATAGAACAATATTAAAACGGACAGAACAAACGAAATGAAACCAGTAAAGAAAAAAAAAAAACAGCATTGAGATTTGAACCAACTCCAACGAACGAAAGTTACGAAATCCAACCTTCAACGAATAAATTGAACGAGAACACAACTTAATGAAAGATTTTGTACACAATTGTGCATCCGGTATGTTTTGATGCTGTTTAAATTTTTACGAGTCAATTTGCCTCCCTCTTCTCTGATTGAGGTGATGCTTTTGTTTGCATAATGCACACATTTTATAAATAGATTAGATGGATCTTGTATCTTATTACGGGAATAGCTTTTAACTTACCTTATTCTATCTGGGTCTGACAGTTGTCTCTTTATTTTGTCGCTGTCCATTTTATTGACATTCGTCTAGATGTGTTGCTCTTTCATACTTACTGTGTATCTATTTATCTGTCTAATACACTAATACCTTAAACTACAAAGAACAACAGCAAAGGCACACGTTCGATTCTGTATATTGTAAGTAACTGTGCTAACTTTCGATCAAAGAATAACAAAAACTACAAACAAATGTTTGACTAACGAAAGCTTTAAACAAATACACAACCCATCCAACTGAATAAAGTAATAATTTAAATATATAGGTATACACAAATATGATATATATATATATATATATATATATATATATATATATATATATACAGCAAACGCTCGATAACGTGACCTAATTAAAGCCAAGGCAGCTCACGTTGACGAAAGTGTTAACGTTTTCGAATGCCAAAATAGTGTAAAATGCAGACATATTCACTCATATAAATTCACATTTTATTAAATCTTTAAAGAAATTTAAGAAAACTTTTATTTAAAAAATATCTGTAATTTTCTTTTGAGTTTTCTGCTTTTCTAATACTCTAATACCCAAATCATTTTGATCGATGCCTTCTTGGCTATTCTACTCTATTCGTCCTTCTGTTCAACATCATTATCCGCAATTTCAACATCAATATCCTCGTTTTAGAATAGTTGTACAGATTGTAGAAAAGTGAAAATTTGCGCGATTCTTTAGTCTGCAGTTGACTTTTGAGTGAGTGAGTGAGTTTTGTGGCGAGAAAAAATTAAAAAATTATTTGAGCTCAATGTAAACATTGAAAAGTTTATTGTTCATGTTATAGAGCTTTGTCGCCTTGTTCACGTTTTAGAATAGTCAATGAACAAAAAGTGTTGTTCACGTTTTGATGAGCTCACGTTTTAGACGTATCACGTTATCGAGCGTTTGCTGTTTATATATATATATATATATTTATATAATTTAAGATTCTTATCTGTATGGTATAACAAAATCGAAAAATACTTAAAAGTCTAGTGCAAACTATGCAGTTTAACCTTAACTGCAACTGCAACAACTAAATCAAAAACGAAATACTTATTAAGAAACTTAACGCAGAGTAAAGAAAAGTCAACCATATTAAGGCACACTTGGTGCAATATTCTTCAGCGCTGATAAACTGCTACCAAGTTTTAAATTGATCCAATTTTGGTAACGGATTTTGAACAGACAAGTTTGTTTAGGCCCATCAACTAGATTTTGAATCTAACATTGCTAAAACTATTCGTTTGTGATATGCGAAACAGTTTATTAGAGCCGTCGAATACCACTAATAAAGATTTGTTTTAAGCGTGTTTCAAATTAGGAAAGGGTTTGTATCTTGTTTTACATTGAATAGTTTGATACTAACACAAATAATATGTGTACATTCAGCTGCGAAAAATAGAATAACATCACCCAAGCAACATTTTCTGATAGTCCAAATAGCAAGCATCAAGTTTTCCGACTTCGTGCGATTGTAATTTATTGATTTAGCGTGTAAAACTAAAAAATTTTAATTTTCAAAAGCTTCTGCTTTTAAAAATATGTTCTCTGAGATATATACAACGTTTTACGATATCGCACTTATACTACTATTAAGAACATTTTCGTTGCAACTTAACTGCTGCAGCAAATCAACTTTTTGTCAAGAAACTACATAGTTCAAAACACATTATTAGTCACTTGATTTTGCACCTATTTTTTTTAGTTTTTTATGTTGTGTATTATTTGATCAAAAACCTAACCAATCGACCAACTAGTCTGTGAGAAATATATACATTTTTTTTATAATCTCGTCGTTTTTCAAGTTTACAGTGCATTTTACGACCAATTCCCATTAAATGTTGGCCTATTTACCTTTCAAATATATATATATATAAATGTAGATTTGGAAAACATAAGGATTTTACAAAAATTGCATTTGTGATGCTATTCACATGCATGTTCTTACCACTTTTTCCAAAACACAAAACAAATTTCAACTATCGTATCAATAAAAACTTATAGTCTACGCTCGGCGAAACTCTAAGCATTATAAACAAGTAAGAAGGCTCTAGTCGGGAGAGCCCGACTAGAAGATACCCTGAACCCAGTTGCAATAAATATATTTAATTTATATAAGACTTTGGTATACTGGCTTAGCTTCCATCGATTAAGTTCAATATCTCTGGTGTTTCTCAACGGATTTGGACGAAATTTTCAGAAAAGTTCTATCATTATCCATTACTTCAACCCTCATTTTTAGATTTTCCAAATTCGATATTTTATTGTTATCGATATTATGTGTATATCGGAAACCAGAATAGTTATCGATAATTTGAAGCAAACTTGTTCTGCTCATGGTATAGGAGAACTTAAATCCAAAATCTGAAGTCTCTAGCTCTTGTAGTCTCTGAGATCCACGCGTTCATACAGACGGACAGACGGACAGACAGACGGACAGACGGACATGGCTATATCGTCTCGGCTGTTGATGCTGATCAAGAATATATACACTTTATAGGGTCGGAGATGCTTCCTTCTGCCTGTTACATACTTTTGCACAAAACCATTATACCCTTATTTACCCATTTTATGGGTTAAGGGTATAAAAATACTCACTTGAAAAAATTGCAAATTTTTATTTTTTATTTTTTTTTGACTGTAAGAAAAGTTTACTTTGGTGATGCCATTATTTTTTTCCCAGCTATATATATGCTCTAAATATGTATATTTGTTAAAACTTTATTTTACATAATTTACAAGTACGAAGGGAAAACCAAAACTTGTAATTAGATATTTTTACAAACCATATACACTTAAGTATGTATTTAAATGTGCAAGCAAGTGTGAGGAAGAACTTGCAAACGTACAACATATATATTATATATACTCGTATACTACATCTTTCAAACCAAACGTTATATCAATAACAAATATATATACACAATACATTTCAATAAAGAAAAGGAAACAATTATATTTGATTCAAAACAGTATGGAGTTTCATTTGGGTCGGTTGAAGACTAAAACACTTAACTCTGTTCGAAATTGCTAGGCTCTTCAGTAAATATAATACTTAAATGCTATCAGAAATGTTCTGTTAAAAAGTTATATATTTGTAACTTCACATATCTCTTCATTCTAGTTTATCCACATTTGTTATTCCTCTTCGATTGGTTGAGAATGTGACAGTCATAAATAGTTATGTCAATCAAAATAAGCACGGTTCCATTTTGGCTCAATGCCGAATGGCTGTGTAGCATATTGGTCTTATTCTGCTGCTGCTTAGCAGCCAGATGACTTCTGGCTGTTGGCATTTGGGTCACAAACAATCCAAGCAAATGGCCAAACGGCGAGTAAACTGCTGACAAGAATGCATAAAGCAACGGGGAATTGCGCCTTGTGGCTATAAAGCAGCCGACAAGGCACGGCCCAATGGCATCCAGTTCAAGTGCACTAAATTTATGGACTAGTCATTGCGGCTCGACCCCTTTAACAGATACACAGTACAAAACATTTTGTAACAACAACAAGTAAGAAGGCTCTAGTCGGGAGAGCCCGACTAGAAGAATCCCTGAACCCAGTTGCAATAAATATATTTAATTTATATAAGACTGTGGTATACTGGCTTAGCTTCCATCGATTAAGTTCAATATCTCCGGTGTTTCTCAACCGATTTGGACGAAATTTTCAGAAAAGTTCTATCATTATCCATTACTTCAACCCTCATTTTTAGATTTTCCAAATTCGATATTTTATTGTTATCGATATTATGTGTATATCGGAAACCAGAATAGTTATCGATAATTTGAAGCAAACTTGTTCTGCTCATGGTATAGGAGAACTTAAATACAAAATCAGAAGTCTCTAGCTCTTGTAGTCTCTGAGATCCACGCGTTCATACAGACGGACAGACGGACATGGCTATATCGTCTCGGCTGTTGATGCTGATCAAGAATATATATACTTTATAGGGTCGGAGATGCTTCCTTCTGCCTGTTACATACTTTTGCACAAAACCATTATACCCTTATTTACCCATTTTATGGGTTAAGGGTATAAAAAATAAAAATAAATCTTTTTAAGGCACGTTTTTTACATAAAACGTGTCAATAACTGTTAAACGATCATCATCGTCTTTGTATTGGAATTCTAACTCGATTAACAGGAGAACAAAGTTCGCAGCTGAATACAGCATATACATACATACATATAAAATTGTGATTAGTCTACAGTACGCTGAACTTAAAGCTTCGATCTTAGCCAAACTGTCAGCATCTCCAAGCTGCATTCAAGCAATTAGTAGAATCTAGGTCTTCGCTCACGCAAATCTTTTAATTAATCTGATCTGATCTTTATAGAATGCAATAATACTTCCAAATGCTCTGCATTAGGTCGTCAATGTAATCTGGATCCTAATGACATCCTTATTTGTATGCCGCGGTATGTCATATACAAATTGCTTAAGTGAATCTCTTGAGTTTTTCAGCTCTTTTTGTTCAGCTCTTAACATTTTCGTTTCACAACTTCTGGTTTTCAACTTTTCTTCAAAGATGATCATTATGTATATTTAAGTAATTCTATAAAAATGAAAACGTCTGTTCTTTTTGCTCAAAATAAAACACAACATTGATTGGCGGCTTACGTGATGGACTTTTCACAAACATTATTGCATATCCTTGTTAAGGGACCACAAAGCTACCTCCAGTATACTTTTTTTTTTAATAAATACTTAACAATTATTCAACTCATAATTATAAATGATTTTTATTTAATTTTGCTCTCAAACTCAAAACTCAAAATATGTTTGTGATCGTTTTCGATGCAACCTTGCTGACGAGTTATGAGCGAAATCGGTTTTTGTGAAAAAAATAATAATTTAACGTATATAAAGAGAAAACTCGTAACATAAAATTTGTTTTTTTTTTATTGAACCAAGTTGTAGGGTTCTGGAAATTAAATGATTATATGGAAAATTTTGTTGCACGGAAGTTCGCTTTGTGGAAGTTTGACTGTATTGGCGAAAAGTCTAGCACTGAAGTTATCAATTTTTTTTTTATATATATAAATTTAATGTATCGGATCAAAAACACAGTTAGTTTTTATTACAACACAGTTATCTTCATTAGTTAATTCGGCAAGCCTGGTTGACTTCAGGCGTAGTTGTGGGTCTTGCGGATGAGGTTGACTTCCTTCGGATGGTCACCAGGCTATTGTATTAGGTTTCTAAATGACCTGTGCTTTAGTCTTCTAATGACTCTTCTCCCCGCAAGCTCTCTAGCCAGCCGGCTTCGGTGCCGCTGCAAACGTGCGTTGTATCTGATGGAATAAGCTTCAACTTGGCTGTCTATGGTATTCAATCTGAGGTCATTGTGCAAGGTTGAATTTCGTACGTACCAGGCAGCTCCAGTTATTCGACGCAAGGCCAAATTCTGGAGTGTCTGGATACGTTGTCGACTTGTCCGACACGCAATGCCCCAAATCTGTATGCCATATCTCCAAGTCGGAGCAACCAAAGTATTATACACCGCCCGTTTGCAGCGTAGCGGCAAGGCGCTATGGCAAGGCGCTATTAGCGTTTATCATCCAATTAACTTTATCCAGCTTACACCGACATAACTTAAGGAGCCCATCAAAGTGAGAGCGAAAACAGAGCCTTTTGTCCAATGTGATCCCCAGGTATCGAGCCTGATTTCCAAGCTGCAAGGGACACCCATCAAGCCAGACTGCCGGTGCTTCTCCACGTCTCAGTGTAAAGTTGACAGCTTGGCTCTTCGAGGCGTTGAGCTTGATGTTCCACCTGCGAGCCCAGCTCTCAAGGATGTGGATATACTCCTGGGCTCCGTCAGCAGCCTCGTACTCGCAAGAGGAAGAGTGGAATACTGCCACGTCGTCAGCAAATGTGGCAATGAGAAAACTACCTGGTGAGGGGAGGTATTCCAGATCATCAGCAGTGGGTATGTCCACCGTGTACAGGTTGTACAGGAAAGGGCCCAGTACGCTGCCTTGCGGATCGCCCGCCTTCATTGCCCTCGTGGAAGAGATCGCAGCTCTCACCTTAACTTCAAATCTGCGTTCCGTTAGGTATGAATGCATTAGCATGAAATAGGGAGCTGGGAGGTGCGTTTTTATTTTTTGAAGCAGACCTCTAATCCAGACGCGGTTGAACGCCTGCTGGACATCCAGAAAGATACCATAGCAATAGTTTTTATCATCGTATGCCTTGAGTATGTGGTTAACCACTCTGTGTACATGTTCAATTGCACCACGCCCTCTCCTGAACCCAAATTGGTGGTCAGGAAGAATGGTCATCTTATCCATAAGCCTAACAAGCCGTGCAGCAATAAGCCTCTCCCAAACCTTAGACAGAGATGGCAAGAGGCTGATCGGTCGATATGACTCAGGGTCATCCTCCGGCTTACCCGACTTATGAATCATGTGGATCCTTGCTAACTTCCACTGGGCAGGAAAGTGCTGGGTTCTTAGAATAGCGTTGAAAATCAACGTTATAAAAAGGAGCGCTCGAACTGGCGGGGCCCTCAGGGTGGTGTGGAAAATACCGTCATGGCCAGGAGCCTTAGATCTAGGAAGAATTTTAATCGCTTCCTTGACCTCCTCCACTCTGATGGGGTTGATGGGCAGAGACATCTGCAGCGGAGTCTCCAGTACTTGGGTAGTCTCATTGAGGTTAATCTGATCAGCTAGGTCAAGCGGCGTAAAGCGTTCTTCAAGGTGACTTGCAAACGTCTCAGCTTGCTCGTCGTCAGTTTGGCTACGGGTGGCACGCCACAGAGAGTAACCAGCGTTACGTGTGTAATCCAACCTCCAAGTAAAAGTTTCACTTTTAGCCTGCGTAGTGCCTCCTTAAGCTCCCTCTCAGATCTTAGCCATACTGCCTTGTCTTGAGGGCTATGCGTTGTCTGATATCTGTGTCTGTTTCGCCTCTTGATTCTGAGCAAGCTCGCTATATCCGCTGGGAGTCTGTTTCCAGAATTATCCTGGCGTCTTACCATAGGGGGCGGGGTGGTTTCAGCTGCAGCCGACCGGATCATGGCGATTAGCAGATCAATGGAATTTTCAACATCCAGTCCAGTGTTGATGGTAGTGTTAAGCTGGATACTTTCGCCAAGCCGTCTCTGAAACTCCTCAATGTTGGTACGTGCGTTGATGAGCCTTGGTGGTTCACTGACCATTCTTGCGCTGCTATCCAAAGTAACTATCAGGGCAAGATAGTCACTAGGGAGGTCCCAATCATCAGATATGGAAAGAAGCTGGTCTGGAATCCCCTGGTAGATGGCGAAGTCAATGCAGGAAGGAGTACCTCTTGCTCCATAAGGGTACCTTGTTGGTGATCCCGTTGCAAGGATCTTTGCTTGTCTGCGAGACAGGCTCCCAGCAATGCAATATCCTCTCATTTGGCCTGCAATATATAGCTCCAAAAACCTCATCTTCAGCATCTGTCGAGACTTTAACCGTTGAATACTGGTAAGCCCGATTAACTAAAGTCAACTGAGGGAAATGTATCAGATTGCTCCGGACGAGGAAAGCTCAGCCCCCTGCAGCTATACGATTATCAACCCAATGTACTGGGTACACCTCGAAGCCAAATATTCTTGGAAATGATAGGCCATTCGTCCTGGTGTCAGACAGGAAGATGACCTTGATATCGTGTTTTCGTACTAGAGCTTCAAGCTCTAGTACTTTACCTGAAATGCCGTTGGCATTCCAGATAAGAACCTGTACCTGTAAAAGGTGTGTATGTATTGTTAGCATCCAGTACAAACTGATTGCTTAATTGTTGTCGCAACTGGCACTTGAAACCAGGTGGACTGCGGAGAATAATGAATGTATCTTTGTAGGTTGTACTAAGAACACTGATTTTATTAACGAAAAGTAACAATATTTATAGGAAATAATAGCTTAGTTTTACAGTTTTGTGGTGTCAATTAAAATTAGGTTATTGTGTACTCAGCAGTTGCTTGCAATGCAGAATAGCATATTTAGCGACGACCGGGTTGGCTGACCGCTACTGTTGCGACATATTGCATGCATTGTGCAGTCAGCGATATTCTGTTTGTTCAGCATAATTTGGTGTTGCTTAAAGTTTTATTGTAGCGCATTGTGTATGGTCTTGACCTAGTTTTACATGTGTTAATAATTTGTGTGTGATTCTTACATAGCTATGTATGTGCAGTTATTTGATATCTTATAATATAAATATGTGCTAACTTGTTTATGACTTAACATTCTTCCGGCCGTTGAAACGGTTTTCAACCATCCTCTAAATCCAGTGTAAATCGTCTTGGGGATGCTGAAGGTTCGGACGGGTTGACTGCTTCGTTCCAAGTGGCTGTGGGTGGACAAGTCCATCGTCGTTGCGTCCGCATTGCATATGCACATAGTATTATGACAGATATCACTAGTGCAGCGAAAGCGGCTATGTGATGATGTTGGACCGAGCTTATTTAGTTGGGCAGCTCTTCTTTGTTGAGTGTTGCCAATTTTACCTGCAGGTCATCTAGATCCTTGTCGTCTTGTGCGTTGTAATCCGAGATGTTGAGAGTTGTCTCTGGTACCTTTGTTATGTTTGGTTGGATAATGTCACCAAAGCTGGCGTAGCCTTGTCTTATTTGACTCGTGACAGTGCCAAAGGTATTGATGCTAATGTCTGTGTTGCGTGCATTACAGCCAGGTGATAGCGACAGTAGTCCACTGTTTTGTAGTTGGATAGTTGACGGTGTTCCGTTGCAAACTGCTTGAAGTTCCACTTTCGAATGAGTTGCGAAGATCCAGTTGTTCTGCTGTTGTGTTTTTTCCCATACCATTTTGGTTGTTCGGTAAGTTACGTGACACGTCGTTGGTGTCTTGTTGGTAAACAGTTGAAACTCACATCGGTTTTTTACATCAAACACAGCTTGATGATCAAAGCATATGTATTTTTCGATGTGTATTGTACGGCAGCGGTGTAGATCATCTTGTGTAAGTCCCATTAATTGATCTCGGTGGTTGTTGACACCTAAAATAGGTGTTTTTAGCTCGAACAATCTCCAACTAGTTGTGTTCCACACTGGAATTGACACCATATTAAATAGCTCGAGTATCGATGTTGACACTAGGGGTAATATTACTCTGAATATCACATGAGTGTCGGTGGCTGTGCCTTCTGCTCGCATAATTCTGTATAGTTGAATTACATTGGATGATGTCACGGGTACCATTTGATCTGGTGGCAAATGATCCCGTATTTGATCCAACTGATCCCTTAATTGTTTAGGGGAGATCAACATTGGGCTTATTGTATGGTGGTGAACTCCAGTTAGTACGTCCACTATTTCGGATTGCATGCGCTGAAGAGATGCTGCTAGCAATGTCAATTGAGTTGTCAATGCCACGTAGTTTTCCGTAAGACGTGCGCCAGTGTACTTTCCTCTGCTTTGGCTAATGGCGGCTATTTGTTGTTCAAGTAGTTTTAGACGTTTGTCCGATGTTTTCCTTGTTTTCTAAACAACGTTAATGGTTGAGTCAAGTACTGAGGTTTGGTTTCTCAGCAGTGTCAGTAGAAATTCTTCGTTCTTTTGCACCTTCTCTATGACCTTAGTCATTTTATTGGCATAGTCTGAGTCTAAGACTCCAAACAGACTGTTCGCAATATTACCCACTGCATCAAATGGGGAGCGGCGTTTCCGAGTATGTTGCATTAGACCGTTTGCCATTTGTAATTTATCATACAAGTGTCGATAGTGCTGTGATATTGCGTCACATGTGTGGTTGTTGTTTAATTCTGGGCATATGTACTGAAACTCCTTGATGCCTGCATTAAACGTGTTCATGTCTCTCCAGTATGGATCCAATTCATAGTAAATAACTATGGTCCAGTCGGATATTGCTCTCATCGTTGTACCAATTTTTTCATAATATACTCCTGGTCTCGTGTCGAACCTTGTCACCGATACTGACTGTGTAAGTACCAGAGGTAGCATTAGAAGCAGAATTAGCAAGGAGGAAGTTATGGTTGGTGACATTAACCGTCTCCGTTGAGCAGCCGGCGTATCCCTTTTATCCGTATCCTCTTCTTCCATAATAGGTCGCTTTTTGGCCGCTTCTTCCGGAAAGTTCGGCGCCAGCCTGTTGATGGCGCGCTTGTAAATGCCTGAGGCCGTCTTTACGTCAACCACTCGTACATGGTTATCCATTCCTGGATATGTCTTTTTAATGCGTCCCATAGGCCAGCTCATCACCGGAATGTTGTCTTCCTTGATAAGGACCAGCATGCCTTCCTTGATATTGGGATTAACGGTTTTCCACTTGTGCCTCGCTTGTAACTCTTGCAAGTATTCCTCTGACCATTGCTTCCAGAATCCTTGGTTAATTCTGGATACTAATTCCCAACGTTTCAGTAGGGATTTCTCTTCGCGATCGGCGTTGACATCGGGTGGAGCCGTTAGTGTTTCGCCAATCAGGAAATGCGCTGGGGTGAGAGCTGTGGTGTCCGTAGGATCATTTGACATCGGGGTTATTGTTCGTGAATTCAAGATAGCTTCGATTTCGACGATCACCGTGTTAAGTTCTTCAAATGTAAGGGTCGCCGTGTTGGTTGTCGTTACCAACAGTCGCGTTGCCGACTTGACTGCAGCTTCCCATAGGCCTCCAAAGGATGGCGCTCGTGGCGGGATGAATTTGAAGGCAACTTGTTTCTTGCTGCAGTGACTAATGATCTCCGCTTGTGCCTTCTCCCCAAAAATTGTTGAGTCCAGTTCCTTCAGCTGGTTGTTTGCTCCGACGAAGTTGGTTGCATTGTCACAATGAATTGTTTGACATTTGCCACGGCGACTTAAGAAGCGTCGCAACGCTCCAAAAAGGCGTTTGTGGTCAGATCGCTTACCAGTTGAAGGTGAACCGCCTTTGTTGAGAAACAGCAGAATACGGCTATGTATGCCTTGTCTGGTCTTTTTCCTCGAAGTTTGTGGTGAATCCAGATTGGCCCGCAGTAATCTACGCCTGTTGTAAGAAATGGGCGTGTTGGTGTTACTCGATCGGCTGGCAAATTACCCATAATTTGGTTCATTAACTTGGGCCTTGCCTTGTTACATGTCACGCAGTTGTGAATAATATTCCTTGACATTGTTTTGTCGTTGAGGATCCAATATTGTGGTCTAGCGGTTGCTCGTAAGGCTTGAGCACCGCAATGCATATTGTCCTCATGGAGATCTCTCAACAGCATTTTTACTATTGGATCATTGTAGGGCAGCAGAATCTGGTGCCTTGCATTGTAAGGGAGTGGGGCTTGATCTAATCTGCCACCAACTCGTATAAGTCCATCGGATCCTTGCAGCGGGGACAGCGATGAAATGGAACTGCTTTTTTCCACCATGTTGTGACGCTGCATCGTTTTTAGTTCAGCAGCAAATACCTCTTGTTGTATTGTCCGCAAAATTACGTTTCGAGCGTGATTCAACTCCTCGACGCTTAGAGTGACAGTTGCTGGTCTGTATTTTTTGTAGCAGAAGCGTAACATGTAAGCCACAATGCGTTGTAACTTGTGAAATGAATGGCTGTGTCTACAAGTGTACAATTCTTCACCTATTGTAGATGGAGATATTGCGAGACTTATATGTATCGTTTTCCTTTCCAGGTTGCTGGGGGTGATACTGGGTAAGGCTGACCATTTGTCTGGAGAGCCATGCAGAAATAGTGGTCCATACAACCATAAGTTGTGCTCATGTAGTTTTCGTGCCGATATTCCTCTTGAGAGTGCATCTGCCGCATTGTTGGCCGATGATACATGCCGCCATTGAGTCTGGCTTGTCAAGGCCTGAATTTTCGCTATTCGGTTTGCCACAAATGTATGATATGTGGCGGCAGCTGCGTTGATCCATGAAAGGACAACCGTATAATCTGACCAAAAGTATCCTGGCACTGTGTTGCTGTCGAGGCTTAGATCGCGTCGAACCCTTTCAGCAAGCTCTGCACCCAATAGTGCAGCACATAGCTTTAGTCGAGGGAGTGACTGTTTTGCTGTTGGAGCCACTCGAGACTTTGAACATAGTAGCCGAACAGATATTTGTTTGTTTCTGTACGTTGCACGTACGTAAACTGCAGCGCCATATGCACGTTCTGACGCATCAACAAAGACGTGTAATTCTTTTGTTATCGGGGTCTTACCATCATAAACGTGCCTTGGGATTCGCATTGAGTTGAGGCTTTGCAACTCGTCTCGATACTCCTTCCAATCATTCTGAAGACTTGTAGGTAACTCGTCGTCCCAATCGAGCTTTAATTCCCAGAGGCGTTGCATGAAGATTTTTGCCTTAACTACGACTGGAGCGAACAAGCCTAGTGGGTCGAAGATCTGTGCCAGCTCCGAGCAGACTGCACGTTTTGTAATGACTGTTGCTGCACTGCTGTGAGTTCGACCGCCAAGTTGATCCGTTTTGGGCGTCCAAATAAGGCCTAATGTTTTTACACTGTACTGTTCCAGTGTTTCTCCGAGCTGTACGTCGTTAACTGTGTCTTCTTTTGGAATTCCCTCCAATATTTGTACATTGTTTGAACACCATTTTCGTAGCTTGAATCCCGCTGGCTGAACAATTTTGTTTAGTTCTTGTTGAACTTGTTTTGCTTCTGCGATTGTGTCGGTGCCGGTCAGGCAATCGTCTACATAAAAGTCACGTTGTAGTGCCTTTGCACCCATCTGTAGCCTTTCCATATGCTTATTAGCCAGAGTATCCAAACATTTTATTGCTAAAAATGGTGCGGATTTTGTGCCATATGTGACTGTTTTCAATCGGTAGTATTTAATTTCTTCCGACGAGTTGTTGCGCCATACAATCAGTTGATGAAACTGATTGTCCGGATTGATCCATACCTGACGATACATTTTTTCAATGTCAGCCGTGAACACATATCTATGTGTTCTGAATCGTAGTAGAATGGACATAAAATCGCTTTGAACCGTGGGGCCTGCATGCAGTATGTCATTCAGCGATTTTCCAGAAGATGTTTTGCACGATGCGTCGAAGACAACTCGTAATTTTGTTGTTGTGCTGTCAGGCTTCAACACGCAATGATGCGGAATCACGTAGTGATTTTAGGAATCTGTTGCGGTGACACTTGTTTCATGTGTCCCAGCTTCTCATACTCCGCCATGAACGCTGCGTACTGCTTCCACGTGTCAGCGGAGGTTCTGCGCTCTAACGATAGAAACCGTTTGGTCGCAATCTCCATGGACTCTCCCAGGGCTGAATAGTGTTCAGAAAATGGTAGTTGAACGATGAATCTGCCGTCCACCGCCACTTGTAAATGTTCTAAGAAGTGCCTTTCACAATGCGCTTCAATTGGTGTTCGGTGTTTTCTGTTGTATCCAAGCTATCTAATGTCCAGAACCGTTCCATTAATGCATTTGTTTCCTCACTTGTTGCAACTGCGCAGATGGCTGACGACTTACTTGCAGCATTTACCTTTCCAGCAATGATCCACCCGAACTCGGTTTTTTGCATCATTGGACCAGACTGGAACATTTTGTGTTGTTGTGGGAGCAATATTGAAAAACAGTGCTCTGCTCCAATCAACATGTCGATTTTGCCTGGTCTGTTGAAGTTTGGATCCGCCAGTGGTAACTTGCTCGGCATGCCCCAATCGGCCGTGTTGATCGACTGGGCAGGTTGATCCGAAATTATATGCGGTAATAAGAATGCTTCCAATCGCATCGTAAAATTGCTGTGTAGTGATTTAACTAGGACATTCACTCGAGCCTTGCTGACTCTTGGCTGTCCTCCGATGCCCTCAATCCGGAGTGTTGTGTCATGACGCTTAAGTCCCAACATTGTCACAAGTCTTTCGGAAACAACGTTGATTTGTGATTCAGAGTCCAGTAGAGCCTTGAATGATGCTTGTTGTCCGTTAGTTGCTTGAACAGCTACCTTTGCTGTTGCAAGTAAGTTATAGTTGTGGTTGTTTGCGGATGCCACAACTTGTGATAATGGCTCTGCTGCTGCTGATGTGACAACATTTTCCAAATGCACTAGAGTGTGGTGCTTTTTGTTGCACTTAAAACAGCTGAAATTGCTTGTGCATGCCTTTGTTTTATGGTCATTTTTAAAGCAGTTGACGCATAACCTTTGTCTTTGCACCCAGTTTAAGCGCTCGCTGACAGATTTTGCGCGAAACTCGTCACATTTAGATAAATAATGACTTGTCTTTTTACAGAAAAGACATCCCTTTTGTGCACCTGAAGATGTTGCACATGTCGCGTTCTTTGACTCCTTTTTAAAGATTCCAGGTGCCTTTTTTCCAGTAGCCATGACTCGAACTCGCTGTTCGAGGAACTGGAGCATGGTGTCCAGTGGCTGGATTTCCTTTGTGTTACCCAATGATTGTTCATATAGAGTTTTGTTTGTGCCATCCAGTTTGTTCCTTAGGATGGCAATAATGATTGGATCCCATGTTGAGATGTCAATCCCGAGTCCTTTCAACGAAGCTAATGACTCAACTGTTGTGATGTGCAGTTCTTTTAAGGACTTCACATCGTCGCTGCAGGTTTGTTGCAGCAGAAGACGATTCAATATCCTAGAAGCAATATCTCTAGGATTATTGTACGCATCAACTAAGATTTCCCATGCGAAGAGGTAATTTTCCTCCTTGAGATCAATGTGACGGATTAGTCTTTCCGCCTCTCCGATTACGCTGGTCTTGAGGTACCACATTTTACGTATGGTTGGCATTCTAGTTTCATGTATCATGCATGAGAACATATCAAAGAACTGAGACCACTTGAGTATATCACCATCAAATTTTGGAATGGAGATGCGTGGCAAGTTAATGTTATCGGAAACCGTACTGTTTGACTTGTCTGTCAGTACGTTCCCAACATCAGCTTCTGCTTTGAGATAGTCAGTGGCGTCATAGCCTGCTTCCTCCGGGTCATCAAGCTCCTCGTATATTTGGAAGTGGACCTCTTGAAGTTTTGCCCATAATGAGTTTACAATTTCTGCATTAAGGGGCTTGTGTTGAATGGCGCGATTTAATGACTCAATCATCGCCTTTTGCCGACGGCACAATGCAACTAGCTTGGCATTTGTGTTTGCTTTGGCATCAACAATTTCTGCAGCAATGGCGGTCCTTGGCTCCGTCCTATTGCTGCTAGACTGATCTGCAATATCAGCTTGTTCTTTGAAATAAGTTCTGGTTTTTTGAACCAAATCGTAAACCTCTTCGTAGAACTTGTGGTATGGGTGAGACTCCTCTAACTTAGAGTTTTTGATCAAGACATTGTTGTTCTTGAAAATAGTCCACTTTTCTTCAAGGATTTTGGCCTTGGCTTGGTAGTAGCCAGGTTTTGCCTTCCGCTCTGCTGGGTCCTTTTTTGTGTTCTTTATAAGCCTTGATACCTCCTGGCTTATTTCTTCCTGCGCATCTAGGACATCTTCCAATACGAGTGATTTCTCTGTGCTCATTTTGTCGCCTTTTTGACAATGACTAAGCTACCAGAATCACGGTTGTTAGTTGTTGTATATAGCTCTTTGATTACCAAAGAAGAATACAGGATCCTTCCTAGGAGTCCTGTGTCGGGGTCACCAAAATGTACCTGTAAAAGGTGTGTATGTATTGTTAGCATCCAGTACAAACTGACTGCTTAATTGTTGTCGCAACTGGCACTTGAAACCAGGTGGACTGCGGAGAATAATGAATGTATCTTTGTAGGTTGTACTAAGAACACTGATTTTATTAACGAAAAGTAACAATATTTATAGGAAATAATAGCTTAGTTTTACAGTTTTGTGGTGTCAATTAAAATTAGGTTATTGTGTACTCAGCAGTTGCTTGCAATGCAGAATAGCATATTTAGCGACGACCGGGTTGGCTGACCGCTACTGTTGCGACATATTGCATGCATTGTGCAGTCAGCGATATTCTGTTTGTTCAGCATAATTTGGTGTTGCTTAAAGTTTTATTGTAGCGCATTGTGTATGGTCTTGACCTAGTTTTACATGTGTTAATAATTTGTGTGTGATTCTTACATAGTTATGTATGTGCAGTTATTTGATATCTTATAATATAAATATGTGCTAACTTGTTTATGACTTAACAGAACCTTTAGTGGTGAATTCATTTTGACAGCAATGCAGTCATAAGCGTGAGGATTTGCTGTTGCATCCCCAAAACTTGTTGTTGCATATCTGCCATCCTCTCAATAGCTCGACTCATATCCTTGATGGCAGAAGAGATCTCATCTCCGTTGACTGACATCTGCTGATAAACTTGTTGGCGGGTTTGACTCTGTTCTTCCTGCTGGCTAGTCTTGCTCAGACCGCGTCTAGCCACAGCAGCATATGATTGCCCTACGACTTGTTCCTTAATGGATGAACTTGGAACGTTTACTGGCTCGGATCCATGTGTTCTGATTCTCCGGATCTGGTTTGGCAATTTTGGGGTTAGGTTGGCGTTTTTGATGGCCCTAGGGGCTCCCGCTCGCCTTATGTACTCGATGAAAGCCGTGCACCCCTTATAATTTGCCGGGTGGCTGCAAGAGCAGTGAACGCATGTAGATGGCATGTCAGGTGACCTGGTGCATTCAGTATACCGATGGTTATCGCCGCATTTTACGCACCTATGCTGCTTTGTGCAGTATTTGGCTGTGTGTCCATACTCCTGACATCTGTGGCATTGCACAACTTCATGACTTCTACGAGCAGTCTCAATTTTAACCACCTGTTTGCACATTTTATTAATAGCAAGAACCTCTTTGTTATTAGGCGCTGGTTCTATATTAAGAAAGTGTAGGTTCATAGGCTCATTAGAGTCCTCCTTTTTTGGGTTATGTAAGTGGAGAACTGTGTGACCTTTGCTCTTAAGTTCGTCAATAATCTCTCGATTAAGCGTAGAGTGGTGCAGTCCCTTAATGACAATGCGATAAGGCTTCTCCTCATGGAGCTGGTATGAGTGGAACTCAATTTTGTGCTCGTTAAGCTTTTTCACTATAGCTCTATATGTGGGCACATCACTGGCAAGGAGTCGCATGGTTTTACCCATAGTGGATTTAATAACCAATCTATTTTCATCCACAACATTCATCAGAAGTTGCCACACGTCATAGATATTATCAATGTTATTGATTACAAGAGGGGGTGGCTTCTTACTAACAGCTGTGGCTATATGCTGCGCAGCTGTTGGTGCTCCAAAATCCAAGTGGTTCGCCTAATTTGGTGACTCATCTTCTGAAGATTCATATGTCTCAGTAGCGTCTTCGGCGTCCATACCGTCGTCATCTTTTTGGGCCAAAAGGGAAAATTTATTGGTCGTGTTTATTTCTACGTCAGCAATGTTATGTTTGCGGCGTGATGCTGGAGGAGAGGTTGTGAAGGGTCCTTTCCGTTTACTGATTTTCTTCGCTTGCGAGACATGCATGCGGGCCGCTGCAGCAGCTGTCATCATCGTCATCGTGTTTGTGGGAGCTTTTAAACTTCGTAGCGATTGAGCTACTTATCCCAGTTTTAAGCCCAGAGTTCTTATTGGTAACTGTCGTCAATTTGCTGACCAACTCAGCCCTCGATGCCACATCGGCTGTTGGCGTCAGTTGCTTGGCTGATGGGTGTGCACTAGAGAGCTGCATGAATGGCAAAAAAACGGCATTCGAATGAACCATGTGTAAAATGAATTGAATGAATCAGAATACTTCTACAAAGTTGTATGGGTAAACGAGTTGCTCTGGCAACTACTCAGTCTCACAACATCCAAACGTCAGGCCACGGATCAAATGAATGAACATTTACAGTTACATTCGAGTAGTACTGAATCTATTTGAATATGAATTCTGCTATGTATGTAGCTTTTTTGCCTGCTAATATGTATGTGCATATGCCGTTAGGTCACTTTTATGATCCTGTGCCCGAGTAGCTTGTGCGTCAGGCTGGTGACCTCACGCATGTACTTTGTTTTTGTGTGCTCGCTCTCGATCAGACCCTCAGCTTAACACTGTTAATGTGTGTGTTTTTGTTGTTGTTATGTTCTGGATTGGGTTGTGTGTCTGAGGCTCAGATTCTGAGCATGCCAGACTAGCTGTCTTGCTGTAAAAGAAAATAATGACAAACAATTTTTGATATGCAACAACATTTTATTAAGCTAATTAAAAAAAAAAAAAACAAATAGTTATTTAATATATAAAGAGTTTTATTTAATTCTAGTTAATTTATATTGGAATGCAGAACATTAATTTGCTGATGTTTTCCGGATTTTTGGCAATCAAGCAGCGCTTCTCGGTGATTAAATTCCTTTCACTTGAAAAGGTTCTTTCAGAAGCAGCGCTGCTAGCTTGAATACTAAATATTCTGCAGCTTGTTTTGTATAATGTTGGATATATACACAGAGAAAAAAAATCCGTTCTCGCTAGTGCAAAATCAAGAACATCCGTTTATGAAACCCAGCCATGCACGGATTTTCTTGATATAAGAACGATTTTCTTAAATTAAGAACGGATTTTTTAAGAACGCAAATCTTGATTCAAGAACAAAATATTCTCGAAACCGTTCTTAATATGATAACATTGGTTCTTAATTTAAGAACAATTGGTGCTTGAATTTAAAATGGCATTAGTTGTTGTTTTTTAAAATATTTTAATTTTTTTAACAGTATCATGAGACTCATTGGTGGGTGTAGGTAATTCTAATATAAGCTACTATAATATTGTTATATAACGTATTTTGGCTATGGTGGGAGATATTTTAAGTATTGTTCTGTATATAGCTGTTTTGTTAATGGTTAATAATAATTATTAGCTTTAATATGCTAGAGAAATATTTTAAATATAAATTAAATTCATTTGTATTCTCTTACCGATAATGAAACTTCAATGCCTTTGCCGAGATTCGAACCTGAGACCTCTCGATTACCACGCGGATGCCTTAGCTATTGCGCTGTTGCCGAACTAATTTCGTTCGCAGTTAAGTTTAATGTTAACCAATGAAACTTCGGCTCAGCTTCGGGTGGTAAATGCGTTCACATTTTATGAACAGTGTTCTTAATTTGGTACAAATAGAACGAAATTGGTTCCAATGTTCTTATAATGGACCAGTATAAACATACGGTTCTCAAATCAAGAACGTATGTTCATAATTTAAGATAAAAATCAAAATTAAGAACATGTTTTAAGAACGCTGTTCTTATTTTAATACCAAAAAAATAAGAACGAAAAGTCTGAAAAATTAAGAACATTTGTTCTTAATTTTTTTTTCTCTGTGTATCTTTGTGGCCATGCCACCAAGCTAAGCAATCAAACTCTGGCGTGTATGCAACATTCATGCTTTTATATCTCAATATTTCTTCGTCTACTTGGCTTTGATTGTTGTTATTATGATTAATTTGAACAAATTCTGAAAATTCGTTATCTGGTATTACCACCGTGTCCAAACTACGTTCTTTATTATAGTGACTCATTATAGTTTTGCACTGTTCCATAATCATTTGTTTTTCATTTGTTGAGCATTGGATTAATTTATTAGTTGATGGAAAAAGAAAAAGGGCTATGTGGTGAAATGTTGTTAAATTTGGAATGACAGTTACCAAAATCTGATTTTGGAGTGCCGATTTAAAGATTTTAATTCTTTCGTTATCGTTGCTATTGGACAGGCAGGCTTTTTTTAATTTGTTCATGTTTGGTATTGTTAAACGGATGGTTGCATGTTTGCTGGACTCAAGTTTTTTTGAAACATTTTCAAATATTTCAAATAAAAAACTGTGTTCCAGCGAGTGGGGCAAAAGCTTTTTAATGACAGTCCTAATGATGAGTTTGACCCCGAATTCGTAAAATATTTCACAATTTTTGCGCACATTGTGATAGTTTCTGTCACCTGTGGAACAGAGCTGATTACTTTTTCGACTGCATTATTTAACAAATGTTTAATGCAATTTATTCTCTCCATATCGCTAAATGCTTTAACCATATTTGATCCACGATCAGTAACAACCACTGGCATGTCAAGTTCAAGGTTGCATCCAAAATCATTTAAAATATCAGCAACTTTGAACCTAGAATTTTGAAAAATTAATAAAGCTTTGTCCATTTCTAAGCTGAAAAATTTACAAACCTGTGCAAGATTTATTATTCATGGTCTTCATGGCCAGTAAACGGTCGACAAGAACTTCTTCTTTAACATAATGTATTGTGCACGATACATATGATGCCTTCAAAAAGCTATCCGTCCATATGTCGCAATTGATGGAATATCCAAATTTGTTATATTGTAGTATTCCTGCTTTTATAGGTTCAAAGTGTTGCTCGTACGTTTTGGAAATGTTCCGTGATATTGTTGTGGGGTCATGTAATAAATGGTCAATATCGACGTTAGGACCGTACGTTGCTCCAACTTTAACTAAAAATGCTGCAAACAGCTTGAGACCTGAGTCCTCAATAATGTTGAACGAACGGCAATTCTTAACAACCCATTCTGTTATTAATGCAATACCGTTTTGTTTTGTATCGGAATTAACTTGAATTACAGAAGCGTTTTCGGGACAATTGGATAAGAAGCATCGGTGTCTTACAAGGTTTGATGTGCTTAATGTAAATTTAATAACACAAAGGTACATTTTGCAAGCTACTAATCCGGCTATTTCCTCTCCATTTTCATTTTGGATTTTAGCAAAAAACTCCCAAACTTGGCTGCGACCCCTCTTGTCTATCAACTTATAGGTGTTGTTTTTAGTATTTTCTTTTATGGCCAATGTGATATCCAATTTCTATAAATAAACATATTTGAATATTTAATGAATATGTACGAGGCATATAAAAATTATTAAAAAAAAAAAAAAAAAAAAAAAACACTTACTGCAAATTCTTCTGAGCTCATTTGAATCATTTTTTTCCGGCTGCGTCTGTCTTGTACCACGAATTCCAAGTTAATGTTTTAAAGAATGTATTCCATAATTTTGCGTGGTATGCAAACACACTGTACATTGTATACGCATTTTGTGTTGTTTTTGCTTTTTATATAAATTAAATAAAGTAACTATTAGTTTTATAAAAAATGCGACTTTATTGTGTAAATGCTGTTTAAGAACTAAATTAAGACAGATAAAACTTTAAGCTAGAGACCGCTCAATGTAGACGTCGCCGCTGCAGTTGTCGCCGCTGCAGTTGTCGTCGCTGCTGCCGTTGTCGCTGGCTTGCATCTTTGGGTGTCGAATAACCGAACTCGGTCCCACGGTGGTGCTCGTTGTATAACGCGCAGGCCGTTGGACCCATGCAGGTGCATGTTGGTAAATGCTGACGCGGCGCACGTGGCGGATGTGCTCCACGCGCTGTCGTCGTGATTACGCTTTGGCGTTTGTAATAATTGTTCTTAACTCCTCCCCCTTTAAACGCGGACGTCCTCGGTCGCGATGTAGAAGCGCTTTTGGGTTTTGTTGTCTGCCAAACTTGTCTCTTTTATCTCTTCTTCAGTGTTATTTGATGTTTTTCTGTGTGATTTTTGTTTCCATACCCATGCTGCGATAATGGCCAGTATCGACATCAGAATTCCAGAGAGTGACAGGCTGATAGCCGTTGCTTTAAAATTCGCCGTTCTCAGCACCTCCAGTTTTCTCGTATTGTTGATGTTTACTTCTTTTAGCATCTGAAGGGACAATACTTCATCGATGCTGGTTTTATCCGCCAACATTTGAAAGAGTGGGGGAGTCGCTTCTGCGTAGATTGATTCTTTAGCCTCGTATTCGTCTTCGTCGATTCTTATTGTAGAGTTTTGGAATTGAATTAGATAAGTTCCTTGTAGTTCCATTTCATCTTGATCTATTCGTATTTTTCCCTCGTAGTTGTTCAAAAGTATTGTGCCGGCAACTATTTCTTCATGATTTGGTATGTGTTGGCTGTTTATGTTTTTACATTGTGGTTTGCGATTTTGCAAAAGCGGAGTTATACAAGTGTTGTTACTTAAGTTTAAAATGTTATTTCTATTACAAATGGTTTTATCGCTTAGTGTTTCACAATTTTTAATTTGGGCATATACAGTTTTGTTGCACATTATAATTTTTTCATATATAATTTCATTTGTCGTGCTACCTTTTTTTACAGGTTTTATTATCATTGACAAGCAGGGTTCTTTTTCGATTAAAGGTATGTTTATCATGTAGAGTAAATTTTTGCCATTTGTGGCTATTTTTGTTTTTACAAATTCTAATAGTTCTTCTACATTGATGAACATGCCTTCCTCGTTATCTAATATTTCTTCTACTTTAGTGACCTCTGCTTCTGATAGTAATATGGAGTTTACAGTATTGGTTTTAGCCCAGTTTAGTGCATGGATTAAGTTGGTTAGATCATCTTTTAAGGTTTGTAATTTGAATCTTAATATGTCTATTGCTTCTTCTCTTAATGTCTTATCATTTTGGGTGGATTTTATTATGACATTGGTTATTTTACTTAATTCATTCATTCTATTGTTTAGGACTCTGTTAATGACTACTATTGTTATTTTCTAGTTGTTCGTTGACTTTTGCTGTTATAATCTCGTAATCGTTTTTGTCCGGCGTGCCGGCCAACCACTTCCATGCTGTCCCTAATGCATCTATAGACCTAACCGCTCTTCTAGTAGGTTTAAGTCTACGTAGATCACTTTTTATTGTTTTGAGTTCATATTCTAAGAATGGGTACAGCTGGTGGGAACGGCTCACATTTCGTACGGCCTCTTCTAGTTTCCAGGTGGCGTTTTCATATTCTTCCATGTTAAAAACATGAATGATTCTAAATTCACTATTCTGAACTGCCGCAATTCCGGTTTTTATTGGAATTAACTGCGAGTGCGAATAATCAAGAATGGTTGCCAACCCATGGCATAATGGCAAGAAAAATCTGTGAATGGATATTATGATTTTATATTATTTTTGTGAACTATTTTCCTGATTGAGTTTTTACTGTTGTATTTTGGTCTATTGAAACTATTTCTTTTTTATATTTCGATGTTAATTTTGAACCCAGCCTTTTATCTACTCTAACGTAAATAATTTCCCCTTTTTTATATTTCTTTATTGGCTTTCTCTTTTGGTTATGGTATGTCAAATCTTCGTTTTGTTTTTCGCTAATTTTTTTACTGGTCTGTTCTCTGGTTGTTTTCAATTCTTGTGGATCTGATATCATTTGATTTCCGAAGAATATTTCTATGGGTTTTTTCTTGGTGGTCGAGTGAATTGTCTGATTGTATTCTTGTACGGCTTTAAAAATTAAATCTTCGAAACTAGCAGTGTCGTCATCTTTTTGAGGCATCTCATTATCTCAGTCATTGTTGAGTGAAATCTCTCTACTTGCCCGTTGCTTGTGGAAGCGTAAGGGGGTGTCGTATAAACTGTAGCCTTCAACTGATCATTTAACAAGAATTTGATGGCTGCTGAGTTCATTGCCTTTTCATTGTCCATAACGATTGATTGTGGCATTCCGAACGCTATCATGATTTCCCTGAGAGGAACTTTTAAATCTTCTGATGCTTTTGATTTTACTTTCTTTATTTGCGCGTACTTTGAAAATTTGTCTAATGCGGTGAGAACTATTTTTTTTTTTCTGTAGTATACAAATCTATGTGTACGATTTGACCAGGGTATGTGAGGATTGGAGTTTTTTTGAATTTCTCCTTGCTGTGGGTGCCTATCGTATTTCGCTAACTTACAGGTTTCGCACTGGTTGGCTATTGCAGTGACTTGTTTTATTAATCCGGGAAAGAAGAATTTATTTAATATTTGGATCTTATTTTCTGTTGGGTTCCTGTGTGCTCTAATATGTTCCTTTGTGATTATTTAATTTTGCTCCCCTTCTAACGGTACATCCGTTACTTGTTTCTGAGTACACCTTACTTTGTAATTATTAAAGTGCGTGGGGAATATATTTTTTATTTTTCCCATTATACTCTCGGAAGTGAGTACTCCGTTAATTAGTTTTGGATCTAATCTCTCTTTAAGTATTTTTATTAAGTCGGACTCTGAGTAATTATTTTTTTTTATAGTATGTCTATGATATTGTGGGAAGGGTATTTCATATTTATATGACTCTTCTTCAGATGTTAATAGGAAACTTTGGTTCTTAAATACATTGATTGGGACTTCCATGACTGGTATTAAATTATGTGATGAACTGTCATCACTATGAATTGACGCGGTTGTGCTGTTTATTTGCGTGTCTGTGGGGTTTCTTGAAAGTGCATCGGCCACTACGTTTGACGTGCCTGGTGTATAGTGGAGTTCGTGATTGTATTCTTCGAGGTAGCTTTTCCACCTTTTGAGTTTACCGTTATGGTTTTTGTTGCTTAGAGCAAATGTCAGAGGTTGGTGATCGGTAAAGATAATCACTTTAGAGGTACCGTAAAGGTACATGCGTAGGCTATGTAGTGCCCATACTATTGCCAACATTTCTTTTTCGTTAGTAGCATAATTTTCTTCGGTTTTTGTAAGCGAACGCGAAATGAATGTGATTGGTCTCCCGTTCTGTTCCAGAACTGCGCCAATAGCGTAATTCGAAGCGTCTGTAGTAAGGTGGAACTCTTTATTGAAATCGGGATAAGCAAGTATAACGTCTTTTGAAACTAATGTGTTTTTTATCTGCTGGAAGGCTTCTAAAGCATCTTGGTCTAGAGAAACTTTAATTTTACTGGAAACGTTTTTCGAGAGTCGGCCATTCTCTCCCCTGAGTAGGTTGGTAAGTGGTTTCGCTATCTTAGCGTAATCGCAAATAAAACGTCTGTAGTAGCTACCTAAGCCTAAGAAGGCTCTCAAATCTCTCAATGTTTTAGGTACTGGGAATTGTTGCATGGCTTTTACTTTTTCGACGTTAGTTTTTACACCATCGGCTGAAATTGTAAAGCCTAGAAAATCGACTTCGGTTCTAAAGAGCTCGCATTTGTCGATTTGAATTTTCATATTGGCTTTGGAAAGGGTAGAGAATATCTTCTCTAGGTTTTCCGCGTGTCATCTATGTAGACGTAACATCTCTTACTAACATGGTCTCTTAGGATGTCGTCTAGTGCTCTCTGAAATATTGATGGGGAGTTCTTTAATCCGAACGGTAAACGTGTGAACTCGAATTTACCACCATTTACCGAAACGGCTGTTTTCTCTATATCTTTATCTTTAAGTGGAATCTGGTGAAACCCGCTTTTCAAGTCTATCACAGAAAAATATTTGTTGTCACCCAATTGTGCTAAAATGTCTCCAATGTCTGGGATTGGGTATCGATCGGATATACTTACTTTGTTTAATTTTCGGGAGTCTATAACTAATCTGTATTTCTTCTGTCCTGAAGCGTCTAGTTTTTTTGGCACCATCCACACAGGTGAGTTGAACGGTGACCGTGAAGGTCTTATTATGCCATCTTTTAGCAATTGTTCTATTTGTTTCTCTACTTCTGATTTTAGAGAAGCTGGGTACTGATAATGTTACTGTATATTGGTGTATCGGACGTAGTTCTTATTTCACCTGTTACTGTTGTTGTATACGTTAGCTTTTCGTCGGGGTCAGCGAATAACTCTGCATGCGTCTCGGTCATCCGATCCATGAGTTCTTTCTGTTTCTCCGACATGTGCTCTGCTCTGACTTTTATGTTATTAACGGCTTGAGTGGCCAGTTGCTTGATATTAATCTTATAGTTTCCGTCTATTACCAGAACATCATTTCGGACATCGATTACAGCGTTAAGCTGTTTGAGGGTATCGTTACCCAATATACCATGAAAAGTTTTAAGAGTCGGGAGAAGGAAGAATTTAATAGGGGTTTGATCGCGTCCGAATAAACTAAGGTAGGTATGATGAGAGATTTTTGTCTGTCCTCCGACAGAATTTGCGAAAAATGGTTTTTCGTTAAGTTTGGGGTTTTGTACTAATTTGGATTGGATATAATTTGATTTGAACCTGTATCTATTAAAAATTTAAATGTTTTTCCGTCCCTCGTTTTGCAATTAAAATAAGGCAAGGAGGAACTGTTTAATCTAAAAAATTAATGTCAGCTGTGCCCACTAATTCTGTTGCATATTCTTGTTCGTTTTCGTATGGTAAAACTTCTGGTAAGTAATCTACTCCTGTTTGTTCTATATATTCTAGATAAGCCTGTTCGTAATCTTCTACTTGCGTATCATGCTCTTGTTCCTCTGTAACCGTTTCTGGTTCGCCTGTAGTTACATAAAATTGTCTCTGAAATTTTTGGAGTGGTCAAGTTTGACCTTGAGGTGGTGGACGCTTTCCAGTCAACTCATTATTTTGCATCCTATTCATGTAATTGAGGTGTCTTGATCGAATAGAATGATCAATGTCCATAGGCTCCGGTTTGGATTCTGGCTTTGGAGCGAATGGCCTAGGAGGCGCAGCATACGTTTGGCCTTGAGTAGGAAATTGCTGTTGGTAAGCAAATTGCGGATATATGGGTCTAGTAATTGGTTTGTTTTGGAAAGGACCTGCCATTGGCACCTGGTGTTGGTACGTAACGGGTCGTGGGGTATGATAGAGTTTAGGGTCGAAATTTCTCCATTGGTTTGTACTCTGTAAGGGCTTTTGTCCCAGGACTCTCATCATTGTCTGCCTAGGTGGCAAGGGTGGAGGCTGTTGTCTTATTTTGGGCGCAAAAGAATTTCTTTGTTCTTGATTTTCGACTAAGCTACACAAATGAAGTGCATGGCTTAGATCTCTTGGTTCTTTAATTGCTAAAAGACGTGGTAGATCTCCATTTAAACCACGTACGAACGTATCTAAGGCTTTGCCTCTGTAGTTATCGGTTAAAGCCCTAATAGTTTCTGGGGATTCTTCTTGTGCACCTATCTGATTTAATATAAGGGATAACTGGTGGTAGACAGCTTGATAAAATTCGTTTATTGTCATTCGATTTTGGGTCAGAGAAAACATCTGATATTCAAGAGTTTTTAAGTCTCGTTTATCAGCGTAGTGTGCGGTCAAACATTTGGAAATAGCTTTCCAATTCATTGAGGTGTTGTATGATTCTTAAACTGCATCAGCTTCGCCAACTACTTTGTTACGTACGGATAGAGTTGTCAGATAATATTTGTATGACTGTTCTTGCCCTTCATAGATACTCATAATTCGTTCAACGTTTTTTTTTTCCATGAATTAAACGTCGTTCTGTCTCCGGAGAATTCCCTGATAAGCCTTGTTATTTCTGGTATTTCTTCCTGATCTTCACCTACTTTGGGTCTCACAAATGGAATGTCACGGAGATTCTCGTGTCCAAAATTTGGATTATCTACGTTATTTTGAAGAGTTTCTCTAATCATATTCATTATAACTGTTCTTAATTCTGGGCTTGTTACCGGTGTACTGGTACCTGGTTGCCTATTTGTTGCTTGGCTTGTGCCACCTTCGATACCGAGGTTTGCCATGGCATTTACTATATCGTCTGGCGTGTTATTGACAAAACTACGGAATGAGATTATGATTTTAAATTAAGCGGACCACAACAATTTGAAAAAATTATTTTTTATGTAAAAATCTTTAGCAGCAATTATCAACGCAAAGATTTATTGATTATGAAAATTTAAATTCTATCTTAATAAATTTTTATTTAACTTTTACTTTAATTATAAGTATTTTTGAATTTTTTTGTTATAGTTTAGACAGTGAGTAACTTTTAACTATCTCGAAAACAATTTTAATTTTTCACGGATTCTTTAAACTTTTACTTATTATGATTGTAGAAAATGTAGCACTTAATTTTAGTTTCTTGTAACTTCGTATTATTTTATATTTTATTTTTTCTTCTTATATTTCTAAATTTGGTTAACTTCTTTGTTTTTCGTTTTTCTTCTTATTAAATCACTTAAACACTAAGCTTACAGAATATAAAACATCCGGCGAATCTCCCGCGCTGGTCCTTTAGATGTTTTCCTTTTTGTCCTGCGGCAGTGCGGCGTAGCGGCGATGCGGTAGGTGACTTGGGATCCTCAGGGACACTTGTATGCGTGGTGGTCTGCGAACTGATACAACAGAACCGTCGACGGTAAACGGCCGGTTATGCTTTTCGAAAGGAATCGCGAGAGAGGATTAGCTCTATTTAAATCGCAATCGCGTTGTGGCTCTTTGAGGCACTTTTGCGGGGTGCACTGTGTGGCAATAAGGCACTAGTACGCGACACGTTATGCTCGTACACGTGCCGTTAGGTCATAAGCCGATTGTCAGCGGCGCGAAAATATCACAAAAAATGTGTGCACTGAGCGAAGTGATATATGCACAAAAATAAGAAATTTCAATTTGGCAGGGCATCGTTCACTAATTTGCCTATGCACGCATTCTCTAAGAAGCAGGTCTACAGTTTTTCTTCTAAGTGCACACACAGAACCCTTTTTTTATGACCCTTTGCCCGAGCTGCTTGTGCGGCCCGCTGACGAGGCAACGCTTGCGATCAGACCGTCAGCTTGTGCATCAGTCTGGCGCCGTGCATAGAAATATACGTAATTTCTATAGACCCACGAAATGAAGGGAGTCATTACAAATGAATCGTCTCAGTCTACGCCCTGGTATGTTTGCGTTTTCTACTCATAACATTTATGTTCAAAATCATGAATTATCATTAATATTAGTATCGACGAATGCTTCTATTCAACTCACTCATACCATATTGTGTCTGCCACTCATTCAACGCAATTCAACTCGAATGCATTCTATTAAATTACAGTTGTGAATGATCTCATGCAGATCTCTAGTGTGCACTAAATGCAGGCACATTGCACCCTGCGTTGGCCGTCTTGGCGTTGGATGCTATCTTCATTGTGATATCACTTAATAGCTGAGCCCTAAGGTCCTTATGAGATTTGCCAGCTACGGACATCATCGCTTGTTTAGATTCTGAGCGCGTAAGAGTTTTATCATCCATACTTGATAGCTTCAGACACTGCACGGTCGATAAATGTGGCTGGGTGCCCGTTGGGCTGGGTTTACTGTTTAAACACTTTTTCCTAATGTTCCTGGTTGTATAGCTTTTGCCGACACTGCACGCGACAGCGTCCAAAGTCTGTGAAATGTGCACAGCAAAAAGTACTGTTCAGTTTTGACGAATTTATTTTATTTCTGATGTTGCCTGTATTTGTTTCAAAATTTATTTTTTGAGAAAATATTTGATGTTGCCTGCCAGACGAACTGAACAGAATTGAGTTTTATAATGAGCGAAAAAAATAAGAATAATTTTACCCTTAACCCATAAAATGGGTAAAATGGGTATAATGGCTCTGTGCAAAAGTATGTAACAGGCAGAACGAAGCATCTCCGACCCCATAAAGTATATATGTATATTATTGATCAGCATCAACACCCGAGACGATATAGCCATGTCCGTCTGTATGAACGCATGGATCTCAGATACAAGAGCAAGAGATACCATGAGCAGAACAAGTTTGCTTCAAGTTATCGATAACTATTCTGGTTTCCGATATACACGTGAAATCGATAACAAAAAATATTGAATTTGGAAAATGTAAAAATGAGGGTTGAAGTAATGGCTAACGATAGAACTTTTATGAAAATTTCGTCCAATTCGGTTGAGAAACACCGGAGTCAGTATACCTAAGTCTAATATAAATTTAATTTATTTATTGCAACTGGGTTCAGGGTATATTCTAGCCGGGCTCTCCCGACTAGAGCCTTCTTACTTGTTATTAGTATTTTTATCCTTCAAGGGCCCTGTGTTCAGGCACCACTTCGTCGGCTGAACTTGAAAACAGATGCACACAAATCAAACGATAGCCGCAACTGCAACTTGCAACTGATTTAGCTGATGCTGCAACACGGCAGCAACTGCACCATATATAGGTTGGAAATATGGCAGAGTATTTGCCTCATTTTGCTGGAGCTGCTTCATTTGCCATAACGCCAATGGCTTTCTCAAAGGCTTTAAGAACTAGTTATTGGCCTTGCAGATGTACGTGCTTGAAACACTCGGCACTCAACATCCAAAAACTACAAAACTGCCTGACTGTCTGTGTGTTCTTCCTTTATCCGACTGCTCGTCCTTGACAAGGGTATTTATCAGTTCATATTTGTTGCCATTGCAGATAAATTTTGTTTGCTGGTTGCTTTCTAACTAAGTTAAGCACTGCCAATCTGCATAAAAGCCAACTAAGTTTTCAGATCCTCATGCAAATCTGCTGCACATTGTCACAAATCTGCGCGACAAAGTTGATTGAGACCCCTTTTACACGGTGAAGTTTTTTAATGAAGTTTTTTTTCATTCTGTTTTAAAACATCTTCGCAAATCTGGTCGCATTTACACGATGAAGTTTTTTCATGAAGCATTTTCTTTGTAAATGCAACTCTGATTTAAATTTCTGGTCGATAAGTGTTTGATGTGAATAATAAAGATATCGATACGAAATATCGCACAAGCAAATATTAGCGCCAATAGTAAATACATTGTTTTGGTTAAGAAATTATTAGTAGAAATGTTCACTGAATCCTTTTTATTTACTTGTTACTTCTTAAATCAATTATATGTTAACAAATAAAACAATCGATGGCAAAGATGTATGTTTATCGACCATAAATTTAAATCAGAGTTGCATTTACAAAGAAAATGCTGCATGAAAAAACTTCATCGTGTAAATGCGACCAGATTTGCGAAGATGTTTTAAAACAGAATGAAAAAGAAACTTCATGAAAAAACTTCATCGTGTAAAAGGGGTCTGACAGCTGTCAGGGGGACAGCTAACTATGGAATGGGCTGCAGTTCCCTAATGATTTGCATAAAAATGCACAAATACATACTCACACACACACAACCCAGTTCTCCTGGTTTCTATACCATTCTACTATTCATCCTACGTTGCTTAGCGTATCTTTTTTTGGGAGGCACTTGGAAAATGTATGTGCTGCAGCTGCGAAAAACGTAATTGCTTTTATCTACCGATCAGTGGTTAATGAATATACAAATGTATGCGCATACACTTTACACACTTAAAAACGGGTATATCAGACAAATGAAGACGTCTCTGATGTCATATAGAACAGAATATACACAAAACAATTCATAATTACTTTCTATTAAATATTTGCGTTTTCCATAAACATAAACATTTTTAAAGATTTAAAGTTGTTCGAAAGTTGTTTTCTTGCTAATTCACAGGGCATCTACGATTCGAACATTTTTGAGTATTGGGTTTCATGTTCTGTCACTTGCGCTTCTTGGTTATTCTAAATGTTGTTGTTGTGTTTCAATGTTATTGCTGATTTTTCAATTTTCCTTGCTGCTCGCTTTTACCGCTTTTATTGTTTTTCCTGCAGCTGTGGTTACTGTTGCAAGCGCTTCGTTAACTTTGATTTGTCCACTGGGAGTCATTTACATCCCTCCCGCAAAGACACACACTTTTACACATGGAGCATAAGGCAGGCATATGGCAAACAAGAGACATATTTTTAAATTATCAAAAGAGTAGCTTATCTATGTTATTAACATGACCGAACGAAAGCAGATTAACGCAAACTCAAAGACATAAACGATCTTATAATGAGATTATATTAAAAAGGTTTTGTGAACATTTTATTAAATTGATTAACAAACTTTACAAAAGACAGAGCGAGAGAAAGAGAATGAGAATGAGTGAATCATAGGTAATTTGGCATTACTTAGGTGGTAATAATAATTACAGGATATATGATAGTCTACAAACAGTCTTTGTTGCCTGTTGTACTCTGGGTCAACTGTCGGAAACCTTCGCCTGTCCTCGTCGCATTGTCTTCCAGTAAGGACAAACTCATAACTGCGCATTTGTAATAGTGTATGTGTGTTGAGGGGCTGGATAAAGGGGAGTAATCAGAGTGTGTCAACATACATACAAACATGCGTGGTATCCGTGGGTGCCACATGAGAATTTTAAATGTAGCAATGCGTCTGCCGCATGACCGATCGCTTTAACTGCAGCATTTTGCTTGGTAACATACTCAAATCCTAACATGAACACATGGAAAACAAAATGTTAAATAAGTTACACCAGCACACATTTTAATAGACATGTGTAGATACATACATTACATCAATATAAGAACACTCTAATTTTCGTTCAGCTATCTGTTACGTGATGTGCAAACTGTTGCGAACTGCTCCAAACCTTATTTGTACTTGCAGATAATCAAAAGAAAACTTTGCTTTTAGCAAAGTATGACACAATCATTCAAAATGTTTTATATTATTTTATCTTATTCAAAATTATGTGCATTTCAGTATTATTGGATTCTCAATTGGTAGCTAAGTATTTGTAAGCAATTTCGAAATTTAATACATTCGTTTTTGTTATGTATTGATTGTAGCTGCTGCTCAGCTGCGGTTGAAATATCGGCTAGCGGTAATAAAGATAGTATCGGTTTTGAATTCACAAAAATATTAGGTAAAGGCGAAATAATTAAAATTTTGTCACTTCTCCCTTTTTTGTCTTTGAGTGCATCCTCTTGCTCACTTTAATTTCTGGATTTTACCAATATTTTCTTTTTAAAATTTGATAAATGTAAATTATCGTAACGAATATTTCTGTATATGCTATGGTTTTGCACTGATAATTTTACATTTCTTGAAGCCATAACAAAATCGTTATTTTAGTTACACTGTTTTCTAAAAAAAAAAAAAACAGGGTATGTGCAATTTGAATAGGAATTTGAAATACATAATTGATGATTTTTTAAATTTAAATAGTTTACTTTTATAAACCCGAATGTGAGGTCCGTTTTACGTAGTTCAAAACAAAAAATCGTTAAGGCGGACACTGTTCATGTTTGTTCGGTATTGCATGAATAAATTACTTCCTTTTTATACCCTTAACCCATAAAATGGGTAAAAAGGGTATAATGGTTTTGTAGTAGTGTAGTATGTAACAGGAAGCATCTCTGACACCATAAAGTATATATATTCTTGATCAGCATCAACAGCCGAGACGATATAGCCATGTCCGTCTGTCCGTCCGTCTCTATGAACGCGCGGATCTCAGAGACTACAAGAGCTAAAGACTTCAGATTCTGGATATAAGTTTTCCTATACTATAAGCAGATCAAGTTTGCTTCAAATTATCGATAACTATTCTGGTTTCCGATATAAACATGGAATCGATAGTAAAAAAATATCGAATTTGGAAAAAGAAAAAATGAGGGTTGAAACAATGGGTAACGATAGAACTTTTCTGAAAATTGCGTCCAAATCGGTTAAGAAACACAGGAGATATCGGCTGTTGATGCTGATCAAGAATATATGTACTTTAAGGGGTCGGAGATGCTTTCTTCTGCCTGTTACATACTTTTGCACAAAACCATTATACCCTTTTTACCCATTTTATGGGTTCAGGCTATAAAAAAGAAAACGACTTATAAGCTATTACAAATAAACATGATCTCCAAGACATTTGAGAAGCATATGGCGCTGTGAGCTGAGGTAGCGCAATGTTTAAAAGAGGCAAATCTGACAACCGGCCTGGAAAAGTTGAAGTTCTGTTTTCGGTTCCTTAGGTACTTAAGGTACATCGTTAAGAAGTATAAAATCCCTCTCCTCAGGCCCCCAACCATTAATGGGTTGCAACTTGCCTTCAGTAAATACGCTAAATACTTAGGGCTCACTCTAGATAGTAAACTAGACTGGAATCTTAACACAGAAGAACGGGTTAAGAAGGCCTCAGTCGCACTATATAAGTATATGAAGGAAGTCCATTGGACTGAAATGGGGAATGACAACCCACATTACGCTGTGCCTGTATACAGTCATCGTTCGGCCCATCCAACTGTACGGAGTGTCAGTATGGTGGCCAAATCTGTCTTATACCCCGATTCCACTAGAGCAAGATGCAAGTATGTAATTGGTATTCGAAGATGCCGCATCTTTTTGTATTAGAATCCCATTTGTACAATGGGAATCTTATTCAAATTTTCCCCGTTGGTCGGCTGCATTCCCAGTTGGTTCGAAACCGACCAACTGGGAATGTTAGAAGTTAACATTACAGAGCACTGAACAGAGCTTTAACATAGCCGATAGTATGAAATTTGTAATCGATACTTGGTTTTAACAGTGCCAATTTGAGTAAAACAGCTTGTCATCAAGTGCCTGTCCAAACAAACTGGGATATTCGTTAAACCATGTTTGCATTTTGCGCAAAAATTAAAGCAATAATTTTTACTGTGAAAGATGTAGGTGATTCCACTATAAATCCAATTGCATAGTTGCATCTTGATTTAACAGGGTCTGTAAAAAGACAGCAGACAGCTGTTTGTGTATGATACGTTTATATTTAATTGGAAGCAAATATGAGTTCGAACACAAACAAATTAGTGAAGCTAAAAAAGTAAAAATTATTGCTTTAATTTTTGCGCAAAATGCAAACATGGTTTAACGAATATCCCAGTTTGTTTGGACAGGCACTTGATGACAAGCTGTTTTACTCAAATTGGCACTGTTAAAACCAAGTATCGATTACAAATTTCATACTATCGGCTATGTTAAAGCTCTGTTCAGTGCTCTGTAATGTTAACTTCTAACATTCCCAGTTGGTCGGTTTCGAACCAACTGGGAATGCAGCCGACCAACGGGGAAAATTTGAATAAGATTCCCATTGTACAAATGGGATTCTAATACAAAAAGATGCGGCATCTTCGAATACCAATTACATACTTGCATCTTGCTCTAGTGGAATCGGGGTATAAGACAGATTTGGCCACCATACTGACACTCCGTACAGTTGGATGGGCCGAACGATGACTGTATACAGGCACAGCGTAATGTGGGTTGTCATTCCCCATTTCAGTCCAATGGACTTCCTTCATATACTTATATAGTGCGACTGAGGCCTTCTTAACCCGTTCTTCTGTGTTAAGATTCCAGTCTAGTTTACTATCTAGAGTGAGCCCTAAGTATTTAGCGTATTTACTGAAGGCAAGTTGCAACCCATTAATGGTTGGGGGCCTGAGGAGAGGGATTTTATACTTCTTAACGATGTACCTTAAGTACCTAAGGAACCGAAAACAGAACTTCAACTTTTCCAGGCCGGTTGTCAGATTTGCCTCTTTTAAACATTGCGCTACCTCAGCTCACAGCGCCATATGCTTCTCAAATGTCTTGGAGATCATGTTTATTTGTAATAGCTTATAAGTCGTTTTCTTTTTTATAGCCTGAACCCATAAAATGGGTAAAAAGGGTATAATGGTTTTGTGCAAAGTATGTAACAGGCAGAAGAAAGCATCTCCGACCCCTTAAAGTACATATATTCTTGATCAGCATCAACAGCCGATATCTCCTGTGTTTCTTAACCGATTTGGACGCAATTTTCAGAAAAGTTCTATCGTTACCCATTGTTTCAACCCTCATTTTTTCTTTTTCCAAATTCGATATTTTTTACTATCGATTCCATGTTTATATCGGAAACCAGAATAGTTATCGATAATTTGAAGCAAACTTGTTCTGCTTATAGTATAGGAAAACTTATATCCAGAATCTGAAGTCTTTAGCTCTTGTAGTCTCTGAGATCCGCGCGTTCATAGAGACGGACGGACAGACGGACATGGCTATATCGTCTCGGCTGTTGATGCTGATCAAGAATATATATACTTTATGGTGTCAGAGATGCTTCCTGTTACATACTACACTACTACAAAACCATTATACCCTTTTTACCCATTTTATGGGTTAAGGGTATAAAAAGGAAGTAATTTATTCATGCAATACCGAACAAACATGAACAGTGTCCGCCTTAACGATTTTTTGTTTTGAACTACGTAAAACGGACCTCACATTCGGGTTTATAAAAGTAAACTATTTAAATTTAAAAAATCATCAATTATGTATTTCAAATTCCTATTCAAATTGCACATACCCTGTTTTTTTTTTTTTAGAAAACAGTGTAACTAAAATAACGATTTTGTTATGGCTTCAAGAAATGTAAAATTATCAGTGCAAAACCATAGCATATACAGAAATATTCGTTACGATAATTTACATTTATCAAATTTTAAAAAGAAAATATTGGTAAAATCCAGAAATTAAAGTGAGCAAGAGGATGCACTCAAAGACAAAAAAGGGAGAAGTGACAAAATTTTAATTATTTCGCCTTTACCTAATATTTTTGTGAATTCAAAACCGATACTATCTTTATTACCGCTAGCCGATATTTCAACCGCAGCTGAGCAGCAGCTACAATCAATACATAACAAAAACGAATGTATTAAATTTCGAAATTGCTTACAAATACTTAGCTACCAATTGAGAATCCAATAATACTGAAATGCACATAATTTTGAATAAGATAAAATAATATAAAAAAATAATTGAAAATAATTGAAAATAATGGAAAATAATCGTTTTAATATATTCCATTATTTTCAATTATTTTCAATTATTTTGCATTATTTTCGACTATTTGAGACTATTTTGAGAGAAACAAATTATTTTCAACATCACATTTAATAACAACAATGTTTCTTTACAAAAGTGGAAAGCTTTTGCAGCCACCCGCGCACTTTATGCAAAAGCTTTCTTTTTGGAGTTACGTTTTTGAGTGCATTCGCAGCTTTGCTTGTCATGGGTGTATGCAGAGCTTTGCAAGGGGGGCGGGGACCGTGTGTTGTGTTACGATCTGTGACAATGTGCCAATGTTACCTCTCCCTACGCCCATGCCAATTCTTATTAGATTTTATATCTTGCGCTGCATTCGCGGTTCCGTTAAGCGCGATCATATGTTTAATACCCCGATTCCATTAGGCTGCATCTTTCATTAACAGCGAGTGAAAGATGTAGGTGATTCCACTATAAATCCAATTGCATAGTTGCATCTTGATTTAACAGGGTCTGTAAAAAGACAGCAGACAGCTGTTTGTGTATGATACGTTTATATTTAATTGGAAGCAAATATGAGTTCGAACACAAATAAAATTAGTGAAGCTAAAAAAGTAAAAATTATTGCTTTAATTTTTGCGCAAAATGCAAACATGGTTTAACGAATATCCCAGTTTGTTTGGACAGGCACTTGATGACAAGCTGTTTTACTGAAATTGGCACTGTTAAAACCAAGTATCGATTACAAATTTCATACTATCGGCTATGTTAAAGCTCTCTTCAGTGCTCTGTAATGTTAACTTCTAACATTCCCAGTTGGTCGGTTTCGAACCAACTGGGAATGCAGCCCACCAACGGGGAAAATTTGAATAAGATTCCCATTGTACAAATGGGATTCTAATACAAAAAGATGCGGCATCTTCGAATACCAATTACATACTTGCATCTTGCTCTAGTGGAATCGGGGTATAAGAGAGAGCTTTTGCATGCTGAACACGCGTAAATTGAACACATTTTGTTTTATATATTTGAACGTTCATATGTTGAGTTTGAAGTGTTTTTTGTAAAATGTAACTTTGTGAATTTTCTGAAGTTTTGTAAACAATCAATTGTGAATATAATAAAATATTTGGTAAGTATTGAATGTGAAACAGTTGTATTGCATTTACACCGATCGGCATATTTATTTTGACAAAATTTAATGTAAAATTCATGAGCAGGCAAACAGCCGTGGTAAAACTTACTGACTTGCCTTATTCCGATTGCATGTAAACACAAAATTGCACAGAGTTTGATGTGAATAATTAAGTTATCGATACGAAATATCGCACAAGCAAATATTAGCGCCAATAGTAAATACATTGTTTTGGTTAAGAAATTATTAGTAGAAATGTTCACTGAATCCATTTTATTTACTTGTTACTTCTTAAATCAATTATATGTTAAAAAATAAAACAAACGATGGCAAAGATGTATGTTTATCGACCATAAATTTAAATCAGAGTTGCATTTACAAAGAAAATGCTGCATGAAAAAACTTCATCGTGTAAATGCGACCAGATTTGCGAAGATGTTTTAAAACAGAATGAAAAAGAAACTTCATGAAAAAACTTCATCGTGTAAAAGGGGTCTGACAGCTGTCAGGGGGACAGCTAACTATGGAATGGGGTGCAGTTCCCTAATGATTTGCATAAAAATGCACAAATACATACTCACACACACACAACCCAGTTCTCCTGGTTTCTATACCATTCTACTATTCATCCTACGTTGCTTAGCGTATCTTTTTTTGGGAGGCACTTGGAAAATGTATGTGCTGCAGCTGCGAAAAACGTAATTGCTTTTATCTACCGATCAGTGGTTAATGAATATACAAATGTATGCGCATACACTTTACACACTTAAAAACGGGTATATCAGACAAATGAAGACGTCTCTGATGTCATATAGAACAGAATATACACAAAACAATTCATAATTACTTTCTATTAAATATTTGCGTTTTCCATAAACATAAACATTTTTAAAGATTTAAAGTTGTTCGAAAGTTGTTTTCTTGCTAATTCACAGGGCATCTACGATTCGAACATTTTTGAGTATTGGGTTTCATGTTCTGTCACTTGCGCTTCTTGGTTATTCTAAATGTTGTTGTTGTGTTTCAATGTTATTGCTGATTTTTCAATTTCCTTGCTGCTCGCTTTTACCGCTTTTATTGTTTTTCCTGCAGCTGTGGTTACTGTTGCAAGCGCTTCGTTAACTTTGATTTGTCCACTGGGAGTCATTTACATCCCTCCCGCAAAGACACACACTTTTACACATGGAGCATAAGGCAGGCATATGGCAAACAAGAGACATATTTTTAAATTATCAAAAGAGTAGCTTATCTATGTTATTAACATGACCGAACGAAAGCAGATTAACGCAAACTCAAAGACATAAACGATCTTATAATGAGATTATATTAAAAAGGTTTTGTGAACATTTTATTAAATTGATTAACAAACTTTACAAAAGACAGAGCGAGAGAAAGAGAATGAGAATGAGTGAATCATAGGTAATTTGGCATTACTTAGGTGGTAATAATAATTACAGGATATATGATAGTCTACAAACAGTCTTTGTTGCCTGTTGTACTCTGGGTCAACTGTCGGAAACCTTCGCCTGTCCTCGTCGCATTGTCTTCCAGTAAGGACAAACTCATAACTGCGCATTTGTAATAGTGTATGTGTGTTGAGGGGCTGGATAAAGGGGAGTAATCAGAGTGTGTCAACATACATACAAACATGCGTGGTATCCGTGGGTGCCACATGAGAATTTTAAATGTAGCAATGCGTCTGCCGCATGACCGATCGCTTTAACTGCAGCATTTTGCTTGGTAACATACTCAAATCCTAACATGAACACATGGAAAACAAAATGTTAAATAAGTTACACCAGCACACATTTTAATAGACATGTGTAGATACATACATTACATCAATATAAGAACACTCTAATTTTCGTTCAGCTATCTGTTACGTGATGTGCAAACTGTTGCGAACTGCTCCAAACCTTATTTGTACTTGCAGATAATCAAAAGAAAACTTTGCTTTTAGCAAAGTATGACACAATCATTCAAAATGTTTTATATTATTTTATCTTATTCAAAATTATGTGCATTTCAGTATTATTGGATTCTCAATTGGTAGCTAAGTATTTGTAAGCAATTTCGAAATTTAATATATTCGTTTTTGTTATGTATTGATTGTAGCTGCTGCTCAGCTGCGGTTGAAATATCGGCTAGCGGTAATAAAGATAGTATCGGTTTTGAATTCACAAAAATATTAGGTAAAGGCGAAATAATTAAAATTTTGTCACTTCTCCCTTTTTTGTCTTTGAGTGCATCCTCTTGCTCACTTTAATTTCTGGATTTTACCAATATTTTCTTTTTAAAATTTGATAAATGTAAATTATCGTAACGAATATTTCTGTATATGCTATGGTTTTGCACTGATAATTTTACATTTCTTGAAGCCATAACAAAATCGTTATTTTAGTTACACTGTTTTCTAAAAAAAAAAAAAACAGGGTATGTGCAATTTGAATAGGAATTTGAAATACATAATTGATGACTTTTTAAATTTAAATAGTTTACTTTTATAAACCCGAATGTGAGGTCCGTTTTACGTAGTTCAAAACAAAAAATCGTTAAGGCGGACACTGTTCATGTTTGTTCGGTATTGCATGAATAAATTACTTCCTTTTTATACCCTTAACCCATAAAATGGGTAAAAAGGGTATAATGGTTTTGTAGTAGTGTAGTATGTAACAGGAAGCATCTCTGACACCATAAAGTATATATATTCTTGATCAGCATCAACAGCCGAGACGATAAAGCCATGTCCGTCTGTCCGTCCGTCTCTATGAACGCGCGGATCTCAGAGACTACAAGAGCTAAAGACTTCAGATTCTGGATATAAGTTTTCCTATACTATAAGCAGAACAAGTTTGCTTCAAATTATCGATAACTATTCTGGTTTCCGATATAAACATGGAATCGATAGTAAAAAAATATCGAATTTGGAAAAAGAAAAAATGAGGGTTGAAACAATGGGTAACGATAGAACTTTTCTGAAAATTTCATCCCAATCGGTTAAGAAACACCGGAGATATCGTGTTGTGTTTAAAAAGAACCTGCTTGCGACCAAGAAAAAACACATAAAACATTTTAGCTCACGTTCTAAAAAATCATAAGCTCCAAAACCCATTCTAAAATCAAATACACAAATTTCTAATATATATAAAAATCAAAGCAAGAACATTTACAATTCACAACTTTCACAGAGTCCCAAACCACAATTTTGAAAATATGCTCTGCATAACTTTGATCGGAACAAACTGTTAAATAATATAAGCGACCAATCAAAAATAGCAATGGACATTACTGAAAATTATTCAAATGAAAATATGAATTTTAAGACCTTGGCCTTGATCGAAAATCCGATAGCGTATTAGTTAAAATAAAAAATTAAAACTGGTCTTATAGATACGGGTAGCACTTTATATCTAATAAAATCTAATCCAGGTTTTAAAATATAAAAAAGTTTATATATTAAAAGGATTCTAAATAAATATACTATTAACAAGTAAGAAGGCTCTAGTCGGGAGAGCCCGACTAGAAGATACCCGCAACCCAGTTGCAATAAATAAATTCAATTTATAATTGACTTTGGTATACTGACTTAACTTCAATTGATTCATTTCGATATTTCCGGTGTTTCTTAACCGATTTGGACGAAGTTTTCAGAAAAGTTCTATCATTACCCATTACTTCAACCCTCATTTTTAGATTTTCCAAATACGATATTTCTTTGTAATCGATTCCATGTGTATATCGGAAACCAGAATAGTTATCGATGATTTGAAAGAAATTTGATCTGCTTATAGTATAGGAGAACTTATTTTCAAAATCTGATGTCCCTAACTCTTGCAGTCTCTGAGATCGACGCGTTCATACATGGACATGGCTATATCGTCTCGGCTGTTGATGCTGATCAATAATATATATACTTTATGGGATCGGAGATGCTTCCTTCTGCCTGTTACATACTTTTGCACAAAACCATTATACCCGTCTGTCCGTCTGTCTGTCCGTCTGTCCGTCTGACCGTCTGTCCGTCTGTATGAACGCGTGGATCTCAGAGACTACAAGAGCTAGAGACTTCAGATTTTGGATATAAGTTCTCTTATACCATGAGCAGAACAGGTTTGCTTCAAATTATCGATAACTATTCTGGTTTCCGAAATACACATAATATCGATAACAATAAAATATCGAATTTGGAAAATCTAAAAATGAGGGTTGAAATAATGGATAATGATAGAACTTTTCTGAAAATTTCGTCCAAATCGGTTGAGAAACACCGGAGATATCGAATTTTATCGCTTGAAGCTAAGTCAGTTTACTAAAGTCTTACATAAATTTAATTTATTTATTGCAACTGGGTTCAGGGTATCTTCTAGTCGGGCTCTCCCGACTAGAGCATTCTTACTTGTTCGTCTTGTGAAAGTACTGCTCCATAAGCTAAGTTACTTGCGTCGTTTGTTAATAAAGTAAAAAAACTTGTATTTCATCTTAATAGATAAGACAATGTTTACCAATTGATTCTTTAAGTCCGTCGTTCACACAACATTGAAAATTTCGGGAGCAAATCTAAGAATTTATTCATGTTTGGTATTGGCAATTTGTCGTTTATTGTTATTTCATTTAGGCCCAATATCTCAATGTCCGGTTAAATTTTCGTTTAGCTAACTGCCGCATTATTTTGCTGGTCGAGTTAAAACAATTTGGTTTTCTCAAAGCCAAAATAACCTTTCATCGATAAGTAGCTTTCGCCTTAACAGCGTTGCCACATATATACACAGCGTTGCCATTTATAGCGAGCGGCTCAGCTGTTTTTATACCCTTAACCCATAAAATGGGTAAATAAGGGTATAATGGTTTTGTGCAAAAGTATGTAACAGGCAGAAGGAAGCATCTCCGACCCCATAAAGTATATGGTCAAGCCGGAGGTAAATAACACGCTTGTAGGTTTAAATTTAATGATTCAATTTATTTTGCTTAAACATGCCGATCAGCGCTGCTCGTTCCTCCAAGCTTGAATTCTAATTATCTAAATCGATCTCTCTTCAATATCGATAATACTTCATTTCATACATTTAGTACGTTTTTAAGCTAGTGCATAAAAATACCAATTCATTTTAGTGTTCGCTAACGACCATGTTCGATAGTTTGGCGCGAAAGAATTAATATTTATTCTAATGGCGCGAACATGCACCCCGCCTTGGAAGGTCCCTTCTGAAACTTCCAACAAGCATTAATTTTCGGTATCCAGCGGCAAAGGACAAATTCGATGGACGTTGCGCTTGAGGTACCCTGATTTCGTTTTGAGCGTCACTACTCGTACAGCGCCATCCGTTCCTGGGTGCAGCTCGCTTACTCGTCCTAGTAGCCAATGTCCAGGCGGCGAGTTGTCCTCGGCAATGAGAACCAAGGCTCCAACCTTTAGGTTGTTAACAGTAGTACTCCACTTAGTGCGCTGCTGTAGGAGTGTTAAATACTCTGCTGACCAGCGGCGCCAAAACAAATTGTGGACTACTAAAATCCGCTTCCAGTGGTTCATAAGAGATAGTTTGTCTAAATCGTCGTCCGCGTGTTCCGCCAGCGCATTTAATGGACGACCCACTAGGAAATGTCCTGGTGTAAGGGCTTCCAAATCATTCGGGTCTGACGATACGGGACAAAGCGGCCTTGAATTCATAACTGCCTCCACTTGGGTAATAGCTGTAAGTAAGTCTTCATAGTTGAGAGCGACGCTATTAGTGGTCTTGACCAACAGCTGTTTAGCGACCTTAACAGCGCTTTCCCAAAAACCTCCAAAGTGAGGGGATCGTGGCGAGATAAAATGGAATTGGACGCCATTCTTGCTGCATTCTTCTTCTATCCGACTCTGGTTGATCATGTCCGCACTCGTGTTCAATGAGCGAGATGCGCCTACAAAGTTAGTTGCGTTATCGCAATACAGATCTGAACTCAACCCTCGCCTGGCAAAGAAACGCTTGAGGGCCGCAATGAAAGCGCTGGCGCTTAAGTCCGAGACGACCTCCAGATGGCATGCCTTAGTCAAGCAGCACACGAATACGCACAAGTACACCTTGACGGGCCGCTTTCCTCGGATGTTAAAGTGCATCCAGATTGGTCCAGCAAAGTCTAGTCCGGCGCGATCAAACGGATATGTTCTGCCTTTCACACGATTGGCTGGTAATGATCCCATCAGCTGGGTGCCGAAGGTTGGACACAGGTGAAAGCATTTTACACAGCTGCGTACCACCTTGCGAGCCAATTTTCTGCAGTTAATGATCCAATATCTTTGCCGTAAAAAGGCACATAAGGACTGTGCCCCGGCATGTAAATTCATTCGATGAGTGTGCGTGACTAATGCATTTACTACTGCGTGGCTAGTTGGCATCAAAATTGGATGCTTTGCATCAAACGATAGCCCAGAGTGCTTTAATCTACCACCTACTCTTATAATGGAAATTCCCTCTTCCTCGTGAATAAAAGGAGTCAAGCATTGTATTTTTGCGGACTTAATGCGTTTGTTGTCGTTTAGCTGAATAAATTCCTCGCGCAACGTGACATTTTGAACATTAAATACTATATATCTTAATCCTCCTGCCATTTCTGCTGCAGTCAGACTGCACGATTCAGTTAATTCGGTCGTTTTGATAGAATTTCGCCAGCGATAAATATAGCTAACTACTCGCTGTAATTTCAAAAAGTCGTTTGCAAATTTGCTCCCTGCGAATAAATCCTCAATTTCTGCCTTGAAAACACTGCCCATGAGGGAAAATGTACTTTTTCTTTGCTCTGGTAGTTCAATATTATCGCACTGCCAGCCTTCTTTTGGCCAGCCAGTTTTTGGGCTTAATAAGAATTTTGGCCCTTGCCACCAAAATGTGGATTTGTTTAATTCGGTTGGGTATAACCGCCTAGATACAATGTCTGCCGGATTCAACTTTGACTCAACCTTAAACCAGTCCTGTATATTTGACAGTTCTTGGATTTGAGCTACGCGATTGGCGACAAACGTAGTTCACCTGCTCGCATGCGAAGATAACCAATTGAGAACAATAGTCGAGTCCGTAAAATACTTAACACATGTGACCTTTAAATGCAGGCATGAGCGCACTCTGGTCATTAGTTGTGTCATGAGCAGCGCTCCTTGCAATTCTAAGCGTGGCAAAGATGAGACTTTAACTAGCGCCACTTTTGATTTGGCCGTTACCAGCGAGCATAAATTGCTCCGCCGTAAGCCCGAATAGAAGCGTCTGAAAATCCGTAAAGTTCCAACGTACTTAAATCAGCCGAAATTGGAATAACTGAACGGGGCAGAGAACATTTATATATGTTCTTTAATTCTTCTCTGTATTTTTTCCATTGAGCTGCATAACTGGGAGCTAATTCTTCGTCCCAACCTTGCTTAAGCAACCACAGCTCTTGCACAAATATTTTGCCTAGAATAATTATCGGACTTAAAAAACCTAGTGGATCGAATATCTGAGACAATTCCGATAGTACTGTTCTCCTGGTAATCGTTAGACAACTTGTAATCTTATAGTCAAATTGAAATTTGTCTTCGCAACAATCCCAACCTATTCCTAGCATTTTTGCGGCATCTTCGGTTTTAAGCATCAATGGTTCTAGATCAGCACCATAACTGAAGTTACCTTGATAGCTGCTGCGCCATTTATGCAGTTCAAATCTGCCTAGCTGCAACAGCTCTGTCACTTCTTGCTTTAATCTTTTTAACTTCACCACAGAATCTGCCCCGCACAATATGTCATCCATATAAAAACTCCGCTTCACGGCCTCCGTTGCTAATGGGTACTGATCGCCGTATTTCTCTGCCAGATAGAAAAGGGACCGTACTGCAAGGTATGGCGCAGAGTTGGTTCCATAAGTTACAGTATTGAGACTCAATACTTGGATAGGCATGTCCGAGCTCTGTCGCCACAAAATGCACTGGTAATTGCAATGGGGTTCGATGACCAATACTTGCCGGTACATTTTGGCTATGTCTGCTGTTAAGGCGTATTTGTAGAATCTAAATTTGGTCAATGTCTCAAATAATTCTGGCTGTTATGTTGGGCCAACCCACATAATGTCATTAAGAGAGATGTCATTGCTAGATTTGCAAGACGCGTCAAACACAACTCTTAATTTGGTAGTTGAGCTCTCCGGCCGAATAACAGGATGATGGGGCAAAAATACTTTATTTTTTCAATTTTCGCAGTTTGTACTACCTCTAGATGTCCCAAATCCTTATATTCATTTATGAACTCCGTGTATTGCTTTCTAAGATCTTGGTTGCGACTCAACTTCTTTTCTAAATTGAGAAATCTTGTTAGCGCTATTTTATAAGTGTCCCCTAACTCTCTTGCAGAGTCCTTAAAGGGCAAGGCCACCATCAGGTGTCCCGGTTCAGTATGACTGATGTTAGAAAGAAATCTAAGCTCAATTTCTTTCTCTTCTTCTGAGCATTTTGGGTTTACGTGCGCAACTTCTTCACACCTCCAAAACTTCTGCACCTGCTCTTGCAATTGGTCAGGCCTTTTCTGATCTACTTCAGTAGTTAACAAAGCTACGTTAGAAGCCGAAGTGAATTCTCCTACGACTACCCACTCTAAAAGAGACTTCTGTAGGGTTGGCATATTTATGCCTTTAATTTGACCTGCTACGATTAAATTGAAAAAAAGTGAGACTCCTAAAAGCATATCAATATTGCTTGCTGAATCGAAATAAGGATCAGCTAATGTGACTCCTTTGGGCGGCTGCCAGTTTGAGCCAAGTCCTGAGCGTGTGGGATTGTATTGGGTGATTTCTTCCAACACACTAAAGTGATCAGATACAGAAAATCGTGTTACTTTAGATTTAATTGTTGCGTTCACCTCGCCATGTATCTGAGACTCAGCATTTCCTATGCCACTTAGTCGCATTTTGGATGGTTGCAAATTGAGCCCAAGTGTGGATGCTACTCTTAACTTTACAAAGTTAAGTTGACTGCCCGAATCTAGCACGCATCTGCAATTATGATAAATGCCGTCCTTGTCCTTAACTAGCACTACAGCGGTTGCTAAATAGCTTGTAGCTGACCGTGATAGCAGCGCACTACGCACTGCGCTAGGTTCTGCTTTTCTATGACCTTTAGCCTCACACTCACTTGACTCATTAGCAGACTCCAGATGCAGCATATCATTGTGCGGCTTGTTGCAAAAGCTACATAGTTGACCGGTGCAGCTTCTAGTGCTATGACGCTTGCTAAAGCATATCAAGCACAGTCCATGCTTTTTTATCTCTTGGTAACGTTGCACAGGACTTAACTGCTTAAATGGCTTGCAAGCCTTTAACCCATGTGTGCCCGCACAAGCATAACATGAGTTTTGCGTACTGTTGTCTACTGTTGCTGCTAAACTCGCCTTTCTCGCGTCACCTTTATAATTTGATTTTGAAACTGAACGACGCACATCTCGATTAGATAAATTTAAGCCGCGATTTACTATAAATTGTGAAAGTAATGACCACGAAGGCAGCTTCGAACTATCCCATTCATTATCCCATTTGTCCATTGTTTCTTCATCTAGTTTACTACGAATCAAATGGAATATTATCGCATCAAGAATCTCTTGTTCCGTGCTTAGCGATTTGAGCGCTACAAGTTGAGAGTTAACGCTGTCTACTAGCACACGCAACGCCTCAGCATCAGCCTGCTTAAGCCGCCTTTAATTGAACAACTCGTTTATGTGTGATTGCACAATGATTGTCTTATTCTCATATCGCTCCTGCAACAGGCGAAGAGCTTTTTTGTAGTTCACCTCAGACAACTCTAAACAATCAATTGTACTACGAGGGACAACACCTAGAGACGATTTTAAATGTATGAATTTCGATAAATCGTCTAGATCTGGGTCTGAGCCTACGAGTGCCGTAAAGCTGTTAAACCAGCTAGTCCATTCAGTAAATTTGCCTGAAAACTCCGGTAACTTCATAGCTGGAAGTTTTGTGGAGCGGACGGGCTGTGAAATATTTAACGTGTCATTTGGCGATCTCTTTATTTATCTTCGTTGTCAATTTACTCAATCCGCTCTCTCAATTATAGCAGTAGATTTCCAATAGCTGTTTCAGAAACACATGCACAAAAGAAGATAAATCAAGGTCAACTTAAAGTCGTACAGGCAGCCGGTGCTATTTATGCAAATCTGCACACCACTGAAATGTATGTATGTATGTGCTTACTGCTGTAATTTTTCATATAATTATGCGCACTTAAAAAACGCACAACACCTGCAATTCAACGTGGTTTGACTTCACTCACTTTTTACCACTGCACTCTCGACTGTAATTTGGTACTTATTGTCTTTTGATTCTTATTCAAAACACACTCATCGAATTTGAAATAAACATGCCTGCAAAAAATATTAGATGCACTAAAGCAGTTTGACTCACAATTCGGTACAAGCCGGCTTAATGCGTCTTGGTGTACTATAAGAAGTTAAAGTTGAGCTCCAGTGATGAACTCCATCCAGATTGAACCTTTTCCAAGGGTCCCTGCTCGGGCGCCATTGTTCAAGCCGGAGGTAAATAACACGCTTGTAGGTTTAAATTTAATGATTCAATTTATTTGGCTTAAACATGCCGATCAGCGCTGCTCGTTCCTCCAAGCTTGAATTCTAATTATCTAAATCGATCTCTCTTCAATATCGATAATACTTCATTTCATACATTTAGTACGTTTTTAAGCTAGTGCATAAAAATACCAATTCATTTTAGTGTTCGCTAACGACCATGTTCGATAGTTTGGCGCGAAAGAATTAATATTTAATCTAATGGCGCGAACAGTATATATATTCTTGATCAGCATCAACAGCCGAGACGATAGCCATGTCCGTCTGTCTGTCTGTCTGTCTGTATGAACGCGTGGATCTGAGAGACTACAAGAGCTAGAGACTTCAGATTTTGTATTTAAGTTCTCCTATACCATGAGCAGAACAAGTTTGCTTCAAATTATCGATAACTATTCTGGTTTCCGATACACACATAATATCGATAACAAAAAATATCGAATTTGGAAAATGTAAAAATGAGGGTTGAAGTAATGGATAATAATGGAACTTTCCTGAAAATGTCGTCCAAATCGGTTGAGAAACACCGGAGATATCGAATTTAATCGATTGAAGTTAAGTCAGTATACCAAAGTCAATTATAAATTTAATTTACATATTTATTGCAACTGGGTTCAGGGTATCTTCTAGTCGGGCTCTCCCGACTGGAGCCTTCTTACTTGTTTGTTATTGTTTTGGTTGGTGACTGGCAAATTTTGCATATTTTAAATATATAAAATTAAAATGATCACTCCTGATTGCAAACGGTTCCGTGGGAAAAACTTTTCGCTTTCTGAGGAGCATTTGTTGGTGGAACTAGTGGAGTCGAATCAGCATATTTTAGAGTGCAAAAAGAGCGACGCCGCACAGTGGGGCTTTTGCTCATTTAGCTTATCAAAAATCATATCTTCTAAACTAATGAAGCGATTTCAAAAATTTCAAGCTTTAAAATGAATGTTCGCCAAGAGTGCTAGGTATCCGTGGTGCTTAAATATTCAAAGTCAAGAAATATTTCCAGCACATTTTACCTGTAAAATTCCAATTAAAAACGTTTGTTTTTAATCATTACTGAAATTTATTTATAACTTCAATGACTATTTCGCATTTTTTGTTGTTTTTATTCGATTTTCTAACTTAAATACATAAAATTTAAATTCTTATTTTTGGGTGATTTTTTTAGGTTAATTTTTAATATTTGCTATCGATGGCTGATTTTCAACCAAATAATCATCAACATTAATGCTAGTAAGGTTAACATCTAATAAACTCAACATTTCGGAACTATAGTTGCTATCTTCCAAATCCTTTCGTGATCGCACATGTCTCCGCGATGCAAGAAGTGGATCCGATGAGGCTGCCAGCATGTTGAAAATGTCTCCATTTTGTCGCACCCGAGAAATTTTGCACGTATTAGTGTATCTGAACCTCTTGTAGTCCTTGTTTTTACATTCCTGTGCTTCTTCGGACAGCTCTCCAATAGGTAAGCACTGATATTCTATTAAGTCCTTTCCATGAGCCAAAATCCTATGTACCGTGGGGGTTAGTTTTTTCTGAGGATACAATCCAGTCAAAAGTTGAGCTGTTTTTGATGCGTGTTCGCCAAATTTTGAACCATCTATCATTTCTTTGCAGTTTATAACATTTAGGATAACAGCAAACCTTTTAATGATCTCATTATGAACACCTGTTATCAAAGTTGTTATTTGATCATTTTCAAAAAATCTCCTCGAAGTATTTCCATCATTCGTATTCCCGTATCCGTGCTTTGGACAGTCAACTCTTATTCCTAGCTTCCGAGAGAACTCAGCTTGTATAACTTCCTTTCTTCTCTGTATATCCTCACGAGGCGTATTATCCGTTTTTGTTTCTCCTGGCCGAGGAAGTGTGTACGCGAGCTTCAGAATAAATTCCATACACTTTATTCTGCAATGCAACGGAGAAATTCCATATTCGTAGCAGTTCTCCTCACCCGTTGAGTCGTCTAAACTGTGAAAGTCTTTTTGAGTTTTTTTACAAATAGCACACCTCAATGTTGAGGAGGTGTTTGTAATTTCATTTAAGACTTTTCCATCAATCATTGTCAGGAAGAAATCATACTTCACCGTGAATGTTTTTCCACTCTTGGTTTGAAAAACAGTAGGCTTCAGTTGGCTAATTTGATTTTGTATGTCGGTTTCAGTTGATTTAATCAATTCAGACGAATCCTTCGCATATTTGAAGAAAATAGGGCGACAATAATGAATCGATGATGGTCGGCGATTTTTCCAATTTTCAGAAGTTTCACTCCTAAGGCGTAAGGGAACTACAGAAGCCATAAACATATTTTCATCAGAAATAGTTTCGTCATCTGTCTGTATAATTTGTTTGTATATGCTTTGTCCAGACGATCCATCACATCCCCACTTATTGAGTAGAGTCAGATTTTCAGGAAGAAGCTCGACCTCTCCATCAGGAAAACTTTCAACTATACGCCTAGCAGTGTGATCCATTAAATCCTGGAGTTTTACTTCTACAGATGTCTCTGTTATTATTGTATTAGGTGGCACTGCTTCCTTTTTGGCAAATACAATTTTTTTATATCCGGGAAGAACTTTGACGTTATGTTTTTTTAAGGAGCTGCGTAAAATATCATATTTCTCCTTAGTCAGTCCCAAGTCCATAAATAGGGAAAACGCTTCTTCGTGAGTGTACTTAATTCCGACTGAGTTTGGAGGCGTGAGAATACTTTCCTTAATCCTATACAGCCGTAAAGGACTGGCGACCTGCACTGCTTTCGTAATTGCCGCTCTTGTCCTCTCTTGTTCCTTCATATACTTGGATGAAAGTGCTTCCGACAGATGTTCAGCTGTTAAGCTATCCGTAGCATCCTCAAGCTTACGTTTCCTTGTTGTACATTCCTCCAACCAATTTTCATGCTTTTTTATGAAAGCCGACATGGTTCTATGGACCAAGTTCCATTTTCGCTTCAAGTTAGCGTGAATGAATTTAATTTGTGTCTTAAGCGCACAACTAGCGTTTTCGAGTACGCCAATCTCTTTAAGCAATGCCACTTGAAAATCGTTAATATTTTCAGAAGCACGAAAAAGTTCAAAAATCTTTGAATTTGTCAATTCCATTATTGCGCTTATTTATCAAAATTTTGTGAATTATATTGAAAAATACTATTCAATCTGAAAATTTCTTATTGTTCGCAGCAATAAACAACAAGTGTTTCCTCTTATGAAGTTATGAAATAACTGTTGCCATCAAGTGACATATTTTTCACTTTATACCATATTTTTGAGTTAGCTAGGTAAGCAAGCAAAATTGGTATAACCCTTTTCCAATTAGCTAGGTAAAAAACAATATATACCTAAGGTATTGATTTACATTAAAAATAGGTAAACGGGGAAATACAGAAATTAAAAAAAAAATAACCTGTAGTACCGCAACTTTCCATCAACTACAATTATATTTACCTGCCTCCTCAGACCTTTTCCATTCAGGTAATTAGAAAGGATAGGAAGGAAAAAAGGATTAGAAGGGATATATATAGACAGGTAGTACTTATAATACAACATTTAGAAATGTTGTCAATAAACAGCACACACGCTACAGCCAAATTTGTATGCGCTCTTCTTCTTCCTTATACCTGCCGCGTGTTTTTAACTCGAGGTATCCCTAGTTTTTTGGCTCGCGTTTCCAAAATGCAGATTTTCGCAGATTGTGACTATATACACTGACGAGCAAAACTGAAACACGAATTCAATGTTCTCACTTCAACGGTCTGTATTTTCTTTTCCACTTAATTCATTCTCAAGATCTTAGTCTTGTTTTGTTGGTGTAACATTTGGCTCTCTTTTGCAAAAATTTTTAAGTCGTTTGATAATCTGGAAGAGAAATGCAATGGCAAAGAGTAAGAAGAGTCAAATGTTACAGTTATGCACTCTCAATGCAAAAAGCTTTTTTTACCGTTAAAGTCAAATTGTTTTCATTAAACTTTCTAAGCTTTGATCATTCTAAGTCAATTTGCTATGCAATAAACATGGATAGAGAATATAAGAAGAAAATTATCGAATTATTGATAGCAGGCGAATCCGTTCGAAAAGTGGCTAACAAATTTGGTGTTTGCCATATGACTGTGCAGCGAATTAAAAAGAAAAGTCAAGAGAGCATTCCTGTTAACCAAGGAGGTCGACCAAGAATTTTGAGCGATCGCGACACACGCCACGTGGCCAACTTGGTCACAAGCAATCGCGACATCACGCCAACAAAAGCTGCGAACATGCTTAATTTGAATGCCAGTGAGTGGACAGTCCGTCGTAGTCTCGACAGATTAGGACTGAAGGCCAAAGAAATGAAAAAAAAACCGTTCCTGGCAAAAAGGCACATAACTTTGCGTAAAAACTTTGCTGCAACTTACGAAAATTGGACTGTAGCTGATTGGGATGCTGTGAGTCACTTATAAAAAGTTTAAACAATTGCAAAATAATTTGTTTTGAAGGTAATATGGTCAGATGAATCAAAGATTAATCGTTTCGAGTCGGACGGACGATCCTGGTATTGGACTAGAGATCCCAAAATCCAGTCACAAAGTACAGTGCGACAAACCGTCAAGCACGGTGGCGGCTCAATTATGGTTTGGGGAGCAATACCTAAGCAGCATTCTGCAACAAAATTTAGGAGGAGTAATTGAAAATATGGGTCTTGCTGCTGATAAATGCATTTTTCAGCAAGACAATGACCCAAAGCACACGTCCAATTTGGTGAAAAATTTCCCAGCAACGATTCCAGTCCATGAAGTGGCCACCGCAATCTCCAGATATGAACCCCATTGAGAATTTATGGAGCCACGTTAAATCGCAGCTGGCAAAATATGCGGTCCCTCCAAATGGAGTGATTGAGCTGTGGGAGAGAACTAACGACGTCTGGTACGCAATTTCTCCGGAAATGGTGCGACGCTACACCGAAAGTATGCCAAAGCGTATACAAGAGTTAAAAAAATCAAAAGGGCTGTGGACCCACTATTAAAAAATTTCCAATAAAAATATTTGTTTTAAAATAACCACAGTGCAAAACTGTAACATTTGACTCTTCTTACTCTTTGCCATTGCATTTCTCTTCCAGATTTTCAAACGACTTAAAAATTTTTGCAAAAGAGAGCCAAATGTTACACCAACAAAACAAGACTAAGATCTTGAGAATGCATTAAGTGGAAAAGAAAATACAGACCGTTGAAGTGAGAACATTGAATTCGTGTTACAGTTTTGCTCGTCAGTGTACATATGAAAGGTATATATTATAGCTTTCAAATGCATGTGGTCCCACCGTGACTCTGAGAGATACTTTTTTGTTATAGTCCACGAAATTTCAAAAAATGCCAAAATTTAGTGTATTTTTTAAACGATTCTAATTTAATAAGTATTTCAGCTATATTTAAACTGTATACAGAAAAACACTGAGATTGAACATACTTTTCAGATAAAGAAAAAAGATCGAAGATCGGTTGTGTACGTCGCCCAATATTCAGTTCGAAAGTGGTAAATTTCTGTAAAAATAGTCATTTTTTCGTACTCACGTAAAATTTTTCAACTTTGAGGAGCTCTACCACCCATAATTATTAACAGATTTAAAAAATCTTTTGGATCCATAATCTTTGAAGTATTCTCTATCGATTACATATTTCCCTATTGCCAAACGCGTTCATGAAAAAAATGATTTTTGATAAGCTATCCGAGAAAAGGCCCCACTGTGCGCCGTTACGTGGAAGCAGAAGGACGAAGCCTGGCAGAAACTTGCTGCTCAGTTTACTGCGCAAACTGGTGTTAGTCGTTCGTGGAAAGCCTTGAAGGACAAATATGCTGTGCAATGCCATTTTTCTTTAATAACAAAATTAATATACAATTCAAGGGACAGCTGTTTGCTTTATCGATGATTCTTATCGATATATCGTGACTTCAACGTGCTATAAATTTTAACCGAGACCCAGCCTTCCGGTTAGTTTGTTTCTCAAATACTCCTAACCGAACATTGAGAGACTCAAAGTCGACTAAACTTAGAATAAGTTGACTAACCGGACATTGCGATATTGGCCCTTAAAGCTCGGTAATCAATAACTATTCGAAGTTTTGGGTTATTTGAGGCACCCGTATTCTTTGGATTGAACAAAAGGAGACTGCAATTTGGAGGATCACTATATTTATACCCTTAACCCATAAAATGGGTAAATAAGGGTATAATGGTTTTGTGCAAAAGTATGTAACAGGCAGAAGGAAGCATCTCCGAAACCATAAAGTATATATATTCTTGATCAGCATCAACAGCCGAGACGATATAGCCATGTCCGTCTGTCCGTCCGTCTGTCAGTCTGTCTGTCTGTATGAACGCGTGGATCTCAGAGACTACAAGAGCTTGAGACTTCTGATTTTGTATTTAAGTTCTCCTATACCATAAGCAGAACAAGTTTGCTTCAAATTATCGATAACTATTCTGGTTTCCGATATACACCTAATATCGATAACAATAAAATATCGAATTTGGAAAACCTAAAAATGAGGGTTGAAGTAATGGGTAACGATAGAACTTTCCTGAAAATGTCGTCAAAATCGGTTAAGAAACACCGGAGATATCGAGCTTAATCGATTGAAGTTAAGTCAGTATACCTAAGTCAATTATAAATTGAATTCATATATTGCAAATGGGTTCAGGGTATCTTCTAGTCGGGCTCTCCCGACTAGAGCCTTCTTACTTGTTTATTATGCCTTGATGTGTTTGTATGAATATGGCCTTTTGCATGTTGGGCTCTCATGAGCGGTCCGAGTATTACGCTTTATTTCATTTGTAAATGTGCACTGTTCTCTTTTATGATATTTTATATCTTAGTGATCTTATTTGGTGGTCTAATAATTACTAATTTTTTTCTTCAATGTTATTTCCCAATGTATAATTAAGTTAAGAATTTATCAAGAAAACTAAGCTCTAAGTTTTTATCTGTGTAACAATTACTAATAAAATGCCCTAAACAGTATTTAGTTAAAACTTTATTTCCTATTTCATAATCAATTATTGCTTGACATTCTTTTTTTCTGAGAATTTGTGAATAAAAATGTTGATATCAATTTATTAGGTTGGGTTTTATTGTACTAGTTTAATGTATTTGTCAATTCTTGTAATAAGAAAGAGGCAGATGATTACTTGTAGAAGATATTTAAGAAAGCCGATGACGCTGAACCAGGGTGTCGTTGGACTGTGGCTTTCGATTTCGGGAACAAAGACCCATTTATTTTTACTTTGTCTTCAAATGTCAGCAGGAACGTGCCGTGGATCATCTTTTCCGTGTCACCGGACATAGTAGCCGGAGCAGCCTCTTCATTGATTATAATGATTCCGTCGTCAACAACTTCTATTCGTTCGGGGTGGCTTGGACGAGTGGTGCGCATGTTGCGAAGGCTAGTTCCCTGCAGAACGTTGACGTAAGGGTAGCACTGCAGTTTCCAATAGCCAGAATGTTGCTGTCGCAATCCGCCACGTTGTTATATCCCGCAAAATTTATTACGGTTCCGTTGTGTTGGACAGGAAACAAAGTGACTTTTTTTTACAAACTAGGCTAGGGTTAGGAAATTTAATTATGAAATGTAAAAAATTATCATCTAACAGAACTTCAATATGGGCTACTTCCATTACATCAGTAATTGTTATATCTGTAGAGTGCGCATTCAATAATTTTTTTTAAATCTGTGGAATCCAGAATAGCGGAAATTACAATTTCAATCTTTGCAAGGATTACAGACAACATTAATGCTTCGAGCTCTAGAATAAAAGTTCTGTCTCTTGCTAGTAGTGTTTAATAGAGGTGGCCGGTATCTATTTGTTTTGTTATCTCGTTAGCAATTATGTCATTTACAGTTTCTGTTAGTTTATTAATCTGGTCTTGCACTATCAATTTACAACAATTTGTCTGTCTATTGAAACAATTAACGTTTGCTGCTTAGTTATTAATTTTTCAAAGTCATCAAAATCCGGAGTTCTTGCTACCATTTTTAAAGCAGTACCAAGAATGTTAATGCTCCTAGCGTGTATATGGTTTATGGTTACTGCTTCTCATGGTGTTTTTATATGGCCTATATCTAACCTTAAAATCTTTTTCATGTGAGACTGAGATTCGATGAGTATGTGAGGTACTCATAGTCCTTCCAGATAACTACGTTTCCGTCGACAAGCGGGATGTAATCCGAGTTTTTAGTTTTGCAGTAGAGATTGTTACCAGAAGTAGCACGATCAAAATCCTGTATAAAAGTAGAGATACGGATTTCAAAAAGATATAAAAAAACCTATTTCCATATGGACCACCCTCCCTCTAATGAGAACCGTTGTTGCTAAGTCGGCTTCTATTTCTTCCTCTTCAAACAGGGGCGTTAGTTTATTAACTAACCTCCTTTTTGATTTAAGAAGGACTTTTTCCCCTACCTAAAGGTTATATTTCTCATGGCTTCATTTAATCTTTTCATTTGAACTTCCTGGGCTTTACTTTACTTTTCCTCTTATCTCTGCCTTAAATTCAGGCGTACAAGAATGTGTTATCTCGATTGGTTTGTGACAGCGTGAATTGTTTTGTTGTATTCAATTGTTCACTAAAGTTTCACTTCAACTGTGTCATTCAGTTGTTTTTATATTTTTAAACAACGAGCAATTTCTGCAAAGGCGCTGTGAAATCTTTCTACTTGTTCATTTGATGCGCTATGTAGTGGTGGGGCATTTGCTATTTGGACAGTGATTATTCAGTAAGGACTTTACTGAACCAAAGTTTAATGAGGGTTCATTGTCGCAATATATGGTCTTTGCGCTTGGAAAATTCATAAGTTGTAGAATTGGGGGTACTATGTCTGCTATTGTTCTGGAGGCTATGAGTTGCACAATAGCAAATTTTGAAAATTTGTCTATGCAAGTTAAACAAGTAAGAAGGCTCTAGTCGGGAGAGCCCGACTAGAAGATACCCTGAACCCAGTTGCAATAAATATATTTAATTTATATAAGACTTTGGTATACTGGCTTAGCTTCCATCGATTAAGTTCAATATCTCCGGTGTTTCTCAACCGATTTGGACGAAATTTTCAGAAAAGTTCTATCATTATCCATTACTTCAACCCTCATTTTTAGATTTTCCAAATTCGATATTTTATTGTTATCGATATTAGGTGTATATCGGAAACCAGAATAGTTATCGATAATTTGAAGCAAACTTGTTCTGCTCATGGTAAAGGAGAACAAATACAAAATCAGAAGTCTCTAACTCTTGTAGTCTCTGAGATCCACGCGTTCATACAGACGGACAGACAGACGGACAGACGGACATGGCTATATCGTCTCGGCTGTTGATGCTGATCAAGAATATATATACTTTATAGGGTCGGAGATGCTTCCTTCTGCCTGTTACATACTTTTGCACAAAACCATTATACCCTTGTCCTTGTCAATTGTGATTTGTTTTTTTCCTTTAAGTTGTCTAGTCAAGGGTTTTGTTATTCTTGCAAAGTCTCTTATGAATTTGTTATAGTAGCCAAGAAGTCCTAGGAATGCTTTTATATCTTTTCTATTTTTCGGACAAGGAAATTTTTTTATTGCGTCTATTTTGTTTGGGCTAGGTTTTATTCCATCCTGGGTTATCAGGTGTCCTAAAAATCCTATCTCTTTCCTAAAAAAATCTGATTTACAGGGTTGTATTTTAAATTTAGCTGCTCTCAATTTTAGGAATACGGATTTTAAATCTAGTCCGTGTTCTTGTAAGGAGGGTGAAAATATTATGATGTCGTCGAGGTATACCAGGCATATAGTTCCGTTTAAGTCTCCTAAAACATTATCCATTACCCTTTGGAAGGTCGCTGGAGCGTTTTTCAATCCGAAGGGCATACGAATAAATTCGTAATGACCGCCCTCGACTGTAAAAGCTGTTTTACATATGTCCTCTTTTTTCATTTCTATCTGGTGGAATCCGCTAGCCAGATCTAGTGTGGAAAAGTATTTAGCTTTTCCGATTCGGTTCAGTATGTCGTTTATATTTGGAATTGGGTATCTGTCTGATATTGTTTTGTCATTAAGTTTCCTATAATCAATAACTAGACGCCATTTCTTGTTATTTGATGTGTCTGTTTTCTTAGGGACTACCCAAACAGGGGCGCTCCAGGGGGAGTGGCTAGACTTAATAATTTTCTGGTTCAACATGGATTCTATTTGTTTTTTGACTTCCATTTTATGAACGAAGGGGTATCTATATGATTTTGCATGTACGGGTATCTCATCTGTGGTCGGAATTGGGTGTCTTACTTCGTTAGTGAAGCTGAGTGGATCATTTTCATTGTAAAAAATGTCAGAAAATTGTTTACATAGTTATGTTAAAACCGTTTTTTCCTCAGAGTTAAGGTGTTCTGTTCGGAGGGAGGGAGACCTTGAAATATTGTTGTTAAGAGGGGTAGGTGTTATGTTAAAGAGTTCGATATGATCGACTTTGTGGTATGGTTTTACTATTATGGGTTTTTTCAAATACAGTAATTTGTTAGAATCGGAATGATTTGTTATTTCTAATTTAGCGGTGTTGTTAACTGCGTTGTACAATCCTTCGGATATTGTTAATTCTTCATCCAAGGCTGTGGTACAGCAGTAAAATTCTCCTTGTTTGATTTGAAACGGGAGTTGCAAAACAGTTTTTGTAAAAGCGGAAACATGAAAAACATTTGAAGTTTGGTTATTGTACTTTAATATTGGTAGTATAGAACATGGGGTAGTAAGTTTTAAATTATTTAAGTCAATGTTTGCTCATTGACTTGATAAGAAGTCCATACCTAGAAGACCGTTAAAGTATGTATGGAATTTGAACAAGAGCAGATCTATATGACCTTTGGTTTTGAATACATCCGGTATAGGAATCATTGTTTTTTCATGGATTTGGAAGTTATTTAACGCTGTTTTTAAAGAAATTGGGGTTTGAAGTTTAATGCAGTCAATTTGGTTGGTGAGTTTTGGGTCTATGAATGAATTAGTGGATCCCGTGTCTAATAGGAATTTAAGGGAGTCATGTTTTTGTACGTTGATAATAATGTATGGCAGTGAGGCTGCGTGTGTTTCAGGGTTTATGTATCCTGTTGGGATGTTGAGGCTGTTGCCTGAAAATTTACGTCGGTGGTTTGGTTATTAAATGTGCCTTCATCTATGTTATGTAGATTGTAAGGGGTTGCGTTATTTGCCTTGAATGGGTTTGTCTTATTGTTGTTGTTATTTTGCTGTTGGTAATTAGAATTTCCCCTATAATTTGATTGTGGTTGTTGTTGGTTTGAACTTGGGTTTGAATATGGTATGTTTCTGTTGTTTCGGTCGTTGTTGTTGTTTTGTCTGCCTACTGGTTTGTTATTTGTCTGAGTGTTTGGTTTTTTGTTATAATAGAGTGCTTTTTCTATCTGGCATTGTTCATACGCTGTTTCAATGCTTCCTGGGTTTTTCAATCGGATGATAGTTTTTAGGGGCTCCCTTAGGCCCGAAATAAATGCATTTAAGCATACTTCGTTATATACCGTTTTCTTTGCTTCTATTACGTTAACCGATTGTCCGTTGTTGGAAAGTATAGAAAACAATTAACTTTTAATTCTTGACAACCCGAAGAATAATTGTCCCAAGGACAGGTTATCCGGGAAGGTTTGTAACTCGCTTAAAAGGCCAGCCTCGCTTTGTTTACTTGAGTAAAGACGTAAGAGGTTGTTCTTGATGTCGTCCCAATTGAGTTGTGTGTTGGCCAAATTTAGGGCATCGTCTGCTCTACCTACGATTTTGTTCCTGATAACTCTAAGTGTAAGTAGGCCGTACGGTGTTTGGTCCGTGCCCCTAATGAGCATAATTATCTCTTCTACACTAGTTATATATTTGTCCAGTTGACCTGGGGTGCCGTCGAATGTCGGGAGTTCTGTTACGAATGACAAAATATCAGATGCGCTGAGGGCCGTGGAGATGTTACTAAATGCACTTACTGTAGGTGTCATGGGGTTTGAGTTATTCCCGGTAGAATTCCCTGAGTCCATCATAGTGGTTTGCGTGGAGAAGGAAGGTGATATCTCTAAAATTGGGGTAAAGGTAGTCAATCTACTGTTTGATCGTGTTGTTCTTTTGGGGGGTGCCTGAACTCCTAATACAGAACGTGTAGTCTTTTTTAAGGTTTGTGTAAACTTTTTTGACATCGAATTAATAGAAAAGAGAAAAAAGCTAACGAATGAACAATCTTTTTATCTTACATAGGTATGTATATATTGTCTGTGAGTGTTTGTTCGTTTATATTTTTGTATTTATTTATATTGTTGTTTTCAGGTCTTCAATTTTTGTGTTTTAATTTCTTATGTTGCGAATTCTGCAATATAAGGATATTAGTGTTTGTATGTAAATTTAAATGTATTTCATTTGTATGCAAAGTGCAAAATATATGTATATGCGTTTCTGTTTTTTTTTTTTTTTTTTTTTTTTTTTTTAATTAAAAGATCATGTGAGTGAATTTATATATATATATATATATATATTTTTTTTTTTTTTTTTTTTTTGCAATTGAGCAGTTTCTGTTGTGCTGCAAGTTTCGCTTGTGACTTGAGTGAGTTCTTGTTGTAGTTATTTATTTTTTGTTTTTTCTTTTTGTTTTGTCTGTTTGCATTTGTTCAGTGGGGTATATTGTATATGGTTGTATATGTTTATCTAATGTGTGTTATGATACTTGGCCTAACATTAAGTTTTGGCAGTGATTATCAGCAATAGATTCCACACAAGTATATCCAATAACACTACTTCATGTAATTGTTTAATATTTGTTTTTGTCTGCGTGAACTTGTGCAAATGTGAATCGCGTTGATTTCATTTAACACATAGTACACTGACAAATTGTATTGGTGTATGTTGTATTTGATTGTATGTATTTATCCAATGTAGGACATGGTGTGCGTAAAGATACTTGTCTGCGTGAGCCTGTGTAAATGTGAATCGCGTTGATTTCATTTAACACATAGTACACTGATAATTTGTATTGGGGTATGTCGTATATGATTCGCCATACATAAGTATTCCACTTGTCACCAACGTATAATTTGCTTAACAATTGCTTTGATTTTGGGTATTATAATAGCGTTTTGCTGATAATTGACATTCGTTTTAATGTGCACTATGTTATTATTGTATTGATGCATATAAAGATTAGGAATTTAATTAGTGCATTGCACGACGTTTTCACACACATGTACTTTCATAATTGTAGTTAAAGGACAAAGAAAATTATTCTTTTTTTTTTTTTTTTTTTTTTTTGAACGGAATGTACGCACATAATTTTATATTTCTCACATTACTTACAGGAAGAATAAGTGTATTAAAATTATTTCCATTCCGGTTGTTCGGTTTCCCGGCTGCGCCAGTTACAAGCAGTGTTGCCAACTCGGCTATTTTCTAGCCAGATCTGGCTATTTTGCATGATCAAAAACTGGAAACCATTCAATTTAGCTAGAGGCTACATTTTTAGCCATTCTAAAAAATAACTTAGCTAGTTTTTGGCTATTTTTAAAATAAAAATAAACTATTTAAATGTTTTCAGTTGTAAAATCTTTCGTCAATATTTACGTTTAATTATCGATTATAGTGACTGTAATCCCTTACAAAAAATACTAGCAGCCCTGCTGTTACCTTTTATAAGTAAATACCATAAGACCTGCTGTTACTCCATGAAAAAAATATACAAGCGCCCTGTTTCACACATCGATTCCTAATCGATATACAAGTACGTACATACTACACTACCATCCCTAGCTTGCAATTCACTTTGTACGAACAAAAGAAGCTTAAGAACGCGCCCAAATGCCTAAGGAATATAAGCAAAAAGTTCGTGATGCATGGATGGAGGACCCTCGTTTTAAAACTTGCATTAAAAAGGACGGGAGTGATCCAACAAAAGTATTTTGCACGTATTGCAAATCCACAATAAATGCGAAACTGTGGGATTTAAAATCACATGTGGAAACAAAAAAACATAAGGAGAGAGTTGCGTCTTTAAAGCAAAACGCAACAATTGACTTTACCAGAAAACCCAATGCTTTATCGCAGAAGGAAGCGGCTCTTTGCCTCTTTGTGGCACAACATTGTGCTATTAGTCCAGTGGATCATTTAAACAATTTGTGCACACACGTGTTTAATGAAACAAATATTAAAATACATCGCACCAAGTGTATAAATGTGATAAAAAATGTGCTATCGCCACATTTTCAAGATATTTTGCGCAGCGATATTGGTGAATCCAAATTTAGTTTGTTGATTGACGAATCAACCGATATTAGCATTACAAAAGTACTTGGTAAGTAGAGAATATTGCAAACACATAATTACTATAGCTTTTAATTCTTTGTTTTCGCAGGTGTGGCCATAAACTATTTTAGTATGAAGCAACATAAAATTGTGTCAACTTTTTTGTGCATAGTAAAGCTTGAAAACTCAGATGCCGTTTCTATAGCAACAGTTCTAAAGGATAAATTAAAGGTAATGAAAATCAACCAAAACAACCTAATAGGAATTGGCACAGACAACGCGGCAGTTATGGTTGGCTCTAAAAGGAGTGTATACCAAGAACTTAAAAAGGATGTGCCGTCATTAATTTTAATTAAATGCGTGTGCCATTCAGTGCAGTTGGCAGTTAATTATGCCTGTAAACTAATACTGCCAGGGGACTTGGAATTCTTAATTTACGAGACATACAATTGGTTTGCCAAAAGTTCCAAGCGGCAAATGGACTACAAAAGGATTTACCAAGTTATAAACAACGAGAAGGTTTGATTCGGGCATAGCTCTTTACATTAATTACTTGTATAACACCGTCGACGTTTTTTTAACAATGTGTTTGGTATATTTGTGTATGTCTCATTGTGTTGTGAATTAATTATCTATTTAATTTTACCTTTGCTTACTTAAATTTTTATTTCTGTTAAAAAGGATCCCCTCAAGATTCCGAGAGTCTCTGACACAAGATGGCTTTCCATAGATACGGCGGTTAACAGAATTTTAAACCAATGGGATGAACTAAAACTTCACTTTGAAATTGCTGCAACGGAAGAGAATGCCACAAAGCGCAAATATTACGGAATATGTTTGCAGATAAGATAAACCATGCATATCTGCTTTTCCTAAAGCCGATTTTAGAGCACACTCAAACTGTGAATAAAAGCTTTCAAGGAAGAAACATTAATGCAACCAAACTTCTTGGAGACCTGAGGTTGCTTATAAATTCACTAAAATCAAAAATTTTACCACCAAATGTTGACGAACCTGATTTTGAAAAATATGTTCAACGGGACTTGTACTTAGGATACATGTTTGAAACGCATTTAAAAAGCATAAATATAGATTCCGAATCGGAATCTAGTCTTCGTACCACATGCACAGATTTTGTTATTGAATTAATAAAACAGTTAATTGGAAGGTATGTACAAAGTGAAGATCACGTTTTAATAATTGTTATGCTCTAACATGATTATATATTTTTAAGATTGCCAGATAATTTTGAAGTTTTGGAGAAAATGAGTGCATTTGACGTAAAAAAAGTATTGCACCCAAAAAAAGATGATGTACTCGAAATAGTATCATTTTTTAAGCTGCTTCCAGAGCAAATTGAACGCATTTTAAATCAATATGCAACAATACACCACATAAAGTGGGTAAATATTGATGACAATGAGAAATTTTGGGCGGAAGTGTTTAACTACAAAGATTCTGGAGGTCAAAATCCTTTTCATGACCTCGCTTCCTTCTCAATAATGCTGCTTTCCCTACCTTGGTCGAATGCCGAAGTAGAGAGAGTGTTCAGCCAGGTCAATATTGTAAAACGAAGCACCGAAACAAAATGGAAATTCAAACCTTAAATTCCATTTTGGACATAAGGTATTTATAGATCAATCTATTAATTTATAATTTAAATTTATGATCAATATTAATTCCAGATATGGATTGCGTCAAGCTGAGAAATGCTGTTTTAATTACTCAGTACCTGAGAATTGGTTGCGCATAATTGGCACCAACTTAGCATACAATGAAACAGAAGTTGATGTTGATGAAATTTTAGCGACACTTGTCGAATAAATATGTTTAATAACCAATCTATCTTAAAAAATCATATTATTTTTAATTTATTTAGCCACAGCTATTTTTTCGCTATTTTTTGCTCAAATTTGGCCATTTTTGGCTATTTTTAAGAGTCCACTCAGCTATAACTGACGACTGAGAGTTGGCAACACTGGTTACAAGTCGTGGGCCGTAAATGCTGTGTTCCTGTATATGAGTAGGAAGATTGTGGGATCCTTGTTCGTCGCTGGATTTATATGTGTATTTGTATATTAAGTAAAGTTGAAAAATAAAATAGACATCCGTCTTCTTTGAGAGTAACAATCGAAGTGATTTCATATATTTCTTATAGCTCTAACGAAACCTAAGTACAATATGTAGTGTGAGAGGGAGAATGTGTATATGTGCAACAATGTATATATATATTATAAGACAGCCGCCTACTGCAAGAAGTGCTGACTCCGCTTGAGGCCGGATGCTCGTGGCGAGAAATCGGTCGTTTTTGTGTTGCAATAATGTATGTTGGTCAGTTTAATGACATCTGGCATACATATTGCGGAATGTCCAGCGTAGCTACAGGGTGGTCTGAGCTGAAGTGTTGTTGTGACATATGCGTTTCATATGTTGGTGCGGGGCGGTTTGAGTGGAGGGGCTTGGTAGGATACCGATAGATCGGTAACTCGCGCTTTGCATGTCAATCATAAAGTTTAATAACCCTAGCTCCTCCGCACACACTCTAAATTAAAGCTAAAGGCAATATACAATTCACTTAACTGCAGCCTCTTAGATATGTTTTGCTTTGATTCAGTGCGTGTGAAGAAGGTAGCGATACTACGCTCTTTGTTTGACTTGCAGAGCGCGCGCATAGATAAGAGAATTAGCCGAAATAGCCAACAACGAAGGCGCGATTTAAAAATAATTTGTCATCTAGCGCCGAACATGAAGAGCGATGCGCGGGCGAATCTGAAAACAAGTAAGAAGGTTTTAGTCGAGAAATCCCGACTAAAAGATACCCTGAACCCGTGTATTAAATGACTTGCAGAAGTGAGTTTTTCTTGACTTTAACTTTAATTTAAAATATCTCCAGTGTTTCTTAACCGATTTGGATCAAATTTTCATGGAAGTTATGAAGTTATCCATAGTTTCAATTTCTATTTTTAAATTTTCTTAATTCGAGATTTTTTCGTTATCGATTCCATATGTATATCGAAAGCAAGAATAGTTATCGATAGTTTGAAATAAAGTTGATCTGCCTATGGCTTAGGAGAAGTTATGTTCCAAATTTGAAGTCTCTAGGTCTTTTAGTCTTTGAGATTGACGCGTCCATACATACGGACGCACGGACGGACAGACGGAAAAAAAGTTCATGGCTATATCGACATAGCTCTTGATGCTGATCAAGAATATATATATTTTATATGGGGTTGGAGATGCTTCTTTCTGCCTGCTCAAAACAATACCCATTTCATGGTTCAGGGTATAAAAAAATTTAATATTTTACGCATCGATTGCTTTCAAAACAAAGTTTTCTTATATTTTGTAGCCACAGTAAGAGAACAGAGAGAAGAACAAAGAAGAAGAAATATGACTGTTTATGGTACTCACTGCAAGCAGCATGCACAGTTGAGGGAATATATGCATGTCTGCATCACAAAGAGCGGCTTAAAGCTTAATCAGCGCGCGCGTCGCTCTTATGACTGCCGCTAGATATAAAATAATTTGATTGCAATCATGCGTCTTTGTTGTTATTTACGCTTTTGTTTATGCGCGCGCTCTGCATGTCAAACATAAATTTTAATATCCCTATCTCCTCCGCACTCACTAAGCTAAGCTTGCCATAACTAAGAGGCTGCAGTTAAGGGAATGGCATTGCCTAATTTGCACCACCCATACCTAGCTCTTAAGTGCAAGCGTTGTATGTTAGAGCTCGGTGTCTGTTGCTTAGAGGAATAACTGTAATGCTCTTTCCAACATTATGTTTTTGCATACAATGGTAAGAGAATTGGTTATGCATTTTAGTTCATATTTAATGTGAACAAAGAAAGTTACTTTTCGTTTCAGTTAATTTTTTAATATTGTTTATACTAAGGATAATAATAACATCGAAAGTTACTTTTTGAATCAGTGAGTTTTTCAATATTCTGATTTTCGTATTATATATATATACATTCCTTTAATATTACGTATATATATAAGTTCACTTAAAATACGTATTTTATGATAAGTTATAATAAAATTGAATTGCTATTATTTAAATATTTAGATAACGATCAACGTATTTTAATTTCTTTTGTTGTTTTTTAAACACAAGAAAATTAAGTCGATTTTCGACTTAATAATTGAAGCAACATTATATATAGTTGTCTTCTATTTTGCATATTATATAATAGTTATATAGACGCTGCTTTAGTGCATTTAAAAATCAAATAAAACTAAGCAGTCTGAATATTCTTTTAAATTAATATAAGTTGGTATATGCAATTTTATTGAATTCGGGTTTTTTGTATAGACGCTGTAACGTTGTACAGCGAAGTAAATTTTTGATTTATTTTGAAGTATTAATAATACTTACTTTAAATTAAGTTGTTAATTTGCTTTTTTGTTTTTTTTTTAAACAAAATTAATATGTCGATTTTAGACTTAATAATTGAAGCAACATTATATATAGTTGTCTTCTATTTTGCATATTATTTAATATTTAAATAGACGCTGCTTTAGTGCATTTAAAAATCAAATAAAACTAAGCAGTCTGAATATTCTATTAAATTAATATAAGTTGGTATATTCCATTTTATTGAATTTTGTACTTTGTATAGACGCTGTAACGTTGTACAGTGAAGTCAATTTTTGACTTATTTTGAAGTATTTATTTAAATTACTTACTTTAAATTAAGTTGTTAATTTGTTTTGCTGTTTTTTTTTATTATGATAAGTTATAATAAAATTGAATTGCTATTATTTAAATATTTAGATAACGATCAACGTATTTTAATTTCTTTTGTTGTTTTTTAAACACAAGAAAATTAAGTCGATTTTCGACTTAATAATTGAAGCAACATTATATATAGTTGTCTTCTATTTTGCATATTATATAATAGTTATATAGACGCTGCTTTAGTGCATTTAAAAATCAAATAAAACTAAGCAGTCTGAATATTCTTTTAAATTAATATAAGTTGGTATATGCAATTTTATTGAATTCGGGTTTTTTGTATAGACGCTGTAACGTTGTACAGCGAAGTAAATTTTTGATTTATTTTGAAGTATTAATAATACTTACTTTAAATTAAGTTGTTAATTTGTTTTGCTGTTTTTTTTTTTCAACAAAATTAATAAGTCGATTTTAGACTTAATAATTGAAGCAACATTATAAATAGTTGTCTTCTATTTTGCATATTATATAATAGTTATAAAGACGCTGCTTCAGTGCATTTAAAAATCAAATAAAACTTAGCAGTCTGAATATTCTATTAAAATAATATAAGTTGGTATATTCAATTTTATTGAATTCTATACTTACGTATAGACACTGTAACGTTGTAACAATCGTTTTACGGTGAAGTCAATTGACTCACAGCCAAAATAAAATATGTCTTTTGAAGCTTTAGATATTAGTGGTGTTTTGGTGCCGCATTCAGTTGTTGCCATAATTGGTGGTGATGCCTGCCTTTTCAGAGCTATTTCGAAAACGAAAATGTATCGCCAGATCCTAGTGGACCCGAGGCATACTCCATTCCAGCGAATCCTCTTTCGAAAGGGTGATGGCGAGATTGGTGACTTCGAACTCAACACTGTCACGTTCGGAGTAAACTGTGCCCCATTTCTGGCCCTGAGGGTACTTCAGCAACTCGCGGACGACGTACGTTTGCAGTATCCTCTCGCAAGCAAGGTCATATCCGACCACATGTACGTAGATGATATCCTCGCTGGGACGGACACGCAAAAGGAATCCGTTACTACCATTGCAGAACTGCGAAAGGCCTTGGACAGCGCTGGATTCCCGCTAAGAAAATGGACATCGAACTCCAAAGAGGTCCTGCAAGACATCCCTAAGGAGCATCTGCTATCTGAGGATTTTCTAGAGATCGATGATTCAAGTGAAGCGAAGACCTTGGGTATACGGCTCAAGCAACTGGAATGGGATCAACCACTGCCATCGGACCTTATCAGCAAGTGGCAGGACTACCTTGAGAGCTATCCTGCTTCAAGGGAAATCCGCATTTCGAGATGGTTGCAAATCCAGCCACAAGGGAAGCTGCAGTACCACGGGTTTTGCGATGCGTCGGAACGGGCGTACGGTGCAGCAATTTATGTCCGATTTGAAACGACAACCCATGTAACTTCCCATCTTCTAACTGCCAAAACGAGGGTAGCTCCTGTTAAATCCCTGTCGGTGCCTCGCCTAGAGCTTTGCGGGGCCGTCCTATTGGCTGAATTATCTGCAGCCCTCCTCCATAAGTTGCCAGCGGGCGACTTTAAAGTTTTTTATTGGACAGATTCCACGATTGTGTTGTCCTGGTTAAATAAACCACCCTGTAAGTGGACAACGTTCGTTGCCAACAGAGTGGCGAAAATTGCGCAAGTCAGCGAACCTGCCGAATGGTCCCACGTCCGGTCGGAGCACAATCCGGCAGATCTAGCGAGCAGAGGAATCCGTGCGCAGGATATGGTGCATAATTCTTTATGGTGGCATGGGCCTGAATGGCTGCATCTCCCTCAAAAGGAATGGCCCATCTCAACAATTCCTATTCCAGATACAGCCGTAGAACAGCGTACTATTAAATGCAATTTAGCGAAACTGCCTCCTACGTCCGATTTCCTCAGCAGTTTTTCTGAATTCCACAAAGCGCTTCGCGTTATCGCATATATGCAGCGTTTTATTAAGGGATGCAAAAAGCTTTCCGATCCACGTCCCACAGAACTCAGTTCCAGTGAGTTGTCCGAAGCTCAAGAGCTGATGATCGTTCTTGCGCAGCGTAGGGATTACTCATGTGAGTATAAGAGTTTAACGCTAAAGCAGCAAATTCCTGTCTCGAGTCAAATCCGCAACCTGAATCCATTTCTAGACAGCAAGGGAATTCTCAGGGCTTGTGGGCGCACGAGAGCGTCCCAGTCTTTACGCTATGATGAGAGCCATCCAATCATCAAGTCCTATTCGTCAACCTTTGCGAGGTTACTTGTTCGGTTCACCCATCGCATATCCTTGCATGGGGGAAACCAGCTCACGATGCGTCTTGTCCGTTCCAAGTTCTGGATTCCGAAACTCAAGATTCTTGTCAAGACCGTTATCAATTCCTGCAAGGTCTGTGTCATATATCGGAAAAGACTCCAGACTCAGATGATGGGTGATCTTCCCATGGAAAGGTCATCTTTTTCGAAGCCCTTTACGCACACAGGCGTAGACTTCGCAGGTCTTTTTGATGTTAAAAATTACACCGGTCGCGCGTGCCTGATCACAAAGGGGTATGTGTGTGTATTTGTGTGCTTTAGCACAAAGGCAATTCATCTGGAAGCGACATCGGACCTCACTACAGAGAAATTTTTGGCGGCCTTCTCCCGTTTTGTAGCGCGGCGTGGGTGCCCTCAGCAAATGCACTCGGATAATGGAAAAACTTTTGTCGGGGCGGAGAAGACGCTATCGCGCTAATTTATGAAAGCGATAAAGACGGGTGTTATTTTAAAACACGCCCATCAAAACCTCTCGTGGCATTTCAATCCGCCAGGCGCTCCCCATATGGGAGGCCTATGGGAGGCTGGGGTTAAGAGTTTCAAAACTCTTTTCTATAAGTAGGGCTGCCATCCGTCCGGGATTCCCCGGATTTGTCCTAGTTTGAAGGGTGTCCGGGGTCCGTCCGGCAGGGGTTTTTAAAAGTGTCCGGGTAAAACCCGGACACTTTTTTTGTCAGGGGAAACCCAATTTTTTTTAAACAGAAACGATATTTGAAATCAATCTCAGTTCAAAATTCATTCATAATTGTTGCGTCTTACACGCGTTTTATTAGTCAATTCTCTTCTTATTTTTATGTTCGTTCATGGTCACATTCTTGTTTTAACGAACTTGTAATCGATATCAGTTCAATTGATCTAAGTAACTAGTTACAGCTGTTATATAACAGAGTTCAATACGATTATCAATATGTTAATGTTATGTAAATATACATATCCGTTCAAGTCGCACTTACTCAGGCAAGTGTGTTTCGCGCGTTGATGCCATTTGGAAATTGCTACACAGCAATTTACGTAAGTTCACATATTATTTTGTCACTTTTTAAATACCTACCTACGAGTAAGATAACTTGTTTAAGTAGGTACATCTTTAACAATTGCTAAATACGGCTGTAAATGTGCATCTAACGAGTAAAAAGTTTGGAATGCACACTATTTGCTCTAAATATGCTCACATTATGTTCAGCTAAGCAAAAATAACTGTAACTATAACGGTGCTAATACGAAAGACGAAAGAATGCAAGAATAGTAAATACGAAAACACTTTGTTGACAGTGAAATTTTGTTAGTCCTGTTTTGTTTTTGTTATAACTTTCTGACTTTCCCTTTATTGCTTTCTAGATCAAAATGCCGAAACGTAAATTCACGTTCAACAGCGAATTGAAAAGTAAATATTCTATGTTGAAAAGACGAAAATATGACTGGGAAGTACAGTGCACGATTTGTTCTACAAATATTTCCATTGCAAATAAAGGTATTTCCGACATTAAAGAGCACCTTAACACACAAAAACACAAAGCTAATTCGAAAATACAAGCTAGTAGTTCAAACATCCAGGCTTTCTTGGAAAAAAGTAGACCTAGCTCAGAAGAAAATCTTATTCGAGCAGCTGAAGGCGCAATGGCTTACCACACAGTCTATCACCACATGTCATTCAATTCTTTGGATTGTAGTAATTCCCTTAACCAAGTAATGTTTTCGGAATCAAATACGGCAAAAAACATGACATGTAATCGCACGAAAGCTACTGCTATTGTAAATCACGTGTTATGCCCTTTAACGATTGCCGAACTCAAAAGAGATCTAATAGATGTTGCTTTCGTAAGTGTATCTACCGATGCTAGTAATCACGGCAGTACTAAATTATTTCCCATTATCATTCAGTATTTTGATAAACAAAACAATTGGGGTGTTCAACAGCTCGTTTCATCGTTTCACGTTTCAAAGTTTAAACGTCTCGCAACAACAACATACATAGAAAATTTCTTGAAACGTTGAAACACCCCAGCCTATGTATACCAAATGTGTTTCAAGTTTGAACAAAGTAAAGATGGGAAGAGCACGATATTTATTCGATATTTGCTATCGATGCTCAGTACTTTTTAGTATATTTGGTGTATTTTTGTGCAAAATAGTATGAACACATATGATAATTGGCCGCCAAATGTTAAAAGCATGTAATTGAGCAACTAATTCAAACAACGAGCTCTTCTCACACTCAATATCCTCTATTTATCTAATAACTTGCTTTGCTAAAGCATCGCAAAGCATATCTTTAGCACTTTTAAATGGCATTTTTTACAAATAAAGTATAGCCGCAGTAAACAGCAACAGTGACAAAAATTGAAGAATAAGAAATGTAAACAAACAACAGCTGACTGCACAAACATGAAACGCATTGACACCCAAAATGCCGTTCACGAGTTAATCGTTTCAACTTTGAAACATGAAACGATGAAACGGAGCTGTTGAACACCCCAAATGGCATCACGTCGAAGCTCCTTGAAATCGAGTCTGTTGAAAATGAAACATCTGACACAATTGTTGAAATTATTATGAAACAACTTCGGGAGCATGATCTTCTATCGAAGTGTATAGCATTTTCTGGCGACAATTGCAACACAAACTTCGGCGGGAGCACTAGATCAGGGAAAAATAATGTCTTCTATAAACTGAAAAGTAAACTTAATCCAAATATTGTCGGCATCGGATGTTCTGCCCATATCCTTCATAATGCTGTGCACCATGGATGTGACCTACTTCCTATTGACGTTGAGACGATGATATTGAAAATATTCAACTTTTTCGCAATTTATACAGTTCGCACAGAAGCTCTCAAGGACTTTTGTGCAGCTGCTGAATCGGAATACGACCATCTTTTATTTCACTCAAAAACACGATGGCTAAGTCTTTTTCCCGCAATCGAAAAAAATTGTTCAGATTTTTACAGAGAAATGAAATCCTATATAGAGAAGTGGGAAAATCCAATGAAGGACTTTGACAAATTCAACTGGATGATGTTGTCAAACATTACTGAAAGCACTCCATGGTCTGATGTGGAAAAAACAGTTATATTTCTCAAGGAAGTTAACATCGAAATCGATGACACGAAACTGATAGACGAATGGGCAAACTTGAAGGCTTATAGCATGAACCTGACTAACGGCGATAAACTTTTAAGCGCGAACCAGTTGTGGGTGAATTTTTTTAAAACACCTAATGCTCATTTATATTCTGAGATGCCTAAAATCGCACAATATTCTTCTGGCCAAGATTGAAGCCTGTCTCAACTCTAACCCAATCTCTCCGATGTCCGAAGATCCTACGGACCTCCTGGCCCTAACTCCAGGTCATTTCCTAACAGTTGGCCCCCTCATTTCTGTATTTGAGCCAGAAATCCATGAAAAGGCCACTTCTATTCTGAATCGCCGGCAACGTTTAAAGGCCCTTCACCAACAATTCTGCTTCCGTTGGAAGGATGAATATCTTAAAGAGCTTCATAAGCGAACCAAGTGGCAATCACCTGAACCGAACTTACGAGTCGGTAACATGGTCGTCGTGAAGGAAGATAACCTGCCGACAAACGAGTGGCGCCTTGGTCGAATAACTCTGACCGTACCCGGCAGTGACGACAAGGTCCGTGTGGTAGATGTGCTCACAGCTCGTGGCACCATCCGTAGGCCCATTACGAAGCTTATCCTACTTCCAATCGAAGATAACATTCCTGAACCATCTGCGTCCAAAAATTCACAAAATTGACAATTCATCCTATTAAGATCAATTCTCCTGTGCTGTCCAATGTACTCCGTGTTATCTGTCAATACTCAATCTACGCAATTACTTACACCGTTCCTATTTTTTTATAGCCAAAAAATGCCATCCCGTAGATCAACGCACCACGACCGTCCCAACGGCACCAATTCCTTCCGGTGTAGGATATGCAGAGGAGTGCATGCATTAAGAAAGTGCCAGCGCTTCATGCGGTTCACGGCCGAGAAGCGCCTCCGTGCGGTGCTTGTTAACAAATACTGCCCAAATTGCCTGGCTCATCAGCATTCTGGGCAGTCCTGCCGCAGCGCGGGAAAATGCAAGGTCTGCGACAAGGACCATCACACTTTACTCCATTTCAAGGACGTCCGACCATCCAGGAGGCAAGAGCGCAACGCTGGCGCTCGATCATCTACGCATGGCCCACGATCTCCAACCGGCCCTCCGCAAACATCTACCCCCCATCCTATCCACACATCGCTGGCCACACTGTTGCAGCATATTGCAGTGAGCGTTCTGCCGACGGCCCTAGTGAAGCTTGATGTCGGAGAGAAACGGTTCGACATTCGCGTCCTGATCGACCCGTGCAGCCCCACCAGCCGCATCGCCACATCTTTGGCAACGGCCAACGGTGGAGATCCTGCTCCACCTCGACCCCAAGCTTGAGTGCCACACCCCATTGCGCACCATCTCCACGGATGCTGATCAATTCAGAAGCATAGTTCTGGCCGACGGTCGTTGGAAACATCCCTCGAGGATTTTCTTGGCGCTCGGAGCTGACGTGTATCCTCACGTCATGCTGAACGGTGTCGTCCCAAGCGCCAACGGTCTACCAATGGCCCAGAATTCCGTTTTCGGCTGGATTCTGTCCGGGACCTGTGCCCAGTGATCCTATTTGCAATATATTGCAAGGGGGGGAGGATGTTTATGGCAGAATTCATGGGGTTCTTAAATTGTTCAAGATATGTAATTTGCTCAGAACCATGATTTTTGCCTTTCCAATACAAGTATTTTACACTATAACTGTATGTAATCCAGTCGCTCTCATCATGTTAACTAACAGAGCCACGTACAGTTTAAGTCTAAGTTATAGCGTAATTTCATTATACATATGATTGTCCTACATACAAGAAGCCTATCCGCTTATTACATATAGTTACGTGAAACATATATTATAATTAACCACATCCTACAATCACGAGACAAGAGTGAACATCATACAAACACATCTGAAACATCCACAATAAACGCTACTATACATAGTACATAAACGAAAACCACCACATCGCATTACCACATCTTTTGAAGCCTGCGCCACAAACAGTAACCAACTGGGAAACTTTTGCTTGCTTCAGCAACAACTTAAATGGAGAGTGTTAAAGGTCTTCTGAACAATAAAATTCAAATACTTATGGTACTGCATGTGAGCTTCAAGCAGCAGCAGAAATTTTTGCTGTAAATTTCCAAGTTTTTCAGAATGGAAATTTATTACAAGCATTCGGAAATAATATGCATCCTGTAAAAAGATTGCGTTTTACCGGTCCATTAATGGATGGACACTTTGATGTTTATATTCCTTTAGAGGAAGTATTAACTCAAGATTCTGATACGTCAAGTGAATGTATAACTGAAAATGTTAAAAATCCTGTTAAAAGACGTAGTCGGTTCACCGGCAAAACAGAGAAAAAGGTTAAAAAAACGTTCATTAGAAAAAAATAGTGATATCAATAGGGGTAAGCCATAGAAGCATCAAAAATATATCGTGTTAATAATCCTGATGTTATTAGAGTTGAAGTGAGAAGAGATCAGACTAATAATCCTGAAGCTCATAGAGTTGTAGTGAGAAGACATCAGGTTAATAATCCTGATGCACGTCAAGAAAGGCGTTTGCGTGCATGGAGTGTTAAAGCCATGTCTGGCTTAAACTATGATTTTGAAATAGCTTACAAGTCAGATAAAATTACTCAACTTGGTAGTTTGAATTGGATATGCAAACATTGCAATGCTTTAAAATGGAAAAATGAGCCTTTGGGTATCTGTTGCAAGGCAGGAAAAGTTAAACTTTCACAAAATGAAAGTTTGCCTGATCCACTTAAAAGCTTAATAATTGGTGGACATCCAAAGCATGATCATTTCATTGATCGTATAAGAAAGTATAACAGCTGCTTTCAAATGACTTCTTTTGGAAGTACAAAAATTATAAATGAAAGTTGGTCAACCTTTAAAGTCCAAGGAGAATAGGTAGAATAGGTCGGACCTTTGCCAAATGAAGAAATGCAGTTTCTTCAAATTTATTTTGTTGGTGATGATGAAAAGGAAGCTCAACTACGTTGCAAAAATATTTCAAATGTTGATTTAAGCGTAGTAAAGGATCTTCAATGTATGTTTCAACATCATAATCGTTATGTTAAAGATCTAAAAATGGCTCTCAATAAAATACCAACAAGTACTAAAGACTATAAATTGATTATACATGCTGATCGAACACCTGCTGGTGCTCACAAAGGGCTTTACAATGCACCTCAATCAAGCGAAGTAGCTTTAGTTATTGTTGGTCGGCAATTTGAAAAGCGCGATATTATTATTGAAAGCCATAATAATAAATTACATCGTATAAGTGAGGTGCATCGATCATACGATGCCTTACAGTACCCTTTGCTATTTCCTTATGGCGAAGATGGCTATTCAGTGGATATACCACAATGGAATCCATTATTAAAAAAGGAGGAACCAAAAAAAATGATATCTGCGTTAAGCTTTTACAGCTATAAAATAATGATTCGTCAATCTGAGATAAATCATTTAATATATTGTCGTTCCCTTATTAGTCGGTTTTTGGTTGATATGTATACTAAAATTGAAACAGAAAGAACAGAGCAGATAGCTCTGCATCTACAAGATGCAATAGGCCAACAAGATGTTGTTGCAGCTCAACTTGGTCAGATGGTAATTTTACCATCTTCTTAAACAAGCTCTGCACGATATATGCATGAAAAGACTCAAGATGCTATGACATATGTTCGCCATTATGGGCGACCAGATCTTTTCATAACATTCACATGCAATCCACAATGGAATGACATCAAAAGTGTTTTATTACCGGGTCAAAAATCGCATGATCGTCACGATATTATAGCTCGAGTTTTTCATTTAAAAGTTAAAGCTTTAATATCACTATTGATAAAAGGTTCTTTGTTTGTGTTAAGGCCTAAAAGTAGGCACTGAACAAGGAGCTGCCGTCTCCCATCCTAATTCCAAAATTCACCACAGCTAGCAACATTCTGTAATTAAGGCTAGGCACAATAGTTTTAAGCAACAATGTTTTTTAATCTGAATAAACCTTTGAGAGTGAAAAGACGCTTGACTATTTTTGGTTCCTGCAAAAAGTAGTTTTCAGCGAAGTGCGACGGAATCATACGAACATCACATCGTACATCAGGAAGATCAACCCTCTACAGAATCATTGGTCCTTCGAGCCGGATTATCAACAGAATATTTCGCCCCAGCATCATAGCATCGTTGGATTTCCTTTAAAAAATCAGATAAGTTATATTTTCTCCTATATTCATGTACATTGCCAAGTGGCAACTCCTGTGCAAAATATATACTTATCGTACTGGTACTTACCCGCCAGTACATTCCGTCTTCATTCGTTAATGCCTACAAGAAAGGCAATTCCAGAATTATATTAATATAATTCTTCATCTACGTCCGAATAAAATTCAGCCGCCATATTGTTTCATAGATATATAAAAGGCCATACATAACCTTGTACATCAGCCGCCATATTTGTGAAAATGTATGCCTGTAATTTAAAATATTTCCATTTCCCAAATAAAAAGACCCAAGTTTATTTGCGGTCTAAGAAATCAAATCATTTATTTGTTAAATGTTTCTTTTTCCATTCTTACATTTAAAACACCTACACTCATATGTATGCCGGCGTTATTTTCCACGAGCAAATCCATAACTATGTACAACATTAAACACATGAATTATTTTTAATCCTCAATTGTCTTCAAACAATAATAATATTTAGGGTATTCAGTAGCTATGCTATGTGCGTAAAGTGTTATATATAATACAGTGTAGCTAGTGAGTGCACTTTTTACGTTTCTTTTGTCGTATTTGTGCTAAGTCAGCTGTTTGCCAGTTCGATAACAATACAATCGATATTTAAATTGAATTGATTAATTGTTAAACTGAAAATAATAAAATAAAATAAAGCGTTTTATATCATTCTCCCGCACTCTATTTGCTTTTGTCGCTTCTGACGCTTTTAAAAACATCAGTTTAGTCTTTTAAATTAATAATTAATAAAATTTACTTACTTTTACAACCAAGACTCGCCTAGTGTGACCTAGTTTCACGAATTCAATAATCTCAAAAGCAGCTGTTTTTATAAATAGTCTGGCAACCACACAATAACACATATAGTACAATAGTAGCAAACATACCCAGAGGCCGCCGTGCTGTGTTAAAAATGCTTCTGTGCGTTTGTTGTAAAGCTTTCATATAACACTTTAGTACTTTACGCACATAGCATAGCTACTGAATACCCGAAATTAGGGTAAGTAAATTTTTCTAATTATTAATTTAAAAGACTAAACTGATGTTTTTAAAAGTGTCCGAAGCGACAAAAGCAAATAGAGTGCGGGAGAATGATATAAAACGCTTTATTTTATTTTATTATTTTCAGTTTAACAATTAATCAATTCAATTTAAATATCGATTGTATTGTTATCGAACTGGCAAACAGCTGACTTAGCACAAATACGACAAAAGAAACTTAAAAAGTGCACTCACTAGCTACACTGTATTATATATAACACTTTACGCACATAGCATAGCTACTGAATACCCTAAATATAAAGAAATTTTCTGTTTGCAATGAAGCATTAATATGAAACCGAATGCAACTTTTATGGAATCATATCGCTTATTTTTATTATGAATAAAATTTGTCAAGCCATGAAAATCTAAATTAACTATTATTCCTTGGATGTAAGGTAACTGGTGCATAGGATCTCGTAACCAAGTTTGGGGTTTTCCTATCAAATTTTTAGGCAAGGAGAATCAGAGCCAAAGCTACCACAACATCTAGTAGCTTAATCCTGGTGTAATAATGAAAAGCCTTTTGTAACTTCTTTGAATCCGACAGATAGTTTTTTTTTTTTACTTTAATTCTGACATATAAGAGCACAGGACTTATTGTTAATGTTTATTTATCTACAACGAAGGCGAGTTTTGTTGTGTGATTTAATCAACGAACCCCCATCCCGATTGTTTGCTAGCCGATTTCGCGAGTCCTAGTCCGATTGGTTACGCAATGAAAATAGGTACGATCTCGAACTGTAAGGTGTCGAGATTCGAACCCAAAGCTTAGATCAAAGCAGCTTGTCCGTTACAACTTTGGCCTTGATGGCCTTGATATCTTTATTGATTTAAATGATTGATGTTTATTGGCGGTTATTATTATTTACATATTTACCTGCATTAGTTTTCTTTTTCTTTTGAATTTTGATTTATAATGGTTTACTTTTCTACCTCTATTTGTTTCCACGTAATGTTTTTCATCTAATTGCCTTAATGTACCGGTCTTTCTGAACGGGTCAGTTATTTTAGCCTTTACCAATGGTGATGCTCTATATCTTGTATCTATCTAATATTCTTCTCGTGTTTCGTTTAACTTCTCTATTTGTCGTTTCTTATTGCCTTGTGTGTCATAAATTGGTATTCCTGCGTACATAAATATTTCGGCTTGTGTACTATTAGTCGTCTTATGATTAGTTTTATGATTATATGTGAATAATATGATTTCAATTTTTGTTTGTTTGTTTTCTATGTAAGAGTCACTGTTAATAATTCGTAATTTTTCGTTAATAGTTTTATGAAATTTTTCAATGTCTGCTATACCATTTTTTTTTTTGTTGTTATATTAATTTTCACATTTACTGATTTTAGCCACTGCTGTAATGCTTCACATATGAATGCTGAGTCTTTGTCTGCATTGATTTCTGTCGGTTTTCCCATTAAATCGAATACTTTTAAAATAGCACGCTTTGCTTGTAACCAGTCTCTGCTTTGAACTTCGACTAGATAGAAATTGTTTGTTTTCAACTAAATAAAAATCCATAATATATTTTTCTCTAATGTAGTTTGTCTCTGGGGTTAATTCAAATAATAGTTTTGTGCTTCTGTGTTCAGTTTTTGACATGTTACAAATATGACATTCATTTTAATATTTTGTATTATCTTTTGATAATCTGGATAGTAAAATTTCTCTTTAAGCCAATTTATTGTTTTTTTCTATCCCTGGATGTAATAACTCGATGTGTCTAATTAATACTAGTTCTTTGAACTCTGCGTACGTTTGTAAGTTAGCTTTAAGTTACTCTTCAGTGCTTTTATTTTGCTTTCTGGATTAATTATTTCTACATATGCTCTTCGGAAAATTGGAAAATCTTTGTCATCATGAAAATATAAATCACTATTTTTAACACATAAATATTCTTTTATAATTTCCTTTGCTTTCGCGTTTGTCATTCTGTATATGTTATTTTAATATTTTTCTTGTGAAAATAATAAGTTACCTCTGTCTTATTTTCAATTCATTAAATTAATTCAATTTGTCTGTTACCTTGATTGTCTTCTTGTGCACTATGAATTGTTGCACAGGTGGTTTGGCTTTCTTCCTCTCCTAATAGATTTTCGTTTAGTTGTACGCGTGACAATGCGTCCGCTACATGATTTTCTTTCCCTGGTAAATACTTAATTGTATCAAAATCATTTTATTTTATTTTCCATATTAGGTTCTTTTATATTGTTTAACCGTACTAATGGTTGGTGATCGCTCAAAATCTCAAATTTCCTACCATATAAAAATGTTCTAAAAGTTTTTGTTGCCCATACAACTTCTAGCAATTCTTTTTCTATAGTTGAGTAATTTATTTCTACTCGCAAAAAATATTGGCTTATGATTTTGTGTTAGGACTGCTCCTAAAGCTACGTTACTGGCATCCGTTGTAAGACAAAATGGTTTGTTATAATCTGGATGTATTAAAATGGGGTCGGATGTAATAAGATGTATGATTCATCTTTAATATCTACTGTTGCTCCTTTTTTTAATTTAAGTGTCATGGGTTTAACGATGTTTGTAAAGTTGGGAATGAATTTTCTCTAAAATCAACATAATCCTAAAAATGGTTTTATTTCTTTTGGAGTCTTTGGTATGGGGTAATTCATTACTGCATTTATTTTGATTGGATTTGGTTTTATACCTTCTGTTGTTACAATAAGTCCTAAAAATTCAGTTTCCTTTTTTAGAAATTCACACTTGTCTAATTGCAATTTTAAATTGGCTTCCCTTAGTTTTGTGAATACCTTATTTAGTGACAAAATGTGCTCTTCCAATGAAATGGAGTAGATTATAATGTCATATAAATATACTAAACAATTTTTGTAGATTAGATCTTCCAATAAATTGTTCATACAACGTTGAAAAGTTTCTGGTGCATTTTTTAGACCAAACGGCATACGTGTGTATTCGTAATGCCAATGTTTAGTGGAAAATGCTGTTTTTGGTATTGAGTTAGGGTCGATTTGTATTTGATGATAGCCTTTTGCTAGATCAAGAGTTGTGAAATTTTGGCATCTGCCAAGTTTATCTAAAATTTCGTCCATAATTGGAATAGGGAATTTGTCGTCAATTGTGATTTCATTTAGAAATCTGTAGTCAATTACTACTCTATATTTTGTTTACCTGAGGCATCCAATTTTTTTTAATTACCATTGCTGGTGAATTGTAAGGTGATTGAGATTTTCTTATTATCTCCTGTTCTAACATTTCCTTGACTTGTTTGTCTATTTTCTCATGTTGTGTTTGTGAATACTTATATGGGCTTTTATAAATTGAATCTTCATGTTTTGTTACTATCGAGTGTTTAACAGTACTGGTGACAGTCAAATTGTCGCCTTCGTTGTACTGAATATCTCGAAATTTTTGTAATAACTTTGAAATACACATTTTTTCTTCATCTTTTAAGTGATCTACTCGAAATTCATTTGATTCTTTTAATTCTTTTAACTCTTCGTTTAAGTATTGCGAAATTGAATTTTAAGTCTTCAATTGAAGGTGGATCCAGGCACATTTATGTTTGGATCATATTTAAATAGGAATCTGTACTCTCCTAATGTTACTGCTTCTAAATAGTTTCTTCCAAGTAATAAATCATATCGATTTGAAATCTTGTGTAAATAAAATTTCTGTTTGAATGGACAAATTTTACATGAACCTATTGTAATGCATTCTGTTAGTTTTATATTACCATTTATTGTGTGAAGTTCTTTGTTTTTAATTGGAAAGTTTAAATAATTTTTATTCATTATATTGATAGTAGACCCTGTGTCTATGACACACTTTAATGGATTCTCATTCATAATCACAATTATGAATGGATTATTATTATTTTTTGTCCGAGGCAACTGCTCAGTGGTGTCCATTTTTGACACTCCGCTGTTACTTTCTCTTTGTCTTTTCTGGGGTTGGTTTTGATAATTAAATGATTGTGCATTTGAAGCTCCATTGTTTGGATAATTCATTGGATTTTGTTGTCTACCCTGATGTAGTTTTTGTTGAAATTCGTTAAATGTTTGTCTGTTATCTTGTGGACTGCCTACACGTGAGTTATTGTAATTATTGTTTGGCTAGTTGTGATTAACTTGGTTAGTGGAATAAATAGGTGTACTTTGGTTAAAATTTGCTTGATATTTTTGACCACACTATTTTCGTATAATCCCTCCCGTTGTGCTGCTACTTTAAGTAAGTGGCTGGTTGTTATATCATATCTGGCTAATATCATAAATATTCTATCTGGAATTTTTTTTAATTACATCTTTTATAGTGTTATTTATTGCGTTTACATACACTTGCATATTTGCTTGTTGTGTGTTGTTAAGCATTGCACTTTTTTTATTAATGCACTTTTTCAACTATCCTACCGGCTGCGCCAATACTAAGTTTGCGTAAGTTTGTATATAAAGCTGCTTATATTAAGCCTTCTTCAGGGAGCCTGCATAAAACTTTTTGTGTTTATACTCGATACCGAGTATATTGGGTTTGTGCAATGTCCGTCATGGTGTCTGTCCGTCTGTATGAACGCAACTTTTTTCCACACCCTTCAAGCTAGAGACTTGAAACTTTCCAATTCTCTTTACCTATGGGATAGTAAATTAAAGTGTCAAGATGGGGGTTCTACGATAACTGGGGGGCTCGCAAATCGATAAATTCGATAACTCAAAACCGATAAATCCACATATTTCGCACATCCTGACAGCTAGAACTACCAAATTTGGTGAGAAGATAGCTACTAGCAACCCCCAAAAAACTTTGGAGCCCCGCCTACCCATTCCGCCCCCAGCCCCCCCCCCCCCCCCCCCCCCCCGCATTTTAAAGTCAAAAAAGCCTATATCTCCCACAGTTTTTTAGCTAGAGCCACCAAATTTGGTGCCAAGATAGGCGATGACGACCCCCCAAAAACTGCATCAAAAGTTTGGATGCCACGCCTACCAATACCGCCCTAGCCACCCCCATCTGCCCCAACGCTTCGTCAAAAACGAGAATGCGTGTGTCTTCCAGATTTGTGGAGCTAGAGCCACCAAATTTGGTAGGAAGATAGCTGGCAACAACCCCAAAAGAATTGAATCAAAGTTTTGGAGCCACGCCCACCCATTCCGCCCCCAGCCCCCCGCATTTTGAAATCAGAAAAGCCTATATCTCCCACAGTTTTTTAGCTAGAGTCACCAAATTTGGTGCCAAGATAGGTGATGATGACCCCCCAAAAACTGCATCAAAAGTTTGGATGCCACGCCTACCAATACCGCCCTAGCCACCCCCATCTGCCCCAACGCTTCGTCAAGAACGGGAATGCGTGTGTCTTCCAGATTTGTGGAGCTAGAGCCACCAAATTTGGTAGGAAGATAGCTGGCAACAACCCCAAAAGAATTGAATCAAAGTTTTGGAGCCTTGCCCAACCATTCCGCCCCCCTTTCCCCACCTTATACAAACATTGAGCTAGAGTCACCAAATTTGGTATGAAGGTAGCATTTGACATTCCACAAGGATCTGCAGCAAAAATTTTGATGCCACGCCCAACCATACCGCCCCCAGCCCCCCTTTCCCCATTTTATACAAACTTCGAGCTAGAGTCACCAAATTTTGTATGAAGATAGCAATTGACATCCCACATGGATCGGCAGCAAAAATTTGAATGCCACGCCCACCCATACCGCCCCCAAGCCCCATAGCCCCCCTTTCACCACCTTTTACATGCTTCGAGCTAGAGTCACCAAATTTGGTAGGAAGATAGCTGACAACGACCCCCAACAATCTGCATCAAAGTTTTGGAGCCACGCCCACCCATTCCGCCCCCAGCCCCCCCGCATTTTTAAGTCAAAAAAGCCTATATCTTTTACAGTTTTTGAGCTAGAGCCACCAAATTTGGTGCCAAGATAGGTGATGATGACCCCCCAAAAACTGCATCAAAAATTTGGCTGCCACGCCCATCCATTCCGCCCCAGCCGCTTTTTCCCCACTTTTACAAGCTTCGAGCTAGAGTCACAAAATTTGGTATGAAGATAGCATTTGACATCCCACAAAGATCTGCATCAAAAATTTGGCTGCCACGCTCACCCATTCCGCCCCAGCCCCCCTTTCCCTACTTTTATAAGCTTCGAGCTAGAGTCACCAAATTGTTATGAAGATAGCAATTGACATCCCACATGGATGGGCATCAAAATTTTTAATACTGGTATCGAGTATACCGCAGTCGGTTGCGTCCGACTGCAACGTTTCCACTTGTTTTTAAATTAAATTACAAAAACAAAGTATAAAACCAACCACTTATGAATACATGCATACATACATCTTTTACACTAAAAACATTACAGCATTGTCATTACATTTAAATTAAAATTAAAATTGCACTTCTTTTTATTTTATCGACGTTGGTCGTTTTTGTACGTTTTGTATGTTTGCTGCTGTAGTCATCTGTAATTACTGTCGAATAAATGTTGTTTGTTTGTTCTAAGTCTTCTTTGTGGTTTACAGCGTTCATGCTGCTTTGCTGTATTCGTAAGCTTTCTAGCGTCAGTCTCGTTCTCTGTCTCCGTTCAATGTCCAACAGTTTAGCGTTTTCAAAGTCAGCTGTGTGACCTGTTGTTGTTGTGTGCTGTGCAAGTGCTGTGGTCATTTTTCCCTTTTTTGCATCCCCCGGTGTTGGTTGAGTCTCGCTCCAAACGCTCTCTTGGTATATAAGCCCCGTTGCATCGCTCTCCCTCTCTTCCCATGCAGCTGATTTGGTAGATGACGTTTTGTTGTTGTTCCTAATCGATCTTGTCTTTCGTATCCGTAAACAATCTACGTGTTTTTTTGTGCGCTTTATATGCATATGTTAGGTGTTTGGTAGCATCAGCTGGCATAATTTTCGCGAGTGTTTATACTCGATACCGAAGGTAAAGAGTATATTGGGTTTGTGCAATGTCCGTCATGGTGTCCGTCCGTCCGTCCGTCCGTACGTATGTGTGCAAGTTTTTTCCACACCCTTCAAGCAAGGGACTTGAAACTTTCCAATTCTCTTTATCTATGGGATAGTAAATTAAAGTGTCAAGATGGGGGTTCTACGATAACTGGGGGGCTGGCAAATCGATAAATTCGATAACTCAAAAACGATAAGTCCGCATATTTCACACACCCTTACAGCTATTAGGTTATTTTATTTTGTTTAACCGTACTAATGGTTGGTGATCGCTCAAAATCTCAAATTTCCTACCATATAAAAATGTTCTAAAAGTTTTTGTTGCCCATACAACTTCTAGCAATTCTTTTTCTATAGTTGAGTAATTTATTTCTACTCGCAAAAAATATTGGCTTATGATTTTGTGTTAGGACTGCTCCTAAAGCTACGTTACTGGCATCCGTTGTAAGACAAAATGGTTTGTTATAATCTGGATGTATTAAAATGGGGTCGGATGTAATAAGATGTATGATTCATCTTTAATATCTACTGTTGCTCCTTTTTTTAATTTAAGTGTCATGCGTTTAACGATGTTTGCAAAGTTGGGAATGAATTTTCTCTAAAATCAACATAATCCTAAAAATGGTTTTATTTCTTTTGGAGTCTTTGGTATGGCGTAATTCATTACTGCATTTATTTTGATTGGATTTGGTTTTATACCTTCTGTTGTTACAATATGTCCTAAAAATTCAGTTTCCTTTTTTAGAAATTCACACTTGTCTAATTGCAATTTTAAATTGGCTTCCCTTAGTTTTGTGAATACCTTATTTAGTGACAAAATGTGCTCTTCCAATGAAATGGAGTAGATTATAATGTCATATAAATATACTAAACAATTTTTGTAGATTAGATCTTCCAATAAATTGTTCATACAACGTTGAAAAGTTTCTGGTGCATTTTTTAGACCAAACGGCATACGTGTGTATTCGTAATGCCCATGTTTAGTGGAAAATGCTGTTTTTGGTATTGAGTTAGGGTCGATTTGTATTTGATGATAGCCTTTTGCTAGATCAAGAGTTGTGAAATTTTGGCATCTGCCAAGTTTATCTAAAATTTCGTCCATAATTGGAATAGGGAATTTGTCGTCAATTGTGATTTCATTTAGAAATCTGTAGTCAATTACTACTCTATATTTTTGTTTACCTGAGGCATCCAATTTTTTTTTAATTACCATTGCTGGTGAATTGTAAGGTGATTGAGATTTTCTTATTATCTCCTGTTCTAACATTTCCTTGACTTGTTTGTCTATTTTCTCATGTTGTGTTTGTGAATGCTTATATGGGCTTTTATAAATTGAATCTTCATGTTTTGTTACTATCGAGTGTTTAACAGTACTGGTGACAGTCAAATTGTCGCCTTCGTTGTACTGAATATCTCGAAATTTTTGTAATAACTTTGAAATACACATTTTTTCTTCATCTTTTAAGTGATCTACTCGAAATTCATTTGACCAACGCTTCGTCAAAAACGAGAATGCGTGTGTCTTCCAGATTTGTGGAGCTAGAGCCACCAAATTTGGTAGGAAGATAGCTGGCAACAACCCCAAAAGAATTGAATCAAAGTTTTGGAGCCACGCCCACCCATTCCGCCCCCAGCCCCCCGCATTTTGAAATCAGAAAAGCCTATATCTCCCACAGTTTTTTAGCTAGAGTCACCAAATTTGGTGCCAAGGTAGGTGATGATGACCCCCCAAAAACTGCATCAAAAGTTTGGATGCCACGCCTACCAATACCGCCCTAGCCACCCCCATCTGCCCCAACGCTTCGTCAAGAACGGGAATGCGTGTATCTTCCAGAGTAGTGGAGCTAGAGCCACCAAATTTGGTAGCAAGATATTCCGCCCCCCTTTCCCCACCTTATACAAACTTTGAGCTAGAGTCACCAAATTTGGTATGAAGGTAGCATTTGACATTCCACAAAGATCTGCAGCAAAAATTTTGATGCCACGCCCAACCATACCGCCCCCAGCCCCCCTTTCCCCATTTTATACAAACTTCGAGCTAGAGTCACCAAATTTGGTATGAAGATAGCAATTGACATCCCACATGGATCGGCAGCAAAAATTTGAATGCCACGCCCACCCATACCGCCCCCAAGCCCCATAGCCCCCCTTTCACCACCTTTTACATGCTTCGAGCTAGAGTCACCAAATTTGGTAGGAAGATAGCTGACAACGACCCCCAACAATCTGCATCAAAGTTTTGGAGCCACGCCCACCCATTCCGCCCCCAGCTCCCCGCATTTTTAAGTCAAAAAAGCCTATATCTTTTACAGTTTTTGAGCTAGAGCCACCAAATTTGGTGCCAAGATAGGTGATGATGACCCCCCAAAAACTGCATCAAAAATTTGGCTGCCACGCCCATCCATTCCGCCCCAGCCGCTTTTTCCCCACTTTTACAAGCTTCGAGCTAGAGTCACAAAATTTGGTATGAAGATAGCAATTGACATCCCACAAAGATCTGCATCAAAAATTTGGCTGCCACGCTCACCCATTCCGCCCCAGCCCCCCTTTCCCTACTTTTATAAGCTTCGAGCTAGAGTCACCAAATTTGTTATGAAGATAGCAATTGACATCCCACATGGATGGGCATCAAAATTTTTAATACTGGTATCGAGTATACCGCAGTCGGTTGCGTCCGACTGCAACGTTTCCACTTGTTTTTAAATTAAATTACAAAAACAAAGTATAAAACCAACCACTTATGAATACATGCATACATACATCTTTTACACTAAAAACATTACAGCATTGTCATTACATTTAAATTAAAATTAAAATTGCACTTCTTTTTATTTTTATCGACGTTGGTCGTTTTTGTACGTTTTGTATGTTTGCTGCTGTAGTCATCTGTAATTATTGTCGAATAAATGTTGTTTGTTTGTTCTAAGTCTTCTTTGTGGTTTACAGCGTTCATGCTGCTTTGCTGTATTCGTAAGCTTTCTAGCGTCAGTCTCGTTCTCTGTCTCCGTTCAATGTCCAACAGTTTAGCGTTTTCAAAGTCAGCTGTGTGACCTGTTGTTGTTGTGTGCTGTGCAAGTGCTGTGGTCATTTTTCCCTTTTTTGCATCCCCCGGTGTTGGTTGAGTCTCGCTCCAAACGCTCTCTTGGTATATAAGCCCCGTTGCATCGCTCTCCCTCTCTTCCCATGCAGCTGATTTGGTAGATGACGTTTTGTTGTTGTTCCTAATCGATCTTGTCTTTCGTATCCGTAAACAATCTACGTGTTTTTTTGTGCGCTTTATATGCATATGTTAGGTGTTTGGTAGCATCAGCTGGCATAATTTTCGCGAGTGTTTATACTCGATACCGAAGGTAAAGAGTATATTGGGTTTGTGCAATGTCCGTCATGGTGTCCGTCCGTCCGTCCGTCCGTACGTATGTGTGCAAGTTTTTTCCACACCCTTCAAGCAAGGGACTTGAAACTTTCCAATTCTCTTTATCTATGGGATAGTAAATTAAAGTGTCAAGATGGGGGTTCTACGATAACTGGGGGGCTGGCAAATCGATAAATTCGATAACTCAAAAACGATAAGTCCGCATATTTCACACACCCTTACAGCTATTAGGTTATTTTATTTTGTTTAACCGTACTAATGGTTGGTGATCGCTCAAAATCTCAAATTTCCTACCATATAAAATGTTCTAAAAGTTTTTGTTGCCCATACAACTTCTAGCAATTCTTTTTCTATAGTTGAGTAATTTATTTCTACTCGCAAAAAATATTGGCTTATGATTTTGTGTTAGGACTGCTCCTAAAGCTACGTTACTGGCATCCGTTGTAAGACAAAATGGTTTGTTATAATCTGGATGTATTAAAATGGGGTCGGATGTAATAAGATGTATGATTCATCTTTAATATCTACTGTTGCTCCTTTTGTTAATTTAAGTGTCATGCGTTTAACGATGTTTGCAAAGTTGGGAATGAATTTTCTCTAAAATCAACATAATCCTAAAAATGGTTTTATTTCTTTTGGAGTCTTTGGTATGGGGTAATTCATTACTGCATTTATTTTGATTGGATTTGGTTTTATACCTTCTGTTGTTACAATATGTCCTAAAAATTCAGTTTCCTTTTTTAGAAATTCACACTTGTCTAATTGCAATTTTAAATTGGCTTCCCTTAGTTTTGTGAATACCTTATTTAGTGACAAAATGTGCTCTTCCAATGAAATGGAGTAGATTATAATGTCATATAAATATACTAAACAATTTTTGTAGATTAGATCTTCCAATAAATTGTTCATACAACGTTGAAAAGTTGCTGGTGCATTTTTTAGACCAAACGGCATACGTGTGTATTCGTAATGCCCATGTTTAGTGGAAAATGCTGTTTTTGGTATTGAGTTAGGGTCGATTTGTATTTGATGATAGCCTTTTGCTAGATCAAGAGTTGTGAAATTTTGGCATCTGCCAAGTTTATCTAAAATTTCGTCCATAATTGGAATAGGGAATTTGTCGTCAATTGTGATTTCATTTAGAAATCTGTAGTCAATTACTACTCTATATTTTTGTTTACCTGAGGCATCCAATTTTTTTTTTAATTACCATTGCTGGTGAATTGAAAGGTGATTGAGATTTTCTTATTATCCCCTGTTCTAACATTTCCTTGACTTGTTTGTCTATTTTCTCATGTTGTTTTTGTGAATACTTATATGGGCTTTTATAAATTGAATCTTCATGTTTTGTTACTATCGAGTGTTTAACAGTACTGGTGACAGTCAAATTGTCGCCTTCGTTGTACTGAATATCTCGAAATTTTTGTAATAACTTTGAAATACACATTTTTTCTTCATCTTTTAAGTGATCTACTCGAAATTCATTTGATTCTTTTAATTCTTTTAACTCTTCGTTTAAGTATTGCGAAATTGAATTTTAAGTCTTCAATTGAAGGTGGATCCAGGCACATTTATGTTTGGATCATATTTAAATAGGAATCTGTACTCTCCTAATGTTACTGCTTCTAAATAGTTTCTTCCAAGTAATAAATCATATCGATTTGAAATCTTGTGTAAATAAAATTTCTGTTTAAATGGACAAATTTTACATGAACCTATTGTAATGCATTCTGTTAGTTTTATATTACCATTTATTGTGTGAAGTTCTTTGTTTTTAATTGGAAAGTTTAAATAATTTTTATCATTATATTGATAGTAGACCCTGTGTCTATGACACACTTTAATGGATTCTCATTCATAATCACAATTATGAATGGATTATTATTATTTTTGTCCGAGGCAACTGCTCAGTGGTGTCCATTTTTGACACTCCGCTGTTACTTTCTCTTTGTCTTTTCTGGGGTTGGTTTTGATAATTAAATGATTGTGCATTTGAAGCTCCATTGTTTGGATAATTCATTGGATTTTGTTGTCTACCCTGATGTAGTTTTTGTTGAAATTCGTTAAATGTTTGTCTGTTATCTTGTGGACTGCCTACACGTGAGTTATTGTAATTATTGTTTGGCTAGTTGTGATTAACTTGGTTAGTGGATTAAATAGGTGTACTTTGGTTAAAATTTGCTTGATATTTTTGACCACACTATTTTCGTATAATCCCTCCCGTTGTGCTGCTACTTTAAGTAAGTGGCTGGTTGTTATATCATATCTGGCTAATATCATAAATATTCTATCTGGTATTTTTTTTAATTACATCTTTTATAGTGTTATTTATTGCGTTTACATACACTTGCATATTTGCTTGTTGTGTGTTGTTAAGCATTGCACTTTTTTTATTAATGCACTTTTTCACCTATCCTACCGGCTGCGCCAATACTAAGTTTGCGTAAGTTTGTATATAAAGCTGCTTATATTAAGCCTTCTTCAGGGAGCCTGCATAAAACTTTTTGTGTTTATACTCGATACCGAGTATATTGGGTTTGTGCAATGTCCGTCATGGTGTCTGTCCGTCTGTCCGTCTGTATGAACGCAACTTTTTTCCACACCCTTCAAGCTAGAGACTTGAAACTTTCCAATTCTCTTTATCTATGGGATAGTAAATAAAAGTGTCAAGATGGGGGTCCTACGATAACTGGGGGGCTCGCAAATCGATAAATTCGATAACTCAAAACCGATAAATCCACATATTTCGCACATCCTGACAGCTAGAACTACCAAATTTGGTGAGAAGATAGCTACTAGCAACCCCCAAAAAACTTTGGAGCCCCGCCTACCCATTCCGCCCCCAGCCCCCCCCCCCATTTTAAAGTGAAAAAAGCCTATATCTCCCACAGTTTTTGAGCTCTAGCCACCAAATTTGGTGCCAAGATAGGTGATGATGACCCCCCAAAAACTGCATCCAAAGTTTGGATGCCACGCCCACCAATTCGCACTAGCCACCCCCATCTGCCCCAACGCTTCGTCAAAAACGGGAATGCGTGTATCTTCCAGAGTAGTGAACTAGAGCCACCAAATTTGGTAAGAAGATAGCTGGCAACAACCCCAAAAGAATTGCATCAAAGTTTTGGAGCCACGCCCACCCATTCCGCCCCCAGCCCCCCGCATTTTGAAATCAGAAAAGCCTATATCTCCCACAGTTTTTTAGCTAGAGTCACCAAATTTGGTGCCAAGATAGGTGATGATGACCCCCCAAAAACTGCATCAAAAGTTTGGATGCCACGCCTACCAATACCGCCCTAGCCACCCCCATCTGCCCCAACGCTTCGTCAAGAACGGGAATGCGTGTATCTTCCAGAGTAGTGGAGCTAGAGCCACCAAATTTGGTAGGAAGATAGCTGGCAACAACCCCAAAAGAATTGCATCAAAGTTTTGGAGCCTTGCCCAACCATTCCGCCCCCTTTCCCCACCTTATACAAACTTTGAGCTAGAGTCACCAAATTTGGTATGAAGGTAGCATTTGACATTCCACAAGGATCTGCAGCAAAAATTTTGATGCCGCGCCCAATCATACCGCCCACAGCCCCCCTTTCCCCATTTTATACAAACTTCGAGCTAGAGTCACCAAATTTGGTATGAAGATAGCAATTGACATCCCACATGGATCGGCAGCAAAAATTTGAATGCCACGCCCACCCATACCGCCCCCAAGCCCCATAGCCCCCCTTTCACCACCTTTTACATGCTTCGAGCTAGAGTCACCAAATTTGGTAGGAAGATAGCTGACAACGACCCCCAACAATCTGCATCAAAGTTTTGGAGCCACGCCCACCCATTCCGCCCCCAGCCCCCCCGCATTTTTAAGTCAAAAAAGCCTATATCTTTTACAGTTTTTGAGCTAGAGCCACCAAATTTGGTGCCAAGATAGGTGATGATGACCCCCCAAAAACTGCATCAAAAATTTGGCTGCCACGCCCATCCATTCCGCCCCAGCCGCTTTTTCCCCATTTTTACAAGCTTCGAGCTAGAGTCACAAAATTTGGTATGAAGATAGCAATTGACATCCCACAAAGATCTGCATCAAAAATTTGGCTGCCACGCTCACCCATTCCGCCCCAGCCCCCCTTTCCCTACTTTTATAAGCTTCGAGCTAAAGTCACCAAATTTGTTATGAAGATAGCAATTGACATCCCACATGGATGGGCATCAAAATTTTTAATACTGGTATCGAGTATACCGCAGTCGGTTGCGTCCGACTGCAACGTTTCCACTTGTTTTTAAATTAAATTACAAAAACAAAGTATAAAACCAACCACTTATGAATACATGCATACATACATCTTTTACACTAAAAACATTACAGCATTGTCATTACATTTAAATTAAAATTAAAATTGCACTTCTTTTTATTTTTATCGACGTTGGTCGTTTTTGTACGTTTTGTATGTTTGCTGCTGTAGTCATCTGTAATTACTGTCGAATAAATGTTGTTTGTCTGTTCTAAGTCTTCTTTGTGGTTTACAGCGTTCATGCTGCTTTGCTGTATTCGTAAGCTTTCTAGCGTCAGTCTCGTTCTCTGTCTCCGTTCAATGTCCAACAGTTTAGCGTTTTCAAAGTCAGCTGTGTGACCTGTTGTTGTTGTGTGCTGTGCAAGTGCTGTGGTCATTTTTCCCTTTTTTGCATCCCCCGGTGTTGGTTGAGTCTCGCTCCAAACGCTCTCTTGGTATATAAGCCCCGTTGCATCGCTCTCCCTCTCTTCCCATGCAGCTGATTTGGTAGATGACGTTTTGTTGTTGTTCCTAATCGATCTTGTCTTTCGTATCCGTAAACAATCTACGTGTTTTTTTGTGCGCTTTATATGCATATGTTAGGTGTTTGGTAGCATCAGCTGGCATAATTTTCGCGATTGTTTATACTCGATACCGAAGGTAAAGAGTATATTGGGTTTGTGCAATGTCCGTCATGGTGTCCGTCCGCCGTCCGTCCGTACGTATGTGTGCAAGTTTTTTCCACACCCTTCAAGCAAGGGACTTGAAACTTTCCAATTCTCTTTATCTATGGGATAGTAAATTAAAGTGTCAAGATGGGGGTTCTACGATAACTGGGGGGCTGGCAAATCGATAAATTCGATAACTCAAAAACGATAAGTCCGCATATTTCACACACCCTTACAGCTAGAACTACCAAATTTGGCAAGAAGATAGCTACTAGCAACCCCCAAAAAACTGCATCAAAAATTTTGGAGCCACGCCCCCCATTCCGTCTCCAGCCCCCCCCCCCCGCATTTTAAAGTCAAAAAAGCCTATATCTCCCACAGTTTTTTAGCTAGAGCCACCAAATTTGCCCCCCAAAAACTGCATCAAAAGTTTGGATGCCACGCTCACTAATACCGCCCTAGCCGCCCCCAGCTGCCCCAACGCTTCGTCAAAAACGAGAATGCGTGTGTCTTCCAGATTTGTGGAGCTAGAGCCACCAAATTTGGTAGGAAGATAGCTGGTAACGAACCCCAAAAAACTGCATCAAAGTTTTGGAGTCACGCCCACCCATACCGCCCCCAGCCCCCCCTCTTTTTAAAATCAGAAAAGCTTATATCTCCCACAGTTTTTGAGTTAGAGCCACCAAATTTAGTGCCAAGATAGGTGATGATGACCCCCCAAAAACTGCATAAAAAGTTTGGATGCCACGCCCACCAATACCACCCTAGCCGCCCCCAGATGCCCCAACGCTTCGTCAAAAAAGGGAATGCGTGTATCTTCCAGAGTTGTGGAGCTAGAGCCACCAAATTTGGCAGGAAGATAGCAGGCAACGACCCCCAACAATCTGTATCAAAGTTTTCGAGCCACGCGCACCCCTTCCACCCCCTTTCCACACCTTTTACAAACTTTGAGCTAGAGTCACCAAATTTTGTATGAAGGTAGCAATTGACATTTCACAAAGATCTGCAGCAAAAATTTGGATGCCACGCCCACCCATACTGCACGCAGACCCTCTTTCCCCACTTTTTACAAACTTTGAGCTAGAGTCACCAAATTTGGTATGAAGATAGCAATTGACATTTCACAAAGATCTGCAGCAAAAATTTGGATGCCATGCCCACCCATACTGCTCCCAGCCCCTCTTTCCCCACTTTTTACAAACTTTGAGCTAGAGTCACCAAATTTGGTATGAAGATAGCAATTGACATTCCACTCAGATCTGCATCAAAACTTTGGATGCCATGCCCACCCATACCGCTCCCAGCCCCCTTTCCCCACCTTTTACAATTTTCGAGCTAGAGTCACCAAATTTGGTATGAAGATAGCAATTGACATTCCACACAGATCTGCATCAAAAATTTCGATGCCACGCCCAGCCATACTGCCCCCAGCCCCCCTTTCCCCACTTTTTACAAACTTCGAGCTAGAGTCACCAAATTTGGAAGGAAGATAGCAATTGACATTTCACAAAGATCTGCATCTGCATACTGCCCCCAGCCACTCTTTCCCCACCTTTTACAAACTTTGAGCTAGAGTCACCAAATTTGGTATGAAGGTAGCAATTGACATTTCACAAAGATCTGCAGCAAAAATTTGGATGCCACGCCCACCCATACTGCGCGCAGACCCTCTTTCCCCACGTTTTACAAACTTTGAGCTAGAGTCACCAAATTTGGTATGAAGATAGCAATTGACATTTCACAAAGATCTGCAGCAAAAATTTGGATGCCATGCCCACCCATACTGCTCCCAGCCCCTCTTTCCCCACTTTTTACAAACTTTGAGCTAGAGTCACCAAATTTGGTATGAAGATAGCAATTGACATTCCACTCAGATCTGCATCAAAACTTTGGATGCCACGCCCACCCATACCGCTCCCAGCCCCCTTTCCCCACCTTTTACAATTTTCGAGCTAGAGTCACCAAATTTGGTATGAAGATAGCAATTGACATTCCACACAGATCTACATCAAAAATTTCGATGCCACGCCCAGCCATACTGCCCCCAGCCCCCCTTTCCCCACTTTTTACAAACTTCGAGCTAGAGTCACCAAATTTGGAAGGAAGATAGCAATTGACATTTCACAAAGATCTGCATCTGCATACTGCCCCCAGCCCCTCTTTCCCCACCTTTTACAAACTTTGAGCTAGAGTCACCAAATTTGGTATGAAGATAGCAATTGACATTTCACAAAGATCTGCAGTAAAAATTTGGATGCCACACCCACCCATACCGCCCCCAGCCCCTCTTTCCCCACCTTTTACAAACTTCGAGCTATAGTCACCAAATTTGGTATGAAGATAGCAATTGACATTTCGCAAAGATCTGCAGTAACAATTTAAATGCCACACCCACCCATACCGCCCCAGCCCCCCTTTCAACAGCTCTTACAAACTTTCAGCTAGAGTCACCAAATTTGGAAGGAAGATAGTTGGTGGCATCCCCATCTGCATCGGAGAATCTTTAAGGCACCGTACACCCCTGCCCCATCCGTACCCCTTGCAATCAGGCCTCCTTTTACCTGTTTTAATACTGGTATCGAGTATGCCGCAGTCGGTTGCGTCCGACTGCAACGTTTCCACTTGTTTTTTTTTTTCATCAAAGTTGAGAAATAGTTAAAGAGTGGATAGTTGGTAAATATTGATTTGCCTGGCCAAACGCAAAACAAACAGTAACATTTTTTTTTTATTCTTTTCTTAATAAATAGATCTATTAATAGAACTAGAAAAAACGATCCGTACCTTAGTTTTTGAGATATTGTATCTGAAAGACGACCATCAGAGCAGACTATTTATTATGCTTCGTTTGAGCTAAAAAACGCGAACTCTTATTTCACGAAGATAAGATACAGAGAAAGAGGGGAAAAGGGTCGACCATGTCCTGCAGGTGGCACTTTTCCCATGCTACGCACGGAGGGATAGGGTCCAAAACTGAATCATCTTTGGGGCTGGTGACAAATGCAATAAAACCCCAAAAGTGACGCGTATCATTGCTATTGTGGGCAGGACAGTGAAGTGAGTGGTGAGGTGTGTGGAGAGAGGTGCAAAACGGAGGCGCGTATAGATAGTGGATAGTGGGCGGGTATTTTGGCGCTGTTTGATTAATGACTGCCATTGCGGTGCTAAGTAATAAGCAGCTTTGACAGTCGAACACGGCGCAATGGACACAACCCAAAATTCCATTAGACTCGATGGTCAAAGGTGGGAGAGAAAATGTTAGAACTAGAGGGAGGAAATCCAAGCATGGCCACTCATGCGCATGGATGGCACTTTATTATAGTGCAGAAGGCAAAACTGAGTTTGCCATTTTTACGTTAACCCAAACTAAGTCATTTTAAAAGCAAGTTGATGTGTGTGGGTGTGCACGACGCCAATACCCTAAGCTTGGCGTTAGGAAGCAAATGCTGTTGGAGAGCTCACAAAAGGGTATCTAGAGTTGAAACAAACCATGTGCCCTGTCACTAAGCTTGAAATCAATCAGTGTGCTCGACATAATCAAAAGACACGCAGCCTCATCAAGTTTTTTGTTCGATTCTCATTTCCACAAACACAAACATACATCAAAAGGCAGACTTGTGAGATATAGCAATAATGACCAAACACCCAACATTCGCAATTCACAAACAAGTGGAAACGTTGCAGTCGGACGCAACCGACTGCTGCATACTCGGTACCAGTATTAAAACCGGTAAAAAGAGGCCTGATTGCAAAGGGGTACGGATGCGGTAGGGGTGTACGCTGCCTTGAAGATTCTCCGATGCAGATGGGGATGCCACCAGCTATCTTCCAAATTTGGTGGCTCTAGCTCAAAGGGGAAGTATGGGTGGTCTTGGCATCCAAATTTGTGATGCAGATCATTGTGGAATATCAATTGCTATCTTCATACCAAATTTTTTAGTTTCTAGCTCGAAGTTTGAAAAAGGTGGGGAAAGGGGGGCTGGGGGCGAAATGGGTGGGCGTGGCTCCAAAACTTTGATGCAGATTTTTGGAGGTTGCTAGTAGCTATCTTCTTACCAAATTTGATAGTTCTGGCTGTAAGGATGTGCGAAATATGTGGATCTATCGGTTCTGAGTTATCGAATTTATCGATTTGCCAGCCCCCCAGTTATCGTAGAACCCCCATCTTGACACTTTAATTTACTATCCCATAGATAAAGAGAATTGGTGTGGAAAAAAGTTGCGTTCATACAGACGGACAGACAGACAGACACCATGACGGACATTGCACAAACTCAATATACTCCTTACCTTCGGTATCGAGTATAACAACAATGGCCATGTGCGACGCAACGAAATTTGCGGCGTAACAACTCGAAAAGGCAACAAGCCGTCGCTTCGGTCGCACCATAACGCGTACACGCTCCCAAAACTGAGAATTGACCTGTCAAGAATAGCAGCATCGACGTCGACATTGGCATCAGCATCAATTTAGCGATGCTTCCCTTCCCGCCCCTAGACAACCGTAGCTGGCCCCAAAGTCCTGTGGATTGCAGTTGGCCCTAAGCTTTCGCCACTTCAAGTTCACTTGTTTATAAATGTGCAAACGTTTCTCTATCTTTGGCCCTGCTTCATGATGACAGCTACAATAAAAAGTATTAATTAATGAAACAAAGAAAGTGGATGGATGTCTGCAACATAATAAAGTAAGACATAAAGTATAGACAAATGGAATGCATTACATAACTCGCTACTTTTGAAATCAGTTTAGTTAAAATCCTTTAAAGATATACTTAAACATGATGCTCAAAATACATTGTGTCACTGTATCTAATTTTTTTAATGTCTTTATTTGGCGGTAGCCTGAATTCATTGTCCTTCTTCGAATTTTTGATAAAAAACTTCCAAGCATTACTGTACTTACTGCCAAACGCCACACCGAAATTTATTAAAAGCTGTCCTATACCGTTTGCTTAACTAGCAACATTCAAGGACGAAGCAGAACGCTACACACACACCGGTATCTGGAAGCCCATGAACTTCAACAACTGGGTATCGCGGATTGTACTCCAACCCAAGCCAGGTGGAACAATATGTATCTGCGGGGACTTCAAACAAGGCGTCGGCACACAAATCAAAATTAGGCAGTATCCCCGGCCTACATGTGAATCACTCTTGCACGTTATTTGCCTTGGTCAACATTTTACTTAAATTTATCTAAAATGTGATTATTTACAGATGCAGTTGGATGAAGTGTCAAAGCAAATTATGGTCGTCACTACACCGTTAGGTCTTTTTCAGTACCAAACTCTGCGTGCCCGCTAAATTCTTGCGTTTATAACAGCATCTTATCAGTAGCATCCACAATGTGGCAATTATCTTGACGACATAAATATATCAGCGCCAAAAAGCGACGGACACATTGCCCGCGTTGAAAAAATCTTAACTTTTTATGGCATAAGATGCAAAAAGGAAAAATGCTCATTTTTCTAATCAAAGAAAGATTATTTTGGGAGAAAAGCCTTTATTAGAGCAATTTGCTCCGATTCGCTATTAAAATTTTCAAACCTACTTCTGTTTGCCGACATCTTGCTTCACTTTTAAGGCCCGTAAACAATTGCTGTACATTGATTCCATCAGTAACAACAGCACAGCTTTTATTTAACATTTTTATTGTTCAACACTACACAGAGAAAAAAATGAAACGTTAAACCAAACATTTTAATTTTAGATTCAGATTTTAAATTTTTTTTCTTAATTTCAATACGAAAATTTTTGGATTTAAAATTAATCGTATTGAAACACCAAATTTAAAACGATTCGTATTAAAATCAATGCGGAAAAACGTTGATTTGAATAATTAGTTCTTAAACCTAAAATGAAAATTTTAAATTTAAGAATGTGCGCTTTTAAAATCTATATCTAAAACAACCACATTTAAATCGATAGTTTCAATTTTAGAAATCAGTACGAATCGGTTTAGAATTAAAGTGCAAACTTTTATAAATCGTAATTTACTATTTTAAATTTGAAGAAATCAGAAAAATTATAAAATGCAAAATTTAAATTACTACTCGAACTTCGAATGAAAAATTTTAAATTTAATAATTTGCCCTATTAAAAAACATATTTAAAACGAGCACATTTAATTTTAGAAATCAGTACGAATCGCTTTAAAATTACGCTTAACAGAGAGAGAGAGAGAGAGAGAGAGGCGCTCTTATGTGTAGTATGTATTAAAATCAACTGTCTGTAAGACATAGTCGGCAACAGCGCAATGGGTATGGCAAACGCGTGGTAATCGCAAGGTCTCAGGTTCAAGTCGCGGCATAGGTAATTGGCTTTTCGTGAACGGTAAGTTTTAAAAAATTAATTCAAAATTATACAAATGATTTATACTAAGTATGTAAACATAAAATTTCTCACGCATATACTTTGAAGGAATCAAATAACTATTAACAAAGAGCTATCACGCAATTCTGATACCTGGTGGTGTGCATCCGTGCGCCCCATGCAAAAAGTTTAATAGAAATTTATAGAATCTTATAGTATACATTTGTTCATGAATTATAACCACCAATATGGTGTTCAAAACTGATATCGGGATGTAACATTATTGTTTCGATTCAAAAATTATTTTAGTTAATTTAAGGTTTCTAATGCTTAACTTTTAAATGAAAACATTTTGAATCAAAAAGTTTTCATTGTGAATACTAAAATTCAAGCACTTTAAATATAAAATAAAAATTGTTACACCGAAAATTTTATTTTAAAATTCCACTTTTAGAATTTAAAATTATAGGTGTAGACCGAAAATCGTCCCGAAAAATGTTAGAATCTAAGTGTAAATTATGCGATTTAAAATTTTTTTTTTCTGTGTGTAGTGCTTAATCTTTCAAGTAATTGTTGCGGATTATTGGGGTTAAAATATATCCGTTGACCATTTTCTAAATGAACTGCTAAGTGTGTAATAGCCGGAAAACGTTCATGTATGGGATATGCAAGGATTCTCCATACCGCTTCTGAGCTTCTTATATAACGGTCACTTTCGTACATATTAATTTCATTACGTTGGTCTTCAAGAGTAAATGATGCTTGATCACTGCCCTTGTTAAAATATTTACAAATGTATTTAATAGACTTTACAGAACTACAATACTCAACATTTATGTGAGCTTCAAATGTTCTCAATAGTACACAGTTATAAGGCACAACCCAACGATTATCTATGCAATTATCATTTTTATAAATTGCATTACCACCATCTTTAATCGCTCTTCTACGATATAGAGGGTAACTATCTTTTCCAGTCACAGTTTCTTTAAGTAATTGTCGAGGAAACCTTTTGGTACATTTTCCATTTTACATGCATGGCGATTTATTATTAAATGAACCGCAAGGACCATGAATCATATTTGACTTAACAATGTTAAATAACAAAGGATCCTCATCTGCGTTTGGTATTTCGGCACAGATAATTTTATCGATTTTATCTGGTCTTATTTTATTTTCTAACCAAAGTAGAATATGTATATGTGGTAAACCCCGCTTTTGCCATTCCACAGAGTACATGAAACATTGCACGCTTCCAAACAAAGAACCTTTTGTCAATAGTGACATTAAGGCTTTAACTTTTAAATGAAAAACTCGAGCTTTAATATCGTGACGATCATGCGATTTTTGACCCGGTAATAAAACACTTTTGATGTCATTCCATTGTGGATTGCATGTGAATGTTATGAAAAGATCTGGTCGCCCATAATGGCGAACATATGTCATAGCATCTTGAGTCTTTTCATGCATATATCGTGCAGAGCTTGTAAAAGAAGATGGTAAAATTACCATCTGACCAAGTTGAGCTGCGACAACATCTTGTTGGCCTATCGCATCTTGTAGATGTATATAGCTATCTGCTCTGAGTTTCGCTTGATTGTAGCGAATATAATTGAACCTTTCTGTTTCAATTTAAGCATACATATCAACCAAAAACTGACTAAAAAGGGAACGACAATAAATTAAATGATTTATCTCAGATTGACGAATCATTATTTTATAGCTGTAAAAGCTTTACGCAGATATCTTTTTTTTTTGGTTCCTCCTTTTTTAATAATGGATTCCATTGTGGTATATCCACTGAATAGCCATCTTCGCCATAAGGAAATAACAAAGGGTACTGAAAGGCATCTTAAGATCGATGCACCTCACTTATAAGATGTAATTTATTATTATGGCTTTCAATAATAATATCGCGCTTTTCAAATTGCTGACCAACAATAACTAAAGCTATTTCGCTTGATTGAGGTGCATTGTAAAGCCCTTTGTGAGCACCAGCGGGTGTTCGATCAGCATGTATAACCAATTTATAATCTTTAGTACTTGTTGGTATATTATTGAGAGCCATTTTTAGATCTTTTAAAAAACGATTATTATGATGAAACATACATTGAAGATCCTTTACTACGCTACAATCAACACTTGAAATATTTTTGCAACATAGTTGAGCTTCCTTTTCATCATCACCAACAAAATAAATTTGAAGAAACTGCATTTCTTCATTTGGCAAAGGTCGGACACTACCAATTAAGTGATACACTTTTCCGTGGACTTTAAAGAGTGACCAACTTTTATTTATAGTTTTTGTATTTTGAAAGCAGCTGTTATACTTTCTTATACGATCAATGAAATGATCATGCTTGGGATGTCCACCAATTATTAAGCTTTTAAGTGGATCAGGCTTACTTTCATTTTGGGAAAGCTTAACTTTTCCTGCCTTGCAACAGATACACAAAGGCTAATTTTTCAATTTTAAAGCAATACAATGTTTGCATATAAAATGCATACTATGCATATTATTTTATCTGACTTGTAAGCTATTTCAAAATCATAGTTTAAGCCAGACATGGCTTTAACACTCCATGCACGCAAACGCCTTTCTTGACGTGCATCAGGATTATTAGCCTGATGTCTTCTCACTGCAACTCTATGAGTTTCAAAATTATGCGCTTACCCCTATCAATATCACGATTTTTTTTCAAATGAATGTTTTAGTACCTTTTTTCTGCCTTGTCGGCGAACCGACTAAGTCTTTTAACGGGATTTTTAACATTTTCGGTTTTGCATTCACTCGTATCAGAATCTTGAGTTAATACTTCCTCTAAAGGAGTATAAATATCAAAATGTCCATTCATTAATGGACCGGTAAAACGCAACAGGATGCATGTTATTTCCAAATGCCAGTAATAAATTTCCATTCTGAAAAAGTTGGAAATTTACAGCAAAAATTTCTGCTGCAGCTTGAAGTATGACATAGCGCGATTATATTGTTTAGAAGAGCTATAAAAAGGCAGGCTCCATCACCAATTATAGCTGATTCGGCTAACTCTCTTATGTATGCGCGCGCTCTGCAAGTCAAACAAAGAGCGTAGTATCGCTACCTTCTTCGCACGCACTGAATCAATGCAAAACATATCTAAGAGGCTGCAGTCAAACGAATTGTACATTGCCTTAAGCTTTAATTTAGTGTGTGTGCGGAGGAGCTAGGGTTATTAAACTTTATGATTGGCATGCAAAGCGCGCACATAAAATAGAGAGCGAACGTAAATGACCAACAACAAAGGCGCATGATCGGAGCGAGATTTCAAACTATCTGATTATCATAAGAGCAACACGCGCCCTTATGTGAACGCCCTTTGCTTATTCAAAATTGTATATCAATAATATATCAATAATGTTAGTGTGTTACGTTTTGTCTAAGTTATATAAGCAGCAAGTAGGCGAATCCACCCCCACAACATATTCTGGTGTGGCAAATTTTTCTGGACGCACCAAGTTTTGTTATATTGTTGTTGTTTTTTAAAATCAATGACACCAACAAAAAGTAGCATTGCGGGCCCAACAACTACACTGACAACAACAACAAACGCTACTTGAGTCGTAAATCAATTGTCAAAGGCACACAAATTTGAAGAAAAAAAAATGTGCACTGTGCGAAGTGATACATGTACATAAAATTATGAAAATTATTTTCAAGCGCATTGTTCTCTTAATTGTGTATGCACTTATTCATTAAGAAGCGGAAATCCGTTTCTTTTTTGCACGTGTTGAACCTTTTTTTTATGACTTTGCTTGTGCGACGCGAAGGCGTCACTGCGCATTTGTTTTGTTTTTGTATTCTCGCTCGCGATCAAACCCTCAGCTTGTGCGAGTCAGGCGACAGTAGTGGAATGGGTACTTGTTGTAATTGTAATTTCTTTTTTAAAATGGGTAAAAAGTGCTCCAAATCGTATGGGAGGTACTTGAAGGAGTTGTCCAAAAAAAAATTCCCTTCTTAGTGCTTCAGCCTTCTAGCTCTTTTCGTTTAGGCTGTGGCTCTTCCATTATCATCAGGACAAACTCTTTTATATATATAGAGATTACATCGCATGACGGACTCTAATGACAACTCCCTTTTCTCTATGGCAACTAATTTTGCGGATTTGTCGACCCGCCGTCGCTTTGCCCCTGAACATGACGTTTATGTCATCAAGTTTTCATTACTGCTAGGCTCCTCTTTAATAACCCGCGAGAAGTTTGTAAGAATTGTTTGTTTTAGCAATGCATGTATATGCAATAGTTTTAATTCAATATATTACCTAGGCAATCGGAAGAAGGCGTGCCCCTAGAAGGTCCCATCTTTGCACATTCAGCCCTATAAATACATTTATGTAAATAAGTAATTAACATACGTTAATCAAAAACCTGTCTTTTTTTAACTTGCTTGTATCTTTTCATAAGGTTTTCCAGTTTATTTTTAATTTCCATGTGCGATGGTTCATAGTCCTTCATCTTCTCCGCCATTTCTTTATAAATATGAGAGTTCTTTCTGGCTCCCCGAAACCCATAAATGTTTAACTGCCAAAGTTCTATTAGAGCTTTTGTGGCGGCAGTCGACCACATATATATTTTGTCATAGCCTGTAATCAAGCTAAAATGTTGTTTAAGCCATTTACACATAATATTTTTAAAAACAATTTCTAACCATTTTGTTGCGACATCTTAACAATAAATTATTATTTTTTGTTTATGTTTGCCGGCAAACTGCTAAATTGAATCAGTGGTGACAGTTGAGAACGATACACAAAAGTAGGCAGTTCCTTTTGAGTCAATCGAATGTATTAGTTACGTAAATTGAATACACGCAACTACATCCAAACTTAACTCAACTTTTTGTCACCACTAGGCCCCTATGCTATTTATATGGGCAAGAAGCTGCTTATTGCCATTAAACGCAAAACGCAACCGTAGTGTGAACACCATATAAGAAACACCGGAGATATCGAATTTAATCGATTGAAGCTAAGTCAGTAAACCAAAATCTTATATAAATTTAATATATTTATTGCAACTGGGTTCAGGGTATTTTCTAGTCGGGCTCTCCCGACTAGAGCCTTCTTAGACCTCTTTACACGATGAAGTTTTTTCATGAAGTTTTTTTTCATTCTGTTTTAAAACATCTTCGCAAATCTGGTCGCATTTACACGATGAAGTTTTTTCATGCAGCATTTTCTGTGTAAATGCAACTCTGATTTAAATTTATGGTCGATAAACATACATCTTTGCCATCGTTTGTTTTATTTTTTAACATATAATTGATTTAAGAAGTAACAAGTAAATAAAATGGATTCAGTGAACATTTCTACTAATAATTTCTTAACCAAAACAATGTATTTACTATTGGCGCTAATATTTGCTTGTGCGATATTTCGTATCGATAACTTAATTATTCACATCAAACTCTGTGCAATTTTGTGTTTGCATGCAATCGGAATAAGGCAAGTCAGTAAGTTTTACCACGGCTGTTTTGCCTGCTCATGACCTTCAAGCCGTTATGCTCAAAAAGGTCAACAAACGATTTCTTGCCCAGAATTTTACATTAAATTTTGTCAAAATAAATATGCCGATCGGTGTAAATGCAATACAACTGTTTCACATTCAATACTTACCAAATATTTTATTATATTCACAATTGATTGTTTACAAAACTTCAGAAAATTCACAAAGTTACATTTTACAAAAAACACTTCAAACTCAACATATGAACGTTCAAATATATAAAACAAAATGTGTTCAATTTACGCGTGTTCAGCATGCAAAAGCTCTCTCTTATACCCCGATTCCACTAGAGCAAGATGCAAGTATGTAATTGGTATTCGAAGATGCCGCATCTTTTTGTATTAGAATCCCATTTGTACAATGGGAATCTTATTCAAATTTTCCCCGTTGGTCGGCTGCATTCCCAGTTGGTTCGAAACCGACCAACTGGGAATGTTAGAAGTTAACATTACAGAGCACTGAAGAGAGCTTTAACATAGCCGATAGTATGAAATTTGTAATCGATACTTGGTTTTAACAGTGCCAATTTCAGTAAAACAGCTTGTCATCAAGTGCCTGTCCAAACAAACTGGGATATTCGTTAAACCATGTTTGCATTTTGCGCAAAAATTAAAGCAATAATTTTTACTTTTTTAGCTTCACTAATTTTATTTGTGTTCGAACTCATATTTGCTTCCAATTAAATATAAACGTATCATACACAAACAGCTGTCTGCTGTCTTTTTACAGACCCTGTTAAATCAAGATGCAACTATGCAATTGGATTTATAGTGGAATCACCTACATCTTTCACTCGCTGTTAATGAAAGATGCAGCCTAATGGAATCGGGGTATTAAACATATGATCGCGCTTAACGGAACCGCGAATGCAGCGCAAGATATAAAATCTAATAAGAATTGGCATGGGCGTAGGGAGAGGTAACATTGGCACATTGTCACAGATCGTAACACAACACACGGTCCCCGCCCCCCTTGCAAAGCTCTGCATACACCCATGACAAGCAAAGCTGCGAATGCACTCAAAAACGTAACTCCAAAAAGAAAGCTTTTGCATAAAGTGCGCGGGTGGCTGCAAAAGCTTTCCACTTTTGTAAAGAAACATTGTTGTTATTAAATGTGATGTTGAAAACAATTTGTTTCTCTCAAAATAGTCTCAAATAGTCGAAAATAATGCAAAATAATTGAAAATAATTGAAAATAATGGAATATATTAAAACGATTATTTTCCATTATTTTCAATTATTTTCAATTATTTTTAATAATTCGTGGTAATTTTCCATTATTTTTGATTATTTGTAATCGTAATCAATATATAATTGTGTGAAACCGAAAATAATCGCAATTTAATCATTATTTCAACTTTTTAACAAAAATAATCTAATTAATAATAACTACAATTAATAATCATTACTTAACAGGTCTGCTTCTAATACCCCGATTCCATTAGGCTGCATCTTTCATTAACAGCGAGTGAAAGATGTAGGTGATTCCACTATAAATCCAATTGCATAGTTGCATCTTGATTTAACAGGGTCTGTAAAAAGACAGCAGACAGCTGTTTGTGTATGATACGTTTATATTTAATTGGAAGCAAATATGAGTTCGAACACAAACAAATTAGTGAAGCTAAAAAAGTAAAAATTATTGCTTTAATTTTTGCGCAAAATGCAAACATGGTTTAACGAATATCCCAGTTTGTTTGGACAGGCACTTGATGACAAGCTGTTTTACTCAAATTGGCACTGTTAAAACCAAGTATCGATTACAAATTTCATACTATCGGCTATGTTAAAGCTCTGTTCAGTGCTCTGTAATGTTAACTTCTAACATTCCCAGTTGGTCGGTTTCGAACCAACTGGGAATGCAGCCGACCAACGGGGAAAATTTGAATAAGATTCCCATTGTACAAATGGGATTCTAATACAAAAAGATGCGGCATCTTCGAATACCAATTACATACTTGCATCTTGCTCTAGTGGAATCGGGGTATAAGACAGATTTGGCCACCATACTGACACTCCGTACAGTTGGATGGGCCGAACGATGACTGTATACAGGCACAGCGTAATGTGGGTTGTCATTCCCCATTTCAGTCCAATGGACTTCCTTCATATACTTATATAGTGCGACTGAGGCCTTCTTAACCCGTTCTTCTGTGTTAAGATTCCAGTCTAGTTTACTATCTAGAGTGAGCCCTAAGTATTTAGCGTATTTACTGAAGGCAAGTTGCAACCCATTAATGGTTGGGGGCCTGAGGAGAGGGATTTTATACTTCTTAACGATGTACCTTAAGTACCTAAGGAACCGAAAACAGAACTTCAACTTTTCCAGGCCGGTTGTCAGATTTGCCTCTTTTAAACATTGCGCTACCTCAGCTCACAGCGCCATATGCTTCTCAAATGTCTTGGAGATCATGTTTATTTGTAATAGCTTATAAGTCGTTTTCTTTTTTATAGCCTGAACCCATAAAATGGGTAAAAAGGGTATAATGGTTTTGTGCAAAAGTATGTAACAGGCAGAAGAAAGCATCTCCGACCCCTTAAAGTACATATATTCTTGATCAGCATCAACAGCCGATATCTCCTGTGTTTCTTAACCGATTTGGACGCAATTTTCAGAAAAGTTCTATCGTTACCCATTTCTTGAATCCTCATTTTTACATTTTCCAAATCCGATATTTTGGTTATCGATTCCATGTGTATATCGGAAATCAGAATAGTTATCGATAATTTGAAGCAAACTTGTTCTGCTTATGGTATAGGAGAACTTATATACAAAATCTGAAGTCTCTAGCTCTTGTAGTCTCTGAGATTCACACGTTCATACAGACGGACAGACGGACGGACATGGCTATATCGTCTCGGGTGTTGATGCTGATCAAGAATATTTATACTTTATGGGGTCGGAGATGCTTCCTTCTGCCTGTTACATACTTTTGCACAAAACCATTGTACCCTTTTTTACCCATTTTATGGGTTAAGGGTATAAAAACAATACACACAACAAGTAAGAAGGCTCTAGTCGGGAGAGCCCGACTAGAAGATACCCTGAACCCAGTTGCAATACATAAATTAAATTTATATAAGACTTTGGTATACTGACTTAACACCAATGGATTAAATGCAATATCTCCGGTGTTTCTTAACCGATTTGGACGAAATTTTCAGAAAAGTTCTATCGTTACCCATTTCTTCAATCCTCATTTTTACATTTTCCAAATCCGATATTTTAGTTATCGATTCCATGTGTATATCGGAAATCAGAATAGTTATCGATAATTTGAAGCAAACTTGTTCTGCTTATGATATAGGAGAACTTATATACAAAATCTGAATTCTCTAGCTCTTGTAGTCTCTGAGATCCACGCGTTCATACAGACGGACAGATGGACATGGCTATATCCTCTCGGCTGTTGATGCTGATCAAGAATGTATACACTTTATGGGGTCGGAGATGCTTCCTTCTGCCTGTTACATACTTTTGCACAAAACCATTATACCCTTTTTACCCATTTTATGGGTTAAGGGTATAAAAAGGTCTTGGAGATTATCAGCATCATCCAAATATACAAACACGCGGTTCCGCAGACTTTAAGGTATCACCTGGCCCATCAGGCGACACAATCTCTTGCCAGCATTACACAGTCCGGAAGGCATCGTCCAGAACTGGTAAAGTGGACGTCCAGAAAGGTGTACTTCAGACCGACACTAGTAATGTAAATGACGTCATCCACTCGGCTAAGGATTACCTCAATATCCTGTAGTGGGTAAGCATCCTTGACCATCACACTATTGAGTTTAAGCATAAACTACTTTTTGCAGGTTTCCATACTAACATCATACTAATGCTCCAAGGACTCTCGCTTGGCTCAATGACTCCGAGTCGCAACATCTCGTATACCCCAGCAAAAAACAGCTGTTGAACCATTGATTACACTGTGTAGAAACGTTCAGGTATGACTCCTTCTAAAAGCTATCCAGCCCCAGATGAGTTTTGCCTAATCCTCACTCTTCGTACGCCAAGCACTTAGCCTTCACCGCTTCTAGCTGCTCTCGTAGCTTCGCCTTTAGCTGGTGCGGTTCAATCGGCTCTCCCTTTGGTCACAAACTCGGACTCCATCTGCTCGACTGCCTATACTCCCACCAAATCGGGTGCCAGGTGGAACGTCTTCCAAAATTCGATGCCCAATCATAAGTTCTGGCCAAGCGGGGATCACATTTAGAGTGACATCAGGTGTATCTCGTTCCTATATCGAATCGAGACCTCGAATCAGAGCCTCGCTCCTTGCTCGGAATTGCCAGTGCTTCACTTGCTCACGCTGCTCCGACCTTAGAGCTTGGTTGTCAAACCTGTGGCCCTGTGCAGCTGGTGGCTCTACGTTGCATTCTGGCGTTGGGCGTAATGTTCTCTAAGCTTCATTTGGACCCGCTAGTTGCGTGTACAGGCTGCTCTCCCGGGTCGCTTGTAGGTACTCTATCATCTCTTGCCTATTTTGTGCCTGGAGTTCGACCATTCTAGTGCCCCCCAACTACTGCCTAAAAGGTTTCCCGTGCCTTGGACAGTGCTTAGTTTATGGCTGCTCAGATTCCATATCAGGTCAGGGTTGCTCCTACTGCGGCATTGTCGTCGGGCTGCGCTACAGCACTGCACCCAGTGTTTGGGTCTTTGCCGGTCTACTGCATCTGCCCTTGACATTTCAAGCTCTCCTGGTGGCGATGTATTGACCAATAAAACGTCAGACTTATCGGAGTAGATCTGGGCTTTCGAACGAGAGTTGAGAGCTATTAATTCAGCTCTCTACTTTGATTAATATCAACGCTACGCATAAATTTCCTTTGGTCTTTCAAAACTAACTTTTTTTTTGCTTTCAGACAATCAAGCACAACATGCATGAATCGTGTGAGGATAATACGGATGCGGTGTGTTGTGTTATTCAATGGTTCTAATCCTAAAATTGCCTTACTCCTATATCAACGTTTGACTATTTAAACTACTTGCAAAACTCAACACGGTCTGGCAGGAAACGCAATGCCAGTCGTGCAGGACATGACCAACCAACGCCTAGACCCACGTACCGTTTTCTATTCCTCAGATCGCTGGTCTACACTACAGCAGGGAATGATGATCCACGCTGGAATTCCTTAAATCCCTGTAGGATGTGACGTACTCAGGAATAGGGCCTCGCTGCGATCCAGCAGCTTTTGGACAGAGAGTGAATAAGCAAGCAACCAAACACAACATGTAATAAATATATGTAGTTTATAAAAAACAAAAAAAAAACGCGTTTTAAAACATTGAACTTAAATTTTAAAAATAAGATAATAAATATAAAAAAAGTAATCTCAAAACAATAATAATCGAAAATGCTAGGATCATTGTGAAAAGAGCGTCTTGCGCTCGATACACGAAAAATATAGAGCCCACGCTTTTTTCAAAACATTTTATTTTGTCTAAATATATTTATTATAACTATAACTATTACTAAATATTAACTATTAAAAAAAAATGTATGCAAAAAAAAGCTAAATCTGGAAAAAAATGTACGCAAAACAAGCGAAATCTGACAAAAGATTAAAATCATCCATATGTCCTTACTGTGAATCGAACCTGGACCTCCCGGGTAAACAAAACTCAATTTGGCTAAAATATTAAAATCATCAATATGCCCCTATTGGGAATTTAGCCCGGACCTCCTGAGCGTGTTGTACATGGAATGAAATGAAATGCATACGAAACAAAATGAAGTATATACCAAAACGGAATAAGTGGAATTAGAGCACACGGGTGAATGCCAACTCTTGATTTGTTTTCTACTAAATTTCTTTATTTTTATTTTTATGCAACATATGTAATCCCCGTTCTTAAAACAACAAGAAATAACAGCTATTAACATAACAGAAAAAGTAGACCACAAAACCGCACTCAACTTTTATCACAACCGGCACGGACAACATGCGAGAACATCTTACGCCAAAACCCTAACCAATGCAACACAACAATCAACCAAAACACAAGCACCAAACATACACCTGCCTACAAACACACAGCTGAACACCCAACCTACAACCTCACCTAGAGCTACATATCTACAACACCAATCTATCATAACTACACCATCATCTCACAGACAAGGCACACTCAAACCAACAACTCACACAACACCATCAACAGAAACACCATCAACATCATCCACACACCGATCCGAACCAAGCGAACCAGAAGAAATGGATACTGACAACATCAAGCCTCTAAAACTAACACAAAAACAACAAGTAAGAAGGCTCTAGTCGGGAGAGCCCGACTAGAAGATACCCTGAACCCAGTTGCAATAAATATATTTAATTTATATAAGACTTTGGTATACTGGCTTAGCTTCCATCGATTAAGTTCAATATCTCCGGTGTTTCTTAACCGATTTGGACGAAATTTTCAGAAAAGTTCTATCATTATCCATTACTTCAACCCTCATTTTAAGATTTTCCAAATTCGATATTTTATTGTTATCGATATTATGTGTATATCGGAAACCAGAATAGCTATCGATAATTTGAAGCAAACTTGGTCTGCTCATGGTATAGGAGAACTTAAATACAAAATCTGAAGTCTCTAGCTCTTGTAGTCTCTGAGATCCACGCGTTCATACAGACGGACAGACGGACATGGCTATATCGTCTCGGCCGTTGATGCTGATCAAGAATATATATACTTTATAGGGTCGGAGATGCTTCCTTCTGCCTGTTACATACTTTTGCACAAAACCATTATACCCTTATTTACCCATTTTATGGGTTAAGGGTATAAAAACCAAAGCCTCAAGCAAGTCCAAATACTCAAACAAATTCCAAAAAACTGTAGTTATTTTATTTCACTCTTAAAACATAACAAATACTTACTCTTCTCTCAATTTTGATATAATGTCTTTAAAAATCATTCAACGGAACATCAACGGATACTCAAATAACTACAGTGAACTACAACTTATAATAAAAAAACACACACCTAACATAATCTCCCTACAAGAAACACACATAAAATGTACTAATCACTTACCTATTCCCATCAACTACACACTTATAACAAAAAACACCTCCAATTCCTACGGAGGAGTTGCTCTGCTAATTCACAAATCCACACAAGCCAGAGAAATTAACCTTAAAGACGACTTCGACGCAATATGTGCAGAAATCACGTCAAAGCTCAAATTTAGAATAATATCAGCCTACATTGCTCCAAACCAAGCATTTTCGGTTAAAAACCTTAACTCTGTGCTAGAAGCCTTTAACGGCTGGCACAGAAGCTTGGGCTCAAAAACAAATAACATTAGAGGCACAACACTCGACAAATTCATATCCCAATCCAACTACACCCTACTAAACAACGGATCACCAACACACCTGAGAGCACACAACACACTTACAAATATCGACCTTACCTTTACAAGCCCAACCCATTATATTGACAGCACTTGGAATACGGAAGACGATCTCTTTGGCAGCGACCACTTCCCCATTATTATCACCCTCTTCAAATCCAACACACCACCCGCCATAACCACAACCCCAAAGGTTACGGAACGACAAAATGAAAAACTGGCACAATCTTAAAAACAACATATCAACCGAAAAAATTATCGATTTCAAAAGAGCAAACGCCCTTTTTTAGACGCACCCTCCGAGAAGCAAAACAAGAAAGCAACCAAAAGTTCACCTCACTAATAGCCCCTGAAACCCCCTCCAAAACAATCTGGCACAACATAAGGCGCCTTTGTGGACTGAAACCAATTAAATATACTCACAGCATCCTAAACCCATCCACCAACCAATTCACCACCAACAAACCATAAATTGAAGACCTGTTTTGCAAAACTTCGCAGATGCTTCATCTGAAACCAACTTTTCACCAATCTGCATAAATGCAAAACACGCATCACAACAGTCATAACCACACCTACACCCCTAAAAAAAAGCAATAGAAACAGAAAATGAAATAACCTACATTGAATTTTTAGCAGCACTCAACTCTCTAAAAGGCAACACCCCAGGACTAGACAGAGTAAACTACACAATGATAAAAAATCTTGACATAAAAACCAAACTCCGAATTATAAACCTACAAAACGCAATTCTTAAGAACCACATCCCACAAGCTTACAAAACCAGCATAATAATCCCAATTCTCAAACAAGACTCAAAAAAAACCACACTTAACGCATACCGCCCCATATCCCTTAATCCGTGTTTGTCCAAAGTCCTTGACAAAATAGTAGCCAAACGACTGTAGTGGTTTATCACAAACGATAAACTTATCCACATCAGTCAAACAGGATTCAAGAAGGGGATATCGGCTATAGACACTCTATTACTTGTAGACCATCTTATAGCCAGAGCTGTCTCCAGAAGAAAACACACCTCAATCATCTCACTAGACTTTGCAAAAGCTTTTGATAGAATAGGAATTCACTCGATACTAGACCAACTAGCAGAATGGAAAACAGGCCCAAAAAAAATTAACTACGTCAGAAACTTCATGTCAAACAGAAAAATAATAGTCCGCATACACTCAGCATACTCCTCCTTCCAACCCATCTACAATGGCATTCCTCAGGGATCTCCACTATCGGTGGTTCTCTTTGTTATAGCCTACAACAAACTAACCACAATGATAATCCAACACCCAAATATCAGTCTATGCGCATACGCCGACGACTTCAATCTCATAGTCAACGTAAAATAATAGAAAAAACATTAACATCAACCTCCAACCCATATTTGAAACAATTTCAAATTGGTGCAACTTTTCAGGTGCACAACTTTCAACCACCAAATGCAAACACATGCATGTGTGCAGAAAACACAACTGAAGATGCACCGTGACGACAGGAAAGCTCCAGCTCCAAGAGCAGCTCAAAAGCAGACTACGCCCTTCCTATTTTTGGCTCCTGCCCAAAAACCACCATTCGCCCAATAAAATCAGCAATAAACACAGCATTTAGACAAACCCTTGGAGCATTCAGAACAACACCAACAAACAACATCCTTTACGAAGCCCGAGCGGCCTCTATCGAAGACAGATGCGAATTACTCACAGCAAAACTCTTTAAACTCTGATTACAGCGAGAAACTCTCCTATTTCCAAAATAATCAAAACGTACAAACCACCAAAACATCCCCAATACAAATCAACAATAGACCGAACCATCGAACTCTGTTTACAACACAACTTACCTTATCAACCCACAGCCATAGTTACACAAGCGATACCCCCTTGGAACCTTAAGAAAACCTCAATAGACACATCCCTTCGGCACTCCAGTAAAAAAAAACACCCCACCCGAAATATACCGCTCAAAATTCATAGAAAAACAGAATGAACACCACAACTTCACTTTAATATATACAGACGGATCACAATCTAACGGAACCACGACCTTTGCTATCACAACGGAACAAAAATCCCTAAAGGCATGTCTCCTACCACACTACTCCTCTGTATTCTCCTCTGAAATTATTGCAATCGTCGAAGCTCTGCTGCTTTTAAAAAACAAGTAAGAAGGCTCTAGTCGGGAGAGCCCGACTAGAAGATACCCTGAACCCAGTTGCAATAAATTTTATGTAAGACTTTGGTATACTGACTTAACTTCAATCGATTAAGTTCAATATCTCCGGTGTTTCTTAACCGATTTGGACGAAATTTTCAGAAAAGTTCTATCATTACCCATTACGTCAAACCTCATTTTTAGATTTTCCAAATTCGATATTTTTTGTTATCGATATTATGTGTATATCGGAAACCAGAATATTTATCGATAACTTGAAGCAAACTTGTTCTGCTCATGGTATAGGAGAACTTATATCCCAAATCTGAAGTCTCTAGCTCTTGTAGTCTCTGAGATCCACGCGTTCATACAGACGGAAAGACGGACAGACAGACAGACGGACAGACGGACATGGCTATATCGTCTCGGCTGTTGATGCTGATCAAGAATATATGTACTTTATGGGGTCGGAGATGCTTCCTTCTGCCTGTTACATACTTTTGCACAAAACCATTATACCCTTATTTACCCATTTTATGGGTTAAGGGTATAATAAAAGAGGGAAATATTGCATCTGCGCAGATTCCCTCTCCGCTATAGACGCAATAAAAAAACATCAACAACACCGAGCACTATACTTCCCTAGCACGACAGATACTCACAAAATCGTCTCCTAAATTCAAACTCCTATGGGTACCTGGACACACAGGTATAATAGGGAATGAATTAGCCGACGCCACGGCGAAAAACGCAGCTAATCATCCGAGCCCAGTTTATGAAAACATAAGCATACAAGACATAAAAAAATACATAAAAAATACCCACCTAACCAAAGACCAATCCAATTTAAACAAAACATCTAACTGGTACCAAAACATAAACTCAACTCGTATAACCTATTTAAATGCAACCTACAAAACTCCTCCCGAATGGACCAAATTACAACAACCCGACTTAGACTTGGACACACAAAAATCACACACTCACACTACTTAGATAAAAGCCCCAATATATGTACCGCCTGCAACAACCAACTATCAATAGAACACATACTTGACTCATGCACCGCACACAACACCCACAGACAAAGTATCCTCGGCAGCAACAACTCACTACAACTCCTCTCCAATCCTACACCCTCAAACATTTCCCTCATCCTAAATTACCTAAAAACCACAAACCTGTACCACTCCATCTAATACTACTCAAAAACCACGACCCAACAATATTTCATAAACCAAACACATATCTCATTAAGCATCCCCTGTAAATACACCCCCTGTAAATATACTCCTGTAAATACAAAACCCAGAGCTGAAGGCCTCAGTTGCCAGTGCTCCGTAACTCTAAGCTAGCTTGTAATTTTACATAATACGATAGCTCTACATAAATAAATAAAAAAAAAAATATTTTTATTTCTAATATTTCAAAATATTCTTCTTTTTTAGATATTAAACAAACAAAATTATTTTCATTTTTGCAATTTTATTATTATTGCATTGGTTTATTATTAGACCTCAGTAGCAAACGATGGTAAACAAAAACATTGAAAACCATTCTACATATACATAGAACGTGTGTGTATGTACATATTTATGGTAACGCTACAGCCGCTCTGCACATTGTTATACACAAGAAAATGGTGAAGTACAGCGTCGCTGTGAAAAGCATACGATTTTGTATGCAATGCATTGCAGTTTCAATTTCAATGATTGCATAGAAATTGGCATTCACTATACCACTATACCAAAATACGTGCATAGGGTTTCAGAACGAATGTTTGATTTGCCTATTTGCTTCCATTCATGCATATGTCTATTATGTTCCCAAAGTGCCTTTCAAACCTAATTAATAACTTTTTTTAGAGTCACAAGCTCACCCCATTCAAGTGAAGTTATTAAAAACCTATTGAAATTAAACAATAAATTGAGCTTTGAATGTGACTTCACTGACTTTCTTTCATTTGTTTTTACCATGGGTCCCATTTGTTATGGTCCGATCTTTTCTTTCAACACTGTTTAGGTAGCCAGCGAGCAAATCGGCTACTCAGGGACGGATGCGACTTCGATGCAGCGTGTGCTGGGCAGCAAAAATGTATATTTTAAGAAAATCGAATAACTATCGAATTATTGTTCCTTCCGATTTCTCTCCGTTTTCTGAACTTTTTCTTCGGTTTGCTGTGCCGTTGCTAAATTTGCAAAGCGGCCAAATTCGGCTTATTCATGGCCTCTTCTTATTTCCTCACACCTGTCACCTATCACGCAGACACCAATCGACTTTGGTGCCATCACGATTCTCCACCGCACGTTCTACGACCCCTTTATGGGGTCTTTCTTTTTGTTTTAACAATCATTCTTATCCACCTAGTTATCCGTGCATTTGCTATTGTATAAAACAATCTGCAAAATTGTTAAATGATTATTTAACACACCAGATAGAAAAAAGGCGTGTTTAGTACACAATGTGATTGTTTATTGCTTATTTAAGTAATGTGTACTTTACAATTGGCAAAAATGCGTAAGTGTGATAAATGGACAACCATCAGAACTTTATGATGTTTGCTTATTTAAATATTTGCACTGCATTTGAATATGCGCAAAGCGTTGCCAGACATTATGCGTAGACAAATATTAACAGAATTGCTCCACATATGCAAAAGTATCACTCCACAGCTGTTAAAGCAAATATAAACTTTTCGTATTAATTTGATTTTTTTGCTGTATTGGCATTAAAAAAAAATGTTATATATATTTATATGTATGTATGATAAGTAAACATTAAAATGCAGCAACCGCCCAATCAAAAGATTGAGCGCGGGCGGTATAAGTAGGCAATATCTCTATCGATATACTACATAAAGTCATCAGATTCGTTGCCGGCATCGTAATTGGTGCGCATGTTTTCTGTCTTTTGCAGTGAGGCATAACTGCGCAGCTCGGCCTCCAGTTCACGCTGCTTGGCCGCCTCCTTTTCTTGTTCGCGCTTTTCGCGCTGCAATCGCTTCTGGTCCTGTCGATCCGCGGCGTCGCGTGCCTCGCGCTGACCACGAAAATCGGGTTGCTCTTCTTCGGTTTTGGTGCGATTGAGGCGATTGACAATTTCATTGACACGCTTTTCCAAACGTATTTTGCGCACAGCCTTTTCGTCGTGGTAAGCCACCTGGCCCGGCTCCATATCCGGCGTTTTCTTAAGGTTCTCCCACATGGTGTAGACCACTTCCAGATTGTTTACCTTGTTGCCCTGAATGCTGTTGGCCTTACACAACTGTGCGGCATCCACAAGCACATCGGTGGGTATATCATCGATAGTTTGGCCCTTTCGCAGACGCAGATAGACGTGCGCCGACGATAAGTTGTGCACATGGAACCACACATCTTCTGGCCAACCCCAGCGAATTAGCTCCTCGTTCTCGTGCTTGTCTCGACCCATGTAAAGCATCGCCGCCGGCTGCACGACATTGCTTTTAAAATAGAAAACCATTTTGTGTTTTATTTTGTGTAATTTAATTTTTTTGTTTCGTTTGTCAAAACTAAGTTTGTATTATTTTAAGAGTTATTTGCTAATTGTTCACGAATTGACATTTTAACATAACTATGTTAATAATGCCATGCAGCCAACTTCATGCGACTCAAAAGTGTACGTAAACATGCTTGACAAAGCTATGTTAAAAATGATGTTAATAATGGCTAATCTAACGACAAACTTGCAGCCAACTTCATGCTACTTAAATACAATGGTAGGTCTGTTTGATAGTAGAAAGTGTAGGGTAGTGCAGGGCAGAACAGAACACGAAAAATACAACTCTGAAAATTTTAAGTGTAAAAAAGTGTATAGCTACTATCGAACAAAAAAGGTGTAAGTTAGAGCAAATGAAGCAACAGCTGACAGACATGACTAACATGAGTTTGAATAACAATGAAAATTTCACTATAAGTGAGTTAATTGATGACGACAGTGGTGATGAAATAATTTCAAGCTCCGCTTATCCAAGTGGCGATGAAGAGCATTTTTTAATGGTGCAATTGGTAGATTTCCCGATAGGAAAAAGAAATTGTGTGATGGACAATTTGAGAAAAACTTTTCCAACCTACACGGTTAAAGAATTTCAAACGCATTTCCCAGCTACAAGAGGAATTTTGTGCTTGAATTAAACCCAAATAGCCTTTTCTTTATTTTCATTGGGTGCGGAAGCTGCTGCTTCCTACTCTGAATATACTTCAGGCTCTGAATATTGTATAAAAAGTTATAAAATAAACTCATTTGACATTTTTAATTATTGTTAAAACTTGCAATGTTAAACTGATTTGAAGAGCTCAAAACCGTAACTGACGCATAACAGCTGTTTTGTTGTTCTACACTTTTCTGCTCTTGATTTTTGGTGGTGTAGAAAAGTGCAGAAAAGTGTAAGTCAGGGCACACTAAAAAACACAGGGCAGAACAGTTTAGTTTAAGAAAGTGCAGCTATCGAACACTTTTTTGTAAACTAGTGTGCACTAGGGTACACTAGTGCAGCTATCAAACAGACCTGGTGTTTTACTTGCACTACAAAGCAGTTAGCTTTATGACAAGCTTAGTATTTAGCTAACGGATTTTTCAAATTATTATTTTGGTTACAAATTGGTCACGCAATAAATTATTGGTTCTATCCATATATTAAGCGCCGCTGTTGTCATGTAAACATTTTAATTTCGCTTGTAAATATTTACAAGTGTGTATGTGCACGCCAATTAATGAACTATGCTAACAAGAAGAAAAAAATATTTGAAATTCAGTGATTTGCCAACAGGCGTTTTTGCATTATAATTTGTTTTTTGTGTGCTTGCCAAGATTAATTAAGAGCCGGGGTGACGTTGCCGTTATCTGGAACTTTGGCCCATACATTCGCCATGCTCTTTTACCGTGCTTTTAATTGGTTTTTTTGTTCGTAATTTTAGTAACATTATGCTTAAAATGTGTTTTTTTTTTTTATTGTTTGTTAACACGTGAACAAGCAAATTGAGCTTCTAAAGTTAGCTAATTAACTCAAGTTGATTCGTACAAACATCGAAAGTATAACATAAATAGACATACGAATCATTTACGTGGGCTTCTACCTCCTGATAAGCAGTCCGCAGGAGGACGGACAGTTTGATTGCAATACCATATATTACTATCATATCGTTGACCGCACGGTATAACATATGCCACTCTTCCGCACGAAAAGAGAGAGAGAGAGAGAGAGAGAGAGAAAGAGAAATAGAGAGGTTTAGAGAATTAGATAAGCATTAGTGAGAGAATTGTTTGTCTTTTGGCTTGAGGCCAGCTGTAGCTGAATTTACACAGAGCACAACGAGCCCGAAGTACTCTAACAGGTCTAGGTAATTGAAGAGCTATAATTTTATTATTAGCAAAACAAACTCAATAATTTGCACCAAAATTGCAACTTTAATTTTTCGATAGATTTTTGTAATGGGTTGGTTACCTTAATAATAATACATACATCATAATAAACATTCGAAAGGGCATTACACATATGTATGTACCTGCTTTCCTCAACCCACTTGCCAGCAAGTTCGTTGCCAATGTCGTTTGTTTGTGAAAACAAGGAGCGTTCTCAGGAAAAAGGATTTTAGGGATGGGTAATGCACTTGGTGGACGCGTGTCAACCCAATCAGCAAACTTGTCAGCGAAATAGTTGCTACAAATGATTAAATAGATGTGTTTTTGTGTTTATTCCAACTGTGCAGCCCAACTGATACTTGTATATTCATACATATGTAAGCGTGTGCTATGCGGGTCGCATACGTAATAACAACGTTTTTCACATGCCGCGTTAGACTTAAAATCGCAAAATCGATTTGCTTAATAAAACAGCAAAATATTAAGAATGGTTTTAGGTCAACTAAGGGATACTTTTTTTCTATGTAAGAAGCTCTTTAAGAAGAAAGCGCCAAAAAAATCGAATCATTACTATGCTCGTCAATTTAAAAGCTTTGCCCTTGAGACCAAGTGTCCTCGTTAAGAAAACAATCAACAAACAACAAATTATAATACATATAATGAAATAATAAAAAAATACTTATATATGTTTTAAAACTATTTACCCAAAATAAAAATAAACTAAATAATTAAAAAAAATTATTTAAAACAAAAAACATAAAGAAGTATTTAACTTATTTTGTTTCCCTAACGCAGGGTATGCAACCAAATTAAATAGCAATAAAGTCAGCAGCAGCAACAGTTGCTATTTTACCCAACAAGAGGAGCAGATTGCTGGCTGTAGCAATTGGCAAGCAACTGTTTTGTTTTAGTTGCTCCGCAAACGCTGCCGAAAGCGGACACGTTATATTTGGCTGGCGCTTATTTCACAATAGGTTTAATAAGGAAAACAATAACGGTAATTTACAGATGAATAGCAGCTGCTTTAATTAAGAATTGGCAAAAAAAAACTCTCGTCTATCTTCTGAGTGTTTGTTCTAATATGTTTGTTTTATATGAATGTGGTCTGAAGAGGCACGTCATTGGGCGCCCGTCAAATCAATAGCCAAATCAATAGCACGCCGCGAGCAAATGCACAATGTTAGAGGTGAGAGCGTGAAACAAATGATAAAGCTTTTAAGATGATTATGATCAACAGTCTTTGAAAATAAAAGCCTCTTTTTTTATAAATTGTGTAATTGTGTTAACTTACGTTCCATAATTATGAAAAACTATTTTCTTGTATAAAAAGAAAATGTTCCTCATGTTCGTGTTTTAAGCATGCGGCAAGCTCAATAATGAAGTATTTAAAGACTACATAACTGATAACGATAAAACCCGAAACAAGCAAGCAAAAGACGCAGCGCCATCAAGTGGGAGTTACTTAAGATCAGCAAAGCAAGAAGGTTTCTCCAAAGTATTTTGTTTTTTTTTTTTAATTTTTTTATTTATGTTTTTTGCGTTCATAAAAAGAGGCGTGAAGCAAGCCATGAAATTGATACCAATTTGGTATTTGCCATATAATTGAAATGCGCGGAAGTTTCAACTTGTTGCTTTTACATTAGACAAGTGTCGAATAACAACAAAAACAACATCAGCAGCAAAAACAACTTCAAGAAAGTCAATGCTACAAAGTCAAAGGGGTGAACGCAAAATAACCACAGTCGGGTTGCAATCGACATTGCGGCAACGCGTTGCCACTATTGTTAATTGATAAAGAACACACACACACAGGAAGACTTGAACCATCCCAGACAAGATGGCACTGGAGGAGGAGGAGGAGCTGATGCCACCGCCATATGAAACGGGGATGGCTATTATCTGCAAGGATCTCGACAAGACTGATAATCTTCAGACCACCACCGACAACAACAACAGCAACAATAATAATAGTAAAACTTATAATAAGAGTAACATTAAGTCGCTTAAACGCAAAGAGAGCAGCCTGCCGTTGGGTGAACGCCATTTGGCCGTATTGCGCCAGGAGCTGATGGTCTTGCTGGGCAACAGTGGCGTCATAGGTTCTGGCATGGTCGTTAGCATGCCGAGCGTTACCCTTAATCAGCTGCGCGATGAAACGCAGCCCTTCTGGCTAAATAAGGATGAGGCTAGCTGGTTCGGTGAGTATACATCTTAAGTGCTACACTTGTATTGGAGATTAGAATTTGGAATTCGATTAGCTAAGTTGATTAGCGGCTTAAATGGTATTATTAAACAATAATTAAAACATATCATAATGAATGAATACACTTAACAGACGATTACTCAGAGGCAAAAGATGATATTTTTAAAATAATAAATTGGTTTTGAAGGGTACAAATAGTACGAAGAGGCGCAAAATAAATTCAGATTAAATAAAAAAACGCCTCTTCATGTAACATGACCTCAATCATGTAAAAAAAACCCTTGTTTTCGGAACTTTATGTAAAAATATTTCGACAACTCGTTCATACAAAAATGTTTGGTTGTGTTTTTTGTGTGTAGTGGGCCAAAATCAATAAGAAAACAGGAATAACTGACACAAAGAACTTTGTCAATTTTTTTGCCTAGTGCTATCAACATGACAAGCCAAATCTTTTGGCTACTATAAAATACAGTATGACCTTGCTCAATGCAGGCTATTAAAATTGGGCAATTGCTAAAACTGAGGTGATTGCAAAAATCACGGGAAAATTTTCGCTGGCCACGAAACCTATTTCCAAAAAGAGATGCCTTCGCTAACCAATAAAATTAATGTAAATCGAATAAATCTGTGTTCAAAGCAAATATTTCGTTGTATTTTATTTAGTGATGAAAAAAAATTTAAACGTACGATTCCCTTAGGAAGCTGCGTTAAATGAGGTTATTTTTTTTTTAAGTTTCGTTTACAGTCTACAATGTTAAGAACTCGGGTGTTGCAACTAGAGATGGGCGTCGGGATCGAGATTTTCGGGTATCCAGCGGGTCCCGAAAAAATAATCAGGATCGGGTGGGATGGGGAACGATTTAAAAAAATCCGGGAAAGTCGGGATAAGTGGACGATCCCGAAATTCCCACGGGTCCCGGTAAGCCTGTCGGGTCCCAAAAATCAGTCGGGACCCAAACAAAATGTACTCGATAAATGTTCTGTATTTGTCGAAATTACCCACCGATTGTATTTTTTAGTGACACGATATATCGCAAGTGCAATAAATGGGAGCATTTAGATGTGTTTTCACTATTATTGCGATACTGCGATATTTTAACATTTTGGCAACAATGCAATGATTTGCCATTGTTGCAAGGGCTCTCCAGGCAAGTGCCCAACGTTCCAACGTTTTCTGCCACCAGCGAAAGGGTTTTTTCTACTTACAGTAGAATTTTTAAAGAGAGAAGAACTTGAATAATTGGAAAAAATTTTGGGAGAATATTGTTTTCAAACATAAATTTAAATTTTAAGTAAGATTATATATAAAAAAAGAAATTAAATATATATACACTTATTTGAAAAAAATAAATGTGGGGAAAATTTCGGGACCCGTGGGATAGACACAAAATTTTTCGGGACAATTAGTTGGGAAAAGCGAATTTGATTTCGGGACGGGATGGGATGAGAAGAAATTTATTTCCCGATCCCATCTCTAGTTACAACTATTGAGGAGTTGCGTGTAAAGAGGGTTGCGTTGAGTGAGTTCGTACGCAAAATTCACCACAAAGTTATAAAAACAGTTTCAATCGTAATTACAAAATCAATTTTTGTTTACCTTCAAATAAAAAGGTAAGCCGCTTTGCTCAATTTGACTGCATCTTTTTCAATAGCTTTTTATTAGCTTCTATAAAATTATAACAAAAAATACATAAAGTTAAAAAGTCTAAAAACATGCTTTAAAGAAAATTGAACTAAAAATAATTTTTAATATAAGCTTTAAACAATAGTGATCGAAAAATACTATTATTGTATCATTATGAAAGCGTCTGGCGCTCTATTTGCGAGAAATATAGCACAAACCATACGAGCTTTTTTCACAATAATGCTAGCATTTTTCGATCATTATTGTTTTAAGCTTATATTAAAAATTATTTTTTAAACTATTTGTTCAAAGTTTTTATTAATCTCTTAATCTTTTTTTGTGTTCCTGTTTAAAAAAAACCAAACACATCCAAACTAAACAGTCCTTGGATTCAGCAATTTAAAATAACCAACAACGGAATTGAATTCACTTGTGAATGGAACAGTACTTGATATATTTACATTGGATTTCCATTGATGATCAGTAACAATACGTAAATGTTTGAAAGTGTAATTAGAGTTGAGAAATTTGTCTATTATCATTTGCAGACCATTGTTATTTGAAGCGAAAAGAGTTTAAAGGAAATTGAGTTTAAAATATTTAGTAACTATGGTTTTATTACACATGCACCCAGCTTAATCAATATGAACCTTCGTTATATTTTACATTAGCTTCAATCAATAATATGGCGTGTCCTTTGGGCGGGCTCATGGTGGGCTTCTTCCTGGATCGCATTGGGCGCAAGTACACGATTCTGTTGACGAATCTAATGGGACTGCTTGGCTGGCTGCTGCTGACGACAAGTTTTCTGCACAGTAATCGAGATTATGTTTACGCACAGATGCTCGTGGGTCGAGCATTTGGTGGCATCATGATTGGCATGTTTGTCTCGCCCGTTGGCGTTTACTCTGCCGAAATAAGTTTGCCAAGCATCCGGGGTCGACTAATATTGGGCACCTCAATAGGCCTGGCCTTTGGTATACTATTGATGTACGTGCTGGGCTACTTCATACGTCATAATGTCGTTCTCATTGCCGGCATCAGTTGTGCCTATCAGTTGGGCGCAACACTGCTGGTCATGCCTATGCCGGAATCACCCAGCTGGCTGCTGCAGAAAGGCCGCATCGCGTTGGCACGACGCTCGTTGCGCTACTTTCGTGGACTCCGTCGCAGAGGTAAGTCGTGAGTCACAAGCATTTTGAGCGCACACTAGTATAAAACCTGAGTTCTCAAATTAAGATGTTCATGTTATTCTTTTATTCTTAATATTTTTTAATACACAAAACATTCTTTAAATAAGTTCAAAACCAGTTTAAATTTTTTCGTAACTGGCTCATTGTATTGTTCCCAGGTTCTTAAACCATTTCGATTTCCATTGTGTCTTAGAATTTCCATTATCTTTCCATTATATTAAAAAAAAATTTGTATGCCGGAAAGTCCAAAAATTCAAAATTGTTTTCTGTGCTAATTCTTTACCTTCCATCCATTATATAGATGACGACTGTGTGCCCGAGTTCGAGGCGGAGCTGACACAAATGAAGATGACGGCGGACAATAGTCGCGATACGGCGGCCAGTGAATCCATTGGTCAGGCCATACGCCGCCCGGAGGTTTACAAGCCGCTGCTCATGATGATTGGCTTCTTTGGTTTTCAGCAGGCCTGTGGCGTCGTTGTGATCATTGTGTATGCCGTGCAGATAGCACAAACTGCTGGGGTGACCATCGATCCAGTTCTGGTTGCCGTGATGCTAGGCGTTGCACGCATCATTACCACCTTCTTTATGAGCAGCATCTTCGAGAAATGGGGACGCCGTCCATCTGGCATCTTCTCCGCGTCCGGTATGGCCTTTTGCATGCTTTTGCTTGCCGCTGGAGGCTGGTGGCCAGAGACTGTGGGCACTTTGTCGTGGTTGCCTGTAGTATGCATTGTTGCACACATTGTGTTCTCAACGATGGGTATGCTGACGCTACCATTCATCATGATATCGGAGGTGTTTCCGCAGAGTGTACGAGGCAGTGCATCTGGTATTTCGGTATTCTTTGGCATGATACTGGCTTTTATCTGCCTGAAGATCTATCCAAACATGGAGGCGCTACTGGGCACTGCCAATTTGTTTGCATTCTATGCGTTGGTTTCATTTCTAGCCGCCGTATTCATTTTTAGCTTTGTGCCAGAGACTAGAGGACGCACACTCATCGAAATCGAGGAGCACTGGCGCATGGGCAGGCAGGGTAGGCCTGCGCAAAGGGCATCCACGGCTGCTGCCGTTAACAATCTGAAAGATGTCGAGCTGCACCAGGTCTTCCTGAAGGAGTGACGACCATTTAGGAGCTACTAGTTTGGGTATGCAGTCTGTGATGTGTTAAGTACTTAGCCTCAGCCAAATGGAATGCGGCATTTTCTTTGGCAAACAAACAACATACAAACAACAAATACTAACTATCAAAAAACCAAGCTTCTATTAACAAATAAATACAAATGAATACCACTTATGTTTGCTTAAAAGCAAATTTACGTTGATATTGATTGGGCCAATGAAGGTCTTAATCCTATTTCATTCACAAGAATTTTGGAAAGTTTGTTTACTGCACTAATTCATTATGGATATAAGGACGCTAGTCAAGGTCAGTCTCCTGAAACTCATAGTAACAATTGACCGAAAAAACAAAAAGCATTCATAAATATAGTTATTATACCCTAAACCCATAAAATGGGTAAATAAGGGTATAATGGTTTTGTGCAAAAGTATGTAACAGGCAGAAGGAAGCGTCTCCGACCCCATGAAGTATATATATTCTTGATCAGCATCAACAGCCGAGACGATATAGCCACGTCCGTCTGTCCGTCTGTCTGTCCGTCTGTCTGTCTGTATGAACGCGTGGATCTCAGAGACTACAAGAGCTAGAGATTTCTGATTTTGTATTTAAGTTCTAATATACCATGAGCAGAACAAGTTTGCTTCAAATTTTCGAAAACTATTCTGGTTTCTGATAAACACATAATATCGATAAAAAAAATATCGAATTTGGAAAATCTAAAAATTATGGAACTTAATCGATTGAAGTTAAGTCAGTATACCAAAGTCTTACATAAAATTTATTGCAACTGGGTTCAGGGTATCTTCTAGTCGGGCTCTCCCGACTAGAGCCTTCTTACTTGTTTTGAATGCACATGACGTAAGGCAGGCTTTTGATCGATAATTATTGACCAAGTTTTCTTACCCCCAGCAACATTTCAATGTCCTTGAAAAATAGTGGAAGTTAAAGCTTTTACCGTTAAGTATATATGTTTCTTAAAAAATTAGTTTCTTGGTTTAAGGGGCTTACGCAGATGACAATTCAGCTCTCGTACCGTACTGCACCAATTTAACGAGCCGTATCGACCAGTTTTAAACAACGCACATATTGTGGCGGTCGGTTGACTACTTTCTCGAAATAAATCGGAAGTGCAACTGTGTTTTGTGCACTTAAATTCAAAATAATGATTCACTTCCAAAGCGCGCTACTTCTGTGATTGAGTAAAACCAATAACTATATACTTATTGGTACCATTAACGCCCTGCTGCTGGCGGTTGTTAAAAAAAAGGCAGGCTGCAAAACCAAGAAGCATTTTAAAGAACCCATATTTGATGGGCAGAGCTGAGATTATATATGGTTATGTTGGCTATTTTTTCAAGTTACTCACAACTTTTTCCCAATTCGGCGCCAATTTCATCCCACGCGCATTTTATTACGATTATATTGTAGTGCAACTTGCTGGTCAAATCCCACAAGACTGGCCGACGCTCCACAGCCTTTATAAGCTCGATTTTCTCAAAATCGTTTACAAAATTTGCGAATCGACTCTTTCGTGCAGCCATGTTGTTTACTTTTTGCAACATTTAACGAGCCGTGAAGATATGCTCAGCATTGTTCACTGGCCGTACACAGCCACACTGTTAATTAACATTTTCATTGTTCAACACTTATTAAAGGCCAGTACTTAACATACTCCGTACCATGCTTTCGTAGAACTGAACGGGCGCTGTACGAGACCATTTTTTTTATATGAAGTTTCTACGGTACGAGAGCTTAACGGCCGTCTGCATATGGGGCTTTAACCCTCATCGGTCCCCTGTATGCGCACGCATACAATTTTGATCTTTTACCTTGAATAAAATAAAAACGGCTCAGCGGAATGACCTTATATTTTGGAAAGTAGAATTATTTTGCCTGTACAACAAAAAAACCCATTTTTTGAATATGTACCGTTTCTGTGATTGCCTGTGCAGTTTTAGTTACGAATCGGTCCCATTGTATGCGCGCGCATACACATAAGCAGGTGCCTAGAATTTACCGCTTATTTTAGGGTGTGGATTTATAGCAATGGTAGGTATATCATTAGTTCATTATATGATCCTTATATGCTGGGGTTTCCCCACCTGTTAGGTCGGGTCATGCAAAACAGTAGCCCAATTATAGGTTGCATGTTATTTGATGTAATCCTTTTTTGGACACCTGCATGCCATAAAACCCGGGTTTTTTGAAGAATGTTGCTTATTTTTGGTATAAATAGGCCAATCCTTCCTAGTCAGTTTAGTCTTATTCTGCATCCCGAGAGTGACACCAAGTAAGTGAAGTTTGTTTGCGCATAATTTGAGTTTTGACTGTTCTACCATACTTGGATAAAAAATGGATCGAGTTTTACGTGAAAGACGACAACGAGATGAATTGGATATGGATACGGATATACAAAGTGAATCGGGCGAATCTCCGTGGAATAGTGACGATGATTTTGCATTGTCAGACGAGGAAAATGATGAAAGTGAACTTAGCGTGCATTCATATGAAGACGACATCGAGCCACTTGAGCAAAATTTAGCCGAAGAAAATGCAGCCATTCCAGAAAATAAATATTGGTCAAAAAGTAAGAAAATTGAATATTCATCTCAACCATTTGAATTCAATCGAAGAAATTCATTTCGACGTGCAGAAAATCTTACTTCGGGTAAAAACCTACTCTCTTCGTTATGGGTTCATGTTCATTATTTGTTTTATTTTTTGTTGTTATTCAGGTCCAAAAGCATTAGCAGCTTCGAACATAGTTGATGTTTCGTCTGCATTTCATATGTTCTTTGGACCGGTTGAGAATATTATTTTGAGCATGACAAATTTATATGGTGTGCGAAGGTACAAAAACGAATGGCAAACCGTTGACTTAGACACTCTGCATGCATACTTTGGATTGTTGCTGCTTTCTGGTGTGTATCGGTCATACGGTGAATGTGTCACTAAACTGTGGAATGAAGAAACTGGTCGGGCAATATTTAGAGCTACAATGTCTTTGAAAATGTTCAAGCGTATTCATAGTTGCATTCGATTTGATGACCGCGAGCAACGAATGGCCAACAATGCTTCTACAAGTACTTCTGTTCGTGATAAATTGGCACCGATTCGAAATGTTTACGATAAGTGGAATCATAATTTGAAAGCTGTATACATACCAGGAAAAAACGTTACCGTAGATGAACAGTTAGTTCCTTATCGTGGGCGATGTCCGTTTCGTCAGTATATTCCATCCAAGCCGGCGAAATATGGCATCAAAATTTGGGTGCTATGCGACTCAAAAAGCTGGTATGCATACAACACACAAATTTATGTTGGTCGGAATCGTAATGCCACTCCTGAACGCAATCTCGGACGGCGTGTTGTTTTGGATTTGGTGGAAGGACTTTCTGACAGAAATGTAACGTGTGACAACTTTTTCACTTCTTATGAATTGGCAGAAGATTTGCATAAGCAACGCATGACTATTTTGGGAACCATAAGAAAAAATAGGACTGAAATTCCTTCAGTTCTACTCGACATGCGTCAAAAGCCAGTTTTTCATACAGAAGTCGTATATGAACATAAATTGCAAGCAGTAATGCTGTCATATGTTCCTCGCCGGTACCGTTTTGTTACAATGCTTAGTACATACCACAATGTTGTCAGCATAACTGAGAATAGTACAAAGAAGAAACCCAACATCATTGAAGATTACAACAAAACCAAGAGTGGCGTAGATACAATGGACCAAATGGTGGCTACGTACACCTGCAAACGGAAAGTCAATCGGTGGCCAATGGCAGTTTTTTGTAACATGCTTGATGTTAGTGCGTTGAATGCATTCGTGACTTTTATCGCATTGTTCCCAAATTGGAAAAATAATAAGACGAACCATAATATTCGTCGTCGCCTTTTTATTGAGGAGCTTGGATTGAATCTCGTCGAAAAACATATCACTAAACGCAAAAATCCACCTCAATGCAATGATGCTGCCAGTGTAATACGAAGAATTCGGGAGATTCGCCATTTGCCACATACATCAAAACGAGGACGATGCTACATCTGCACTTCTAAATATAACAAAAATCTTTTTGCTACACGCTGTGAACACTGTAGAAATTTCATTTGTGCTGAACATAACTTCAATTTATGCGAGAAATGTGCAAATAATTAACAAAAAGTTAAAAATTCAATTTTTTTCTTCTAATATCTGTAATATTCTAATTTTAATTTAATTCTAAATCTACCTTTAAGATTTTCAAATGTATTAATATAATAGTAAACAATAAAATAAACATAAAAAAACAAAAAACATATATTGTTATTAATTTTTTTTTAGCATTTTTGAAGTTACAACAAATGTGTATGCGCGCGCATACAATGGGACCGATTAGATGTATTTCTCGAGGGACCGATGAGGGTTAAATAACTAAAACGAGGTGATTTTAATATTTAACAAAAATCGATTCAATAATATATATTCTCTTATGTTAAGACGGTTTGTACTTGATTTACAAATTAAACTTTAAATAATAATAAATAATTAAATATCGAATCTAAGAAATTTGTACTTGAAACCAATTTAAGAATCTTTAAAATCGCAAATTCTATTACAACAAACGCTCGATAACGTCACTTAATTAAAACCAAGGCAGTTCACGTTGACGAAAGATTTCACGTTTTCGAATGCCAAAATAGTGTAAAATGCATACAAATTCACTCATTTAAATTCGCATTTTATTATATATTTAAAGAAATTTAAGAAAACTTTTAACTAAAATAATACTTTAAGCACAGCTTTCTCCTTTATACGGTGCAGCACATTCAAATCATTTCAATCGATGCTTTCTTGGCTAGCCCACTTCAATTAATTTTATTTTCTCTGGAGCCTCTGAGATGAAGTCATCGTCGTCGGATTCGTCCTCCTGTTCAACATCATTATCCGCAATGTCAACGTTAATATCATCGTTTTAGAATAGTTGTACACATTGTAGAAAAGTGAAAATTTGCGCAATTCTTTCGTCTGCAGTTGACTTTTGTTAAATTTGTGCAGAGAAAAAAGGACAAAATAATTTGAGCTCAATGTAAACATTGAAAAGTTTATTGTTCATGTTATAGAGCTTTCTCACCTTGTTCACGTTTTAGAATAGTCAATGCACAAAAAATGTTGTTCACGTTTTGATGAGTTCACGTTTTAGACGTATCACGTTATCGAGCGTTTGCTGTATATATAAACTGAACTATTTGGCATATTAAGTCAAATGCAAGGGTCGATAAGCGACGAATCGACCGATCATTGCTTTTGCGAATGCTATCAATTTATCTTTATTTACGGCGTTGGCAACGAAAAAAAAAAAAACCTGAAAATTGCGGATGAATTGAAAAATACAATGTTAATAAACTGCTCAAAATCAAATTTCACAGCATCAATAATATAACAAGCATTTGTGACGCTCACAAATTTAACCATATCAAAAGGACTCAATTCAATCGCTGCCCAGCTATCAAGTGCTAGTAAAAACCCCTATATTAATATCGTGTTTGTGTGAACACAGCAATGTTGTGAAGGATACTAAAAACCGCTAGATTTTAAGAAAAAAATAGCTTTATGTTGTGTGTTGAAGAGTCTATTGTAACAAGATGAAAGATGATTGCTTCAAATCATTTTCTGAATCATTAGTAAGGGCTATTTTAATAAAATTTTGCTGAAAGCTTATATATGTTCAGTGTAAAATAAAATCTGAGTAAAGCATCGCTACTTATTTAGATATAATATCACAAGAATGTTGAAAATATGTTTCAAATGTGTTTTAATCCTATAAAGAGCAGACTACACGTTTTGTAAAGTTTTCTTTATGGTCATAAAAAGTAATGATAAGCCACATCTCTTAATGTTGGTTCATTTATTATTTTGTTAATGTTGTTAATTTAATTTCGTTATAAATTAAAATAAATAAGGAAAGAAATGAATCTGGATATAAGATAAGTAACTTTTTGTTGGTATTTTCGATTAATTCTTCCAACACTTTTGGCATAGCTCAATTCCCCTACGGTTTTTGTATGGGATAGTTGCATATATAAAATAGTCCATTGACTAGCTATAATGGACAAGTCAAGGACTAGTCCAAGCGGGTGCAGAAAATTACATTGGTTGGGCCAGTGTTTGTTGTTATTGTTGTTCAAGCCTAGCCCACGACTTTCCCACGTACTAGGCTAACACTGAACCAGTCTGTGTAGATGCAGCGGGGGAAAACACTTTTTAAAATTATCATTGAGCATTTGTGTGTAAACTGCCTATTCCACGTGGCCCAGTTCATGGATGCGTCAAAGTGGATGCAGACGTGGATGCGGAGCAAAAACGTAAATTTACGAATCATGAAAAACGAACACAATTTTTCGCCTCGTTTATGTTCGTTGCAGTGGCAAAAAAACGAACGAGTGAAAACGAATTTATACATTTTTCAATTTACAATATAACACTGCTTATGAAACATGTTTGGCAACAGCGCAATGGCTAAGGCATCTGTTTAGTGAACGAGGAGTATTTCATAATCGGTAAGTTTATTTGTATTCTATTTCTTCTAACACTTGCATAATTTAAATTTAAATTACATTTAAATAATAATCATAACATAAGCTAATTTAACGTTTATATGATGGGCTTCGTGGGCATCTTTTTACCCCAGATTCTTATAATACTAGTTCATTTACTCCGCCACTCCCTTTTTGTGCTGTGTATTTGCCTTTAGAAATAGGTTGAGGGGGACGGACGTAAGAGCGTGTAAGTGGCTTGCTGCTGCTTGTCATTCCTTGGGCCTCGCATTCGGTTTTTGGCATTGGCCTCGGCCTTAACTGCAGTGACATTAAGTCTGCCTCCCAAATTGAAAAGTACATGCTGGCTTTCTCATTTTTTTCTCTTATTTGTCATTGCTTCCTCATCATTCCGCTTTTGCTTTATCCGCAGTTGTTGTTGGCTGTTGGCAAACCTGACCAGCTTTATTTAGTTCTGTTCTGTTATGAGCGGGCATCAATTTTTATACTAGATACCGAAGGTAAAGAATATAATGGGTTTGTGCAATGTCCGTCATGTTGTCTGCCCGGCTGTCAGTCTCTCCGTCTGTGCGTCTGTCCATCCATATGAACGCAACTTTCTTAAGTTTAAGATAAGTTTTCTAAGTTTTGGGGCCACGGCTACCCATTTTTAACTATTATAAAAAAACTTACTTGCTCAGGGATAGATTGTGATATAAAGATTGCTTCTCTTCAAATTTAAATGAATAACGTTGTTTGGACATTTGACCACGTTAAGTAAATGGAAACGTTGCAACGTTGTTAGAAGAGGCCTGATTGCAAATAGGTACAGACAAAGGGATGTGCGTTGCGTTCAAAGATGCAGATCTTTCGGGGATGTCACCATTATATTGCCAACAAATTTGGCGACTCTAGGTTAAAAAACCGAAAAGATACAAGCATTTCCGTTCTTAAAGAGGTGGTGGGGTGTGGGGCATATTTTGGGATGGTGGCTTCAAAATTTTTGCTTCAGATCTTTGTTGGATGTCATCAACTATCAACCTACCAAATTTGGTGACTCTAGCTCAAAAGATATTGAACGGTGTGAAAGCCGGGGGCGGTATGGGTGGGTGTGGCTCCAAAATTTTTGATGCAGTTCTTTGGGTAATGCTGTAGCTAATTTTTTGCCAAATTTGGTAACTGTTACTGTATGGGTGTGGGAAATATACGGATTAATCGATATTATGTTATCGAATTTATCGATTTGCCAGCCCCTCAGTAATCGTAGATCCACAATCTTGGCACATTATCTTTCTCGGCCATAGTAAAAGATATTTGCAAAGTTTCAAGTCTCTAGCTTGAAGAGCATCGAAGAAAGTTGAGTTCATACAGATGGGCAAACTGACAGATGGACAGACAACATGACGGACATTGCACAACTGCTATATGTTTTATAAGCATAGTTCTCTACCATTCCATTCAATAAAACTTACAATTTTGTGTCAGATAGAGAATTTTCCGGGAATTTTCAACGGATTTTCAAAATCCTAAAATTACTTTTGAATTCTTTTGTTTATACTATACTTACTTAAAACTGAGATTCAAGTCAATCAAACTTATAAATGTTTTTACAAAGAGAATTTCTTGAGCATTTTCCTGTTTCCTAAACTGGGGAAAAAAGTTTTTCGAAATATTTTCTCTTTTTTATTTTATATTGTATATGAAATATGAAATTATAATTTCATTAGTTCAGTTCACTTATTATTATTATAAGCTGTTTGTAGTTTTTACGTATGAGAGCGGTATTTGGCAAGCACTCGTTAATTATACACCACATGTCATTTCCGCGCCCCTTTCTCACAGTCTGATGTTCTCTTTTCCCTGTGCCCCGACTGTCTGTCTATCTGTTTCGTTCTTTATATCTTGTTTTTATACTCGATACCGAAGGTAAAGAGTATATTGGGTTTGTGCAATGTCCGTCATGGTGTCTGTCCGTCTGTCCGTCTGTATGAACGCAACTTTTTTCCACACCCTTCAAGCTAGAGACTTGAAACTTTCCAATTCGCTTTATCTATAGGATAGTAAATTAAAGTGTCAAGATGGGGGTTCTACGATAACTGGGGGCTCGCAAATCGATAAATTCGATAACTCAAAACCGATAAATCCACATATTTCGCACATCCTGACAGCTAGAACTACCAAATTTGGTGAGAAGATAGCTACTAGCAACCCCCAAAAAACTGCATCAAAAATTTTGGAGCCCCGCCTACCCATTCCGCCCCCAGCCCCCCCGCATTTTAAAGTCAAAAAAGCCTATATCTCCCACAGTTTTTGAGCTATAGCCACCAAATTTGGTGCCAAGATAGGTGATGATGACCCCCCAAAAACTGCATCAAAAGTTTGGATGCCACGCCCACCAATACCGCACTAGCCACCCCCATCTGCCCCAACGCTTCGTCAAAAACGGGAATGCGTGTATCTTCCAGAGTAGTGGAGCTAAAGCCACCAAATTTGGTAGGAAGATAGCTGGCAACAACCCCAAAAGAATTGCATCAAAGTTTTGGAGCCACGCCCACCCATTCCGCCCCCAGCCCCCCCGCATTTTGAAATCAGAAAAGCCTATATCTCCCACAGTTTTTAGCTAGAGTCACCAAATTTGGTGCCAAGATAGGTGATGATGACCCCCAAAAACTGCATCAAAAGTTTGGATGCCACGCCTACCAATACCGCCCTAGCCACCCCCATCTGCCCCAACGCTTCGTCAAAAACGGGAATGCGTGTATCTTCCAGAGTAGTGGAGCTAGAGCCACCAAATTGGTAGGAAGATAGCTGGCAACAACCCCAAAAGAATTGCATCAAAGTTTTGGAGCCTTGCCCAACCATTCCGCCCCCCTTTCCCCACCTTATACAAACTTTGAGCTAGAGTCACCAAATTTGGTATGAAGGTAGCATTTGACATTCCACAAGGATCTGCAGCAAAAATTTTGATGCCACGCCCAACCAAACCGCCCCCAGCCCCCCTTTCCCCATTTTATACAAACTTCGAGCTAGAGTCACCAAATTGGGTATGAAGATAACAATTGACATCCCACATGCTATATAAGTATGTTTTTCTGTATTTGAACGCTTTTTTGGGATACCACGCAAAACTGCTTTCTGATTAAAAGTATATAAATGTTTGAAATTTGTTTTTGTCAATAAGAACTCTTTGTAGGTCTATATTCAAACATTTATGCATATAACCTTCTAACTTCAATAGTGAAAAATGCAATTTGATATAAGTGCAATGTGTGTGGGCAGTATGTGGTTCTGTCACTTTCCTTTTTGCGCACCAGATTATTCAGCATTTCTGAACACAACAATCGATTGAAATTGAGTGGAATTTTAGTTGGAAAGATGAAAGCAACAGGCAGACATATACAGTCAAATCAAGAGTTCCAAGAAGAACTTTTGAATGTGAAAGGGAAAGGTAGTTGGAAAAGGAAAAGCAAAAGGAGATAAAGATTGAGAAGGTTGTGTCATAAAGATTGTTACCATATTGCTATCATTTCACACAATCAGTGGAGTCAGCTTTAACGGTAGCCTAACAGACGCAAAAACGCTGGATACAAATAAAATATGTGGTCGGGTTTAAGGGGGACAGCATGCAATATAAGAATGAGGCGTAAAATTTGGCGCATGGCATGAATAACATTGCTGGCTGTCTGCCTGTAGAGCCCGCCGGTGGAAGCGTAAAAAAAATATAACGATTTCATAGCGTTGCCAACGATTCGCAGCCGCTTAACGACAATGCCAACCAAAAAAAAATACATATACAGCAAACGCTCGATAACATGGCCTAATTAAAACCAAGTCAGTTCACGTTGACGAAAGTGTTCACGTTTTCGAATGCCAAAATAGTATAAAATGCATACAAATTCACTCATTTAAATTCGCATTTTATTATATATTTAAAGAAATTTAAGAAAACTTTTAACTAAAATAATACTTTAAGCACAGCTTTCTCCTTTATACGGTGCAGCACATTCAAATCATTTCAATCGATGCTTTCTTGGCTAGCCACTCACGCTTTTGAACTCAACTGCTCAATTGTTATTTTCTTTGGTGCCTCTGAGATGAATTCATCGTTTTCGGATTCGTCCTCCTGTTCAACATCATTACCCGCAATGTCAACGTCAATATCATCGTTTTAGAATAGTTGTACGCATTGTAGAACAGTAAAAATTTGCGCGATTCCTTAGTCTGCAGTTGACTTTTGTGAATTTTGTGGAGAGAAAAAATGAAAAAATTATTTGAGCTCAATGTAAACATTGAAAAGCTTATTGTTAAAGTTATAGAGCTTTCTCGCCTTGTTCACCATTTAGAATAGTCAATGCACAAAAATTGTTGTTCACGTTTTGACGAGTTCACGTTTTATACGTATCACGTTATCGAGCGTTTGCTGTAAATCGAATTTTGCATTACAATGTGTAAAAATACTTAGTTCATTAGGAAAAAGGAAAACCTTGTTGATCTGTGATTAAGTCAGTTTGGAGCATCTTGCAAGTTAAATGCGAAATCTGAGAAATCTCTGATAAGCTAAAATAGAAAATGAGCGAAGGAGAAGAATGGAAAAGATACAGAGATAGGGTGAGAGAAAGATGTATAGTGATTTCCCTAACCGAAACTGACCTGAATGAGCAAACAAATAGGAATGCAATTCACCAAGTGGATACAGTGAATACCCGATAAAGCTGCAAATCACAGTTCAAATCATCTTTAATCGGGAATACAGTTAGCTTGTTCAGTTTAGTGAATATATATACTATTATTCTGAACAAAACGATTAATTTGCATGTTTTTTTTTAGTAATCAATATTTTTCATCATTTATTTATTTATTTCACATCATTTATTTAAGTTAAAGCTTCCGTAAATATACTAAAGATGTAGTTTGATCTATTAAAAATTTTATATTTTTGATGGCTATGGAACATATGCAATTAAAGATTGTTAGAAATTTATTATTCACCACCGGAACGAAACAGCTGTTCAAAAATTCTGTCTGTAAAACACACACATTTTTATTTGATGAACTTTTATATGCTTAAAGTAGAATTTTAAACAATAAACAAGTGGAAACGTTGCAGTCGGACGCAACCGACTGCGGTATACTCGATACCAGTATTAAAAATTTTGATGCCCATCCATGTGGGATGTCAATTGCTATCTTCATACCAAATTTGGTGACTCTAGCTCGAAGTTTGTATAAAGTGGGAAAGGGGGGCTGGGGGCGGTATGGTTGGGCGTGGCATTCAAATTTTAGCGCAGATCTATGTGGGATGTCAATTGCTATCTTCATACCGAATTTGTTGACTCTAGCTCGAAGTTTGTATAAAGTGGGGAAAGGGGGGCTGGGGGCGGTATGGTTGGGCGTGGCATCCAAATTTTTGCTGCAGATCCTTGTGGAATGTCAAATGCTACCTTCATACCAAATTTGGTGACTCTAGCTCAAAGTTTGTATAAAGTGGTGAAAGGGGGGCTGGGGGCGGTATGGTTGGGCGTGGCATCCAAATTTTTGCTGCAGATCCTTGTGGAATGTCAAATGCTACCTTCATACCAAATTTGGTGACTCTAGCTCAAAGTTTGTATAAAGTGGGGAAAGGGGGGCTGGGGGCGGTATGGTTGGGCGTGGCATCCAAATTTTTGCTGCAGATCTTTGTGGAATGTCAATTGCTATCTTCATACCAAATTGGTGACTCTAGCTCGAAGTTTGTAAAAAGTGAGAAAAGGGGGGGGGGGGCTGGGGGCGTTATGGGTAGGCATGGCATCCAAATTTTTGATGCAGATCTTTGTGGAATGTCAATTGCTATCTTCATACCAAATTTGGTGACTCTAGCTGAAAGTTTGTAAATGGTGGGGAAAGGGTGGCGGAATGGGTGGGCTTGGCTCCAAAACTTTGATGCAGATTTTTGAGGGTCACTGCCAGCTATCTTCCTACCAAATTTGGTGGCTCTAGCTCCACAACTCTGGAAGATACACGCATTCCCGTTTTTGACGAAGCGTTGGGGTCGATGGGGGCGGCTAGGGTAGGATCGGTGGGCGTGGCATCCAAACTTTTGATGCAGTTTTTAGGGGGTCATCATCACCTATCTTGGCACCAAATTTGGTGGCTCTAGCTCAAAAACTTTGGGAGATATAGCCATTTCTGATTTCAAAATGCGGGGGGGCTGGGGGCGGAATGGGTGGGCGCGGCTCCAAAACTTTGATGCAGTTTTTTGGGGATCGCTACTAGCTATCTTCCCACCAAATTTGGAAGCTCTAGCTCCACAACTCTGGAAGATACACGCATTCCCGTTTTTGACGAAGCGTTGGGGTGGATGGGGGCGGCTAGAGCAGTATCGGTGGGCGTGGCATCCAAACTTTTGATGCAGTTTTTGGGGGGTCATCATCACCTATCTTGGCACAAAATTTGGTGGCTCTAGCTCAAAAACTGTGGGAGATATACGCTTTTTTGACTTTAAATTGCGGGGGGGCTGGGGGCGGAATGGGGGGGCGTGGCTCCAAAATTTTTGATGCAGTTTTTTGGGGGTTGCTAGTAGCTATCTTCTTACCAAATTTGGTACTTCTAGCTGCAAGGATGTGCGAAATATGTGGATTTATCGGTTTTGAGTTATCGAATTTATCGATTTGCCAGCCCCCCAGTTATCGTAGAACCCCCATCTTGACACTTTAATTTACTATCCCATAGATAAAGAGAATTGGAAAGTTTCAAGTCTCTAGCTTGAAGGGTGTGGAAAAAACTTGCATACATACGGACGGACAGACGGACAGACGGACAGACACCATGACGGACATTGCACAAAACCAATATACTAGTTACCTTCGGTATCGAGTATAAAAAGACAAACTTACTGTGGAGTTAACAATCGGATTACAGTGACGAGGCCCTGCAAAAAATGTATTATATTTCATTTTTGAAAGTACTGTTCTGCATATGTTTTTTAGAATGCTTCACGCACCTTCTTTTATAAAAGTATTCTATCAGCTTTTAAATATTGAAAAATTAGCAGCATTCGCTTTTTGAATCCATTCGGATACTGTTCCATTCATTTGTCGTACATGTCAAAGGCAAGTATTTCTATTGCTTTGTACTATGTATGTACTTCGAAGTAACATATTCTAACGGATGGGAATAGAATTTTAGCTGTGAAAAGTTCTGTAGCATTGCTTTAAGCAATTTATTAACTTTAAATGGTTGTATTGATATATTAATATTTTCACAACAAACGCTGTTTGAAAATAAATCTATCGCAAAGTAAATGGCGCTAAGTCAGCTAAGAAACATGAAAAACAGCTAGAAGATTCTAGTCGAGAAAGCTCGACTAGGAGATACCCTGAACCTGTAACATTACGCGTACAGTCTTCGTTTGTATGTAGTATGTATGTGCAAGTGTGCACGCGTATACAGAACATGCAGGCAATTTTCGATATCTCCGGTGTTTCTCAAACGTTTTTGATTCAGCTTTCACAGATTATCATTATTTCGTTTGTAGTAAGTGGATAGAGTTTTAAAATTTTGTTGTTATCGATTATATGTGCATGTCGGAAACCGGATGAGTTATCGATAATTTGAAACAAACTTGACCTGCGAGAAGTTTACATGAACATAAATCCCCAACAGCAAAGCTATATCTCCTATAGTCTCCGAGATTGGCAGACATTTGCACAATACCATTACACCCTTTTTTCTCATTTCATGGGTCCTGGGTATAAAAACCATGCACCAGAAATCCAAAAACACAACCATTCCAGCTGATGAAAAACGAGTAAGTAATACAAGAACAAACAACAATGCAAGAAGCATTAACAACATTGATAGCAACTGAAAAAAACAAACTCTTACGCTAATCACTGAATTTGAAAACGTGCAACGTTTATCAGTTTATCAAAAGGAATAAATGTCACACGGAGGACAGCTGAAAGCCTTGGTCAAGCGCTTTGTTTACCACTTGAAAACATATGCGAGCCCATAAACTCAATCGCAGATGATTTGAATGGTAACTTTTGTTGTTGTTCGAGCGCCTAGCACCTGATAACGTCATGTAAAAGAACGATCGCTTACCTGCAATTTTTATCTCATAATAATGATAATGTGTTCAGTGCATTAAATTTGCCCTCCATTGCATATTGAAAGAAGTAGAAGAAGCAATACAAAATTCCGCCCATTTCAGTAAGCACAGTCAATTATAGCACCGAGCTTTTGTTTGAAACATGTTGCTGCAAATTTTTGGTCTGTTGATTGGTTTCAAATTGGAGATATTTTGTCGTTTATTTGTTCTTATCTTGGTTTAATGTGACTTCTTAGTACAACAATTAGTTGCGCTTATTATATATGTATATATATATATATATACATTTATATATATATATGCATATATATATATATATATATATATATATATATATTTTACTGTATATACTATATTTGTATAAACGAATTAAAATTCAAATTATTCATTTCACTTTCATATATGTATGTAAACTACGAACATTACAAGTCTATATATATTTATATATATACATATATATATATACATATACATATATGTATTTAAATGTATGTATATAGATATATATATAGATATATATATGTGTGTGTGAAGTGTAGTTTATCGTATATTTAAAAAAAAAAAAAATTATGAGCGCATTTTTTTTTTGCTTAACATTGTTTTGTATACGTATGGGTATATAGTTTAGTCAATTTATTTAATTGGTTGCCGCTTTCCACATGTTTGCATATTAATTGTTTTCTCTTCTTTAAATTTGTATATAAGTTGTTATGCTTATTCGATTATTAATGCATGAAGTATATTGCTTATGTTGATTTCGTGTGTTTCGTTTGCATAAGCATTTTAATAAATAGTATGTTTGTTTATATTTGTGGCTGTCGGTATTGTTAATTGTTTAATTTGGTGTTTCTTGTTTTGTTTTAAAAAAAAATCTTTCAAAGGGCAGTTCACGTTCCGCAGACAAACACTGACAGCTGTTTGTCAGGGTTTTACTTTACTTATTGTTTAATGTTTATATATGTTACTATGTGTATATATGTTTATTTTTCACATACACTACTTAGTTCAAGTATCATTTCTAAGCCCAAAAAAATACAATTATTATTCTTTAGTAAGAGTTTATATGTGTGTATGTATAAATGTAGTTGCATAATATGTACTATGTATGTACTTAACACGTATGTAATAATGTCTATATGAGTACGTTATATGTCTCTAAGTATAAATTCAAAAAATGTGTTTTTTTTTTTTTGCAGCATGAGTCATGAGGACGTCATGTAATATGACTAGATGGGAAGAAAGAATTAAAAAATAGAAAAAATATTTAAAAAAAGATTGAAGTCACGTTAAAAAAAAAATAAAAGATAACTTATGAGTCTATAAAACAAGCGCCATGCTTTTAATTTGTTGTCGTTAAATACTTATCTCAAGTAATTAATTATGGTTTTTGCTATTTTGTTTCACTTCTCTTTGTTGTTCTACAGATATAATTACATGAGTTGTTGGTTCTTTATTGAATTTGCTATGCACTTTGGTTCAATTGCTTACTGACAAAAAAAAAATATTATTCGTTTATACGTAAAAAACTATTTTTTCTAATCAGTTTTGACTCAAAATTTTTGAGGTTCGATTCGTTAAAATATCTGTTGTTTTTAATTCATAGTTCTTATTGTTTTTTTTCTTTAATTTTTCTTTTCAATACATTAAAAAAATTGGTTTTTGTATATGATTTTTTTTTTCGTTTTCGTTACCTATGCTAAACACAAAAAAATGCTCACTTTCGGCTTATAATGCATTATAAAAAGATCTTTTTAACACTAAACATTTTATTGGTATACATATATTTAAAAAAAAATGTATGTTTACATATTTAATTATAGATATATTTTTTTAAACAACATTTTAAATGTGTGTAAGTTCTATTTCTAATGAGGTTTTGTTTAAATTTATACTCAAATCTATATTTATTTAATTGCGCTTCTCTTATGTTTCCACAAAAAAAAAAAAAACTCATTCAACAAAATTAGCTTGGCTGCTTATGCGTTACAACAAAAAAAAAAAGAGTTTTCATTTTAGTTTAAAACATCGTTGTTAAAAAAAATCCTCAGCACTACAAAAAAATGTATACATATGTATATGACTCACTGTATATGCTCAAAAAACATATTTGGCTTTAAAAAAAATGTTTTTATGTTAATTTATTTTTTATCAAAGATTTTGTAGATTTGTTGAATATATTAATATCCTTTTTTCGTTTTTCTCTTTAATAAATACGCTTAATTTCATATTTGTGAACACTTGAAAAAAAAAACCGCATTAATGCTATCGATTATCAATTACCGTTTGTCGATTATTGGACAATGAAAAAAAAATTGGCTCTACGCTTTGACTATAACTAGTTACGAGACGAGACGCTAAGTGCTTTCAAATTATCCGTATTCGTTACAAGCTAAGGCTACGATCGGTTGAGTATTCATTTGTTTTGTAACTGTTCGACTTCATATTCACTTGCATACACATGTACATACATACATATGTATGCTTGAGTACGTACGCATATGGGTGTGTGCAATGCGTTTATTTTTTTCGATATTTGTATTATTATTTGCGCTGTCGTCCAGCTGCTGCGAGCTCCGTTTTCTTAACATGTTTATCTCGTTACTTTGTCATCGCTTGTCGCTGCTACTCAAAGCCGAATCATCTATGCTGCATTTTTGAATAATGTATATTGGTTTCAGAAAAAAATTATTTTTGAATACTTATATATATTTTTGAGTTTTTTACTTGCATCAATTTCGATTTTGTTTCTATTTTGTTCGTTTTTTTTTTTTTTACTCAGCACAACCTAGTTGTATGCGAAAATGAATAATATACTCTACAACAATTGTTTTGCCATTATGTATTCATAAATTGGAAATTTATAATGCCAAATATACTTAAACGTGAACTTTGCTTCTTATGTTTGCAAATTCGTTGTTGCACGTTTAACTCTGTTTTCTTAATGAATTTTTATAAAGTTTTATTTAATTATAACCTGAGAAATAAAAATGAAACAAAAGAAATAAAGTTTGTTTGGAAAATGTTTTATTATGCTATACAAAGTTCTGTTTCAATTTGTTGGTTTTTAAAGATCAGATTAAAATAAGGTCAAATTCATAATTTTGATATATGTTAATGTATTCAGGAATTTTTGACAAAATAAAAATGTTTACAATTGTATTTATGTTGATTATCAATATTCGTTAAAATTGGAAACAAAAATAATGAAAGAGATCATCTCATACACATTAGTTGAGTTCAAATTGTATTGAAAAAATTTCAATTTATTTAATGACGCCTTTGTGTACTTTTTCTTTTCGTAAACGGGCGGGCGAATTGGCTCTGGCCAATAAAGTATGTTACTAAAATCAAACGGAAAACAAACATAAAAATGTACTAAACAAATTTAAAGGGAATATAACGAAGTGGATATTTCGAAGAATTATTTTGAATAATAAGTGTCATCAATTGCCACGCCTGTTTTCACGCAAAAGCGCCTTTTTATGAATTTTCGTGATTTTTCTTTACACTTATCTTTCATTTCAATATTTTTGAATTTTCTCTTCTTTTTTTTGTCAGGCTTTCATCACATCCTTTTCGTTTCATTTCTTTAAAGTTTTTAATTTGTAAGTAAATGTGTGGATAAGAGTGCGTGTGTGTGTGTGTGTTTAACATGCTCAAGTTGTTTAAAAGCAAACAAAAAAAAATTTGTTTCAAAAAAAAAATCTTTATAATTATGAAAAAAAAATTCTTTTTATTAACTATGCAAAAAAAAGTAGGTTTCTTATCGTTTTTCTTTGTTTTTCGTATTCTCTTTTGTAGTTTTGTCCAGAGAACAGGTGATGGGGAGGTAACGGGTTGAAGCCTCCCCACAATAAGCTGCACGTTTTGTACACTCTTTATAAGTCTTCCCTTTTCTCATACTTCTTTTCATCATCATCATATATCTATATATATCTATATATATATCTATATAGATAGTTGGTAAGAACAGCCTGAACTTGAGCATGCTAACATTTATATTATTTTGTATGAATATAGATACATAATAATAAAAAAAAAATTATTTATCAGTTATGAAAAAAAAAAACAGATCTTTCAGCTATATAAATATACATACATATATACTTCGGTACTCGTTTAAGTCAGTTTAGAGACATAGAAACATAGAGAGAAAAAAACAGAGCTTATGCCTTCACGCCTATTTGTATGCTATTAATATTAATGTTATATATATGGTTGAAAAAAAATTATCGTTTCGCCTTAGGTTAAGCACAAAAAAAACCTTTCTATAAAGGTATCCTTTCCTATATAGTAACAATAAAGTATTATTTATAATATATATATTCGTAAATATAAGTATGTTTCACTTCATTTAGCCAATGCATACAAATACAATGCATAAGCAATCGTATGTGTGTGTAAATTAAATATACATAGTTTTTTATGTACGTACGTGTTGTTGGTGTAACATAAAAAGAAAATAAAAATGCATCCAAAAAGCACAAAATTAAAAAAAAAGTACAACATAAAGATAATGAGGAACATTTAAAGATAAACAAAAAAAAAAAAAGGATTAGAAAATAATAAGTATCTAAGAAAAAAAATAGTAAATCAAGATAAAATTGATTGGTATTCGTTGAGAACATAATGATGATGCACATTATTTATATAGTTTAATGCTTTGCTTCTTCATTTTTTTTTTTTTTTTTTCGTTTATTTTTTTTATGTTTCCTTCTTAAGTTTTGTTTGTATGGATGTGTTTATGTTGCCAATGTGGGGCTACATGTGCCACAAAAAGCCGCCATTTGAAATAGCATTTGTTGATGTTGCTGTTGATTTTGAAGATGTTTCTGTTGTAGTAGCGGTGGCCGATGTAAGTGTTGATGTGTGAAAACTGCTGCTACTTGACAGCTTCTGCAGCTTTTGTTCATGCTGCTGCTGCTGTTGCTCAATGTTAAAGCCAAAGTCATGCAGTTGCTGTTGTGTTGATATAGGGATGTGACTATTGTTACTAAAGTGTTTTTGATGTCTTTGTTGTTGTTGCATGCTGGTGCTGCTGAGTGATGACAAGCTAACGCTATTAATAAGGTTGTAAGCGCCGTTACTGTTTTTTGTGTTGTTGTGTTGTATATTGTTGCTATATTCGTTGCCATGTGTATTTGAGCTGAAGCCATTGTTGTTGCCATTGTGATGTGGCATGTTGCTGCAGCTGTTTTTGCTGTGAGTATCTAAGCTTAAGCTTCTGATTTGATCGACGTTTAAATTGTGTTGCAAGTTAATATCTCTGTTGTGTGCTGATAAGTTTAAACTTTTGCTGTTGTGGTGTTGTTGCAGGTGACTGTTGCTGCCGTGTGGCGATACATTCAAGCTTTTGCTGTTGTGGTGTTGTATTAGCTGGCTGCAACTGCTGCTGTTGCTTTTGATGCTGGTGTTGATGGTGAGTGGTTTTCGAACCAAATTGCCATCCAGTGGCAACTGTTGCTGATTGTAGTTGAGCGAGTGTACAACATTGATGTGATTAGGTTGGTGATGACGCTGCGCATTGCTGCTTTGATTGAGACTGTGGCTACTGCTGGGATTCCTGTTGTTGATGATGGCGTTGTGTTGATAGTTATTGCTATTGTGAGCAGCAAAACTGTTAAGGCGTGGTGGCTGACCATTATTATTGTTGTTGTGGCTATGTAACGGTGACTGCTGTTGTTGCTGATGATGATGCGAATGATATTGTAACATATTGTTGTGATTGGGGCTGGTGTTGTTGCTGCTGTTGGTGATGTTGCCAAGGGGATTGAAGCCGCACGCCTGCTGATAGAGTTGCAGTTGCTGCTGCTGTTGCGGTGTCAATTATAAGTAGGGATAATGATACTTCCTGCGGTACAGTCCATCAAGTAAATCGGCAAAGTTGTCGCCTATAAATTTTTATATTTGATTTTTTTTAACAGCATCAAAATAAATAAAAATAAAAAATTCTATATTAGTACGTGGTAATGGTAAAAAAAATGTTGTTGTAGCGTCTATTTGAAAAAGTTGCATTCATATTTAGGATATAAAATTTTATATTAATTAAGTTTAAGCTAAATATTTTTAGTTTCTTCCTTAAGACTTACATTTTATTAGTTATAAAGTTTTAAACTGTTTTCGTTTAGTTTTTTTTTTTTAAGCGCTGCTACACAAAAAATCCCTTACTTAAGTAACTTAAGGGGTGTGTGTGTTTTTAAATGTTTTTAGTAAAGAACTATTCATATTTATTAATTCAATACATTGAAGGAGAAAGTTTTTACGTGTTACGTGTTTATTGTTGTACTTGATTTTTTTTTTTTTTTTTTGTATTTTTGGGTTTTGTTTCGTTTACGTTAAAAATTTGAATTTGATATGGTATTGTATTGGATTTAATTTACTTTCCTTTTTTTTAAGATTTTGCGAGATTTGTTATTATTAATTTTACTTCTTTAGAGCTTGTTATGTAGTTCGAAGCGCAATATCAAAAGCTGATTCATAGACGGTTTCGTTTTGCATTACACGACGTTATAAAATATTTGAAGATTTCGTAAGAATTGGTCGATTTATTCATCATTCATTCCTTTAACGTGCCATGTTTTGTTTTTGTATTTTGTTTTAATAAAGGAATTTTCAGGTTATGGGATAGAAGTAGGTAATAAAAACCAAAACCAAAAACAAAATTTAACCACATGAATTCAATGCAAAAGTAGAACATAATGATTTTAGAGCATTTTAACGTTCGGTGCGTGTCGTAACGAACTTAGCAAGCAAATCAAAGTACATATGTACATATACATGTAGATATGTGTGTATAAACGAATCATCTAACATAAAACTCAAATTCCGACGCATTCGTAACTTAGGAATGAGATATTATTGGAATGAATGAATTACATGAATGTACAACAATGCGATCTAGATAACGCACAGCTAGAAATTCTCGTCTACTCGGACAAAGAGCGTTTTGCATCGAATTATGAGTATAGAAAGCTGTGCCAACTGAAGGATCGTGAGAAACGAAACATTAAGGGGGTGGTATAGATATGTGCTATGTATAAAAAGTCAAAAAGCACATATTTTAAACTAAGACAAAACCCAAATAGATTTAATTGGCTTTTTTTATTTATTATTGAAAAGCGCAAGCGAACTAATCAGTAGCAACAAATTATGCATTAAACATATCTGGAATGTTATCGAAAAAGCAAAATGTTTATGATTTATGTTACAGCCAGACAAAATAAATAAATTCTGATCTGGGGGTGTCGCTATGATAACTATATGTTTTTGGGGTATTTTTGTTTGAATTCAACGACCCCAAAAGCATATAGTTAGATCAGTACCTTTTTATATGGCTGTGTAATTTTGGCGCAATTCTTTACAGTTATGAAGTACAATATGAAGTGTTAATAAACTTTATTTTTATGTATATTATTATTTTATTTGCATTTTTTTTTTTTTTTTTTGCAACTGGAACTTTTTCAAATAACGCTCTACATTTTTTAATTTAAAAAATACGTAAATTTGGCAAAAATCTTAATTATTTTATTTTTATTTTTCATTTATTTTTAAATTAATTTTTTTTTTTTTTGAGAGAGAGAGTCAAATAAGTATAAATATAACGAATCAGGTTTGTTATCGAATGAGCTGAGAAATGAAAAATGGAAAATGTATAAAACATGGCACGCTTTGAAGATTTTTTTTCTTTCTTGTTTTTCGACAAATTTAAAGCTCGCATTTTGATTGAGACAAATAATAATAATAGAGATTGTATACAGATCTAAGCTGTGTCGAATAATAAAAGTATGTCAGAAGAGTACGTCGAATTATGTTATGTGTATATGTGTTGTGTGGTTTTGTGTAGATATGTACGCTGACTTTAAATTGCACGCAAGAACCAAAATAAATACCAGCTTGAATTCTATACGAAACGGAAAAACCTGTGTGAGCCTCTTCTCTCTTTCATTAATGCACCCAATCTATATGCCAGACTGAATAAATTGATGTATGTTTTATTTTAATTTGTAATTTTGTATGGAGAGAGAGAGAGTGTGTGTGTGTGTGTGTGTGTGTGTGTGTGTGTGTGTGTGTGTGTGTGTGTGTGTGTGTGTGTGTGTGTGTGTGTGTGTGTGTGTGTGTGTGTGTGTGTGTGTGTGTGTGTGTGTGTGTCACTTTGTCGTGAACTACTACTTAAATTATATTATTACGACTCGAAATTTCTTAACTGCTCTCAAAAAAAAAAAAAAAAACAATTATGATTATCATTATCTTTAGGAATAGTAGAGAATATAAAAGGAATAATTACTATCGAGACCAAAGATAGCATCGCAAATAGCATCGAATAATGAGCGTAATTTTTCCATTGCTCCGTCTATAAAAAAAATGAACAAAAATAAACAAATTTTACAACTTATTAGTTGTGGCGCCAACTGATTTTTGTTTTTTAGTTAATTTTATAATTTTGTTATATATATTATATAAATATATAATTTGGTTTTTCTTTTCATATTTTTTTTTTTTTTGTTTTATTCTTTTTTTTTAAATATGTCGTCGATGGTTCAACAACAAACACATTTTGAAACAAGGAAAAATCAAAGGCAGAAGAGTCGATAGAACAAGTATGATGGAATGAGAATTTTGGGGGTTAATTGGCCTATAGGCGTGACATAAATCAAGAATGCCCAGCCGGGTTAGTGCTTTTAAAACGTATGTATGTACTACGGCAACAAAACCAATGAGTTTATATAAAACACAAACTACTTGAAACACTAATAATTATTAACTAAGTAAACTTGAGGCATTTAAATATACTTTCAATTTGAGTCTTTCTTTTTGGATTTAAATTAAATTAAACTAATCAAATACATAAATATAAAAACTTTATTAAAAGATATAGATAATAAATAAAATACATAATAAAAAAATTTTGAGACTTAAGTTGAACAAACAACAACAAAAAAAATCAATTGTAAAACAAGAGAAACAAAATCACAAACTAAAAAAAATTTTGTCGCCACTTTAACTTGTTCGTTATTTGAGAACTGTGTTTAATTTTGGTATCGAGTCGTCTGATGCTTATGGTTCTAATTATGAAACGGCTGCATGGTTAGAATGAGTTATGAAATTGTGATAAGTTTGATTTTCTTGGGGGTTTTTTTATTTGTATTTTTTATTATAACACTGCAACAGCAAGCAAAAAATATCTAGGGATAACAACTTTAATATAAAGAAAGAAACTTTATAAAAAGTAATTTGAGTATGAAATGCTTTAGAATGCATTAACGCTAACACCAAAAAAAAAAAAAAAATTATTTACATGGGAGCTTTTGAGAGCTCTTAAAACACTTGTCACTTGTCGCCTTGGAAAAGAACAAAAGCAGTCGTACAATGTTTTTTTGTTTTTTGTCGTATGATCGTTTATGTATGATGCACTTGCAAAAAAATATGAAAAAAAAGAACAACATATATATATTGTTTTTTTGGTTTTATATGTTTCATAGTTGTTATGGAACTTTTGGCACTGGAACCGATAAAGGGGTGTGGCAGCATGGCTCGTTTAGTTACTTTAAGTTTTCGTCTCTCTTCTTTGCAAAAAAATAAAATAAACACTATTAAAAAAAAAAAATTTAAAAAAAAAAACTTATATGTATGCATGTAGGATGCGCGTCATCATTCGAGCGCGTTGTAAATTTACACATGAAAAAAATATACAAACATTTTCTATGATATCGTAGCGATGATCGATACACATAAATAGATCGATAGCACTTTGTGAAACAAACACCCCGTTATCGTTTCATGAGTGTGCGCATACTTACCATGCGCCACGCCTGCTTTTCTTAACATGTCAATAGTCCCTGTCATTGTCTCTCTCTCTCTCTTTCCCTCTCTGTCCTTGTTTAAGTTACATTTTTTTCTCGCCTGTGAGCTATGAACGAATACCTGCTGCATGCGCGTGCGTGGCGTTCATTGGCGGCACACACACTTTTCTCCAGTTGTTGAGTTAACGGAAAAAAAATGTATAAAAAATATCCGTAAAAAAAAACAACACACTCACACCAATATTTGCACATGCACACAAACATACACAGAGAGGAAAGGCACACACGCTTAAGTTTCCGTTGTCCTGCGGCCCACACAAAAAAAAATTTATTATTTATTTTATTTATTTAACTGCAACTTTTTTTGCTGATGTTGAACAACAAAAAAAAATGAAAAAAATTTGTTTAATTTTTGTTTTGTTTTGCGGTTGGCTTTTTATTTTTATTTATTTTTTTTTTTTATATACATGGATTTGTATATAGGCGATAAATACATATGTATGTATACATATACGCGATATATATTTATGTGAATCAATATATATATAGATACATATGTATATTTCTTAGATCTTCTTTCTTTGTTTATTGGCTTCCATCGATCGACGTTGTTGTCGCTTTTGAAACGCACTACAAACTAAATAATTTTAAATGTAACGCTATTCAGATATAGGTACGTTATATAGTCAATTTATGCTATAATGTATGTATCTCTATATTTATAAAAATTTTAATAAATTTTTGTTTTTTCGTATGTTGAATAGTTTTTGCTGTAGTTGTTGTTGTTTCTGGTTGCTGTTATTGTTGTTGTCGTGGATATAAAATCATAAATATGAAGGGCGATTGTGTATTACTTATAAGCCAGAGAGGATGGATAGTGTGATAAACAGGGAAACGCTACTCGATTTTGATGACGATATTTTTTTTTGTTATGTTAATTATCAGTTCTTTTTATTAAGTTTATTTCTTCCGTTCGTTCAGTTGGTTCATTTGGATGTTTTGTTTGTTGTTAATTTTAGCAAAACAAAAAAAAAATGTCACATTTTTTAACGAGTTTTTGTTTTTAGTTTTTCTTGTTTCTTTAGTTATTTAACGTGGGGAATTTGTTGGATTAGTTTTTTCGGCTCAGTACGTTGTTCCATGATTTGCAGACAAATACACACACTCAACATTTTTGTTTTGGCTGTTATTTAAGCACATTTCTATGTACATAATGTATGCAAGTGTATCAAAAAAAATTATGTATATTTCTAAGCCTAAAAATGCAGCGCAAAACAATGCTGAAATTGAACTGCAATCGATATATGTATATATAAATATTGTTTAATTGTATATGTGTATTTCAGTTATTAATATCCATTGTGTATGTATGTATTGTTATGCGATTTCTGCGTGACACGATCGTTGTTAAATTATTAGAAAACCAAATTTCTACGGCACTTTGGTTTTGCTTTCTCGTTTTTATCATCTTATTGCTTGTGTTTTTATTTTGTCGTTTTATTTTTGTAGCTATGCGTGTGTGCGTGTATGTGTTGGATTATTGTTGTTGTTGGGCTGCACTTAACTTAAGTGAGACAAAGCTTTATCGAAAAAAAATATTATGTACCTTAAAAAAATTGTGTTTTTTGTAATATTTTTTTGTTTGTTTCTCCAGTTTTGTTGTTTTTTTACGCTTTTATTTTTTTGTTAGTGTTATCTAAAGTTTATTTTACTTTAAAAATGCGCAATTAGTTAATTTATAGAATTATTTGCTTTCTTTTTTGTTTTTTGTTTTTTTTTTTTTTTTCTTATGTAAAAAAAAGTATTTTATACTAAAAACGGGCAAAAGTACAATTTAATTTTGTTGATTTTGCTCATATATGTATAGAAAATATAATATACATATGTGTAATTTACATGGAAATTAAAAAGGTAAAAATAAAAACAAATAAGAAATTGCAACAAGATATTTGTGTGTTTAATGAGTTAGAAATATATGTTCCTAAGTTGGTATTAATTAGAGAGAACTAAAAATTATTATTATAGTTAAGATTACTTATTGAATTTTTAGGTTTTTTTCGTTTGTTTTTTTTTTTTTTATATGAGTAAGAGTTGTGATTTTGCATCTGTTTGTTGTTGTTTGTCATAAAAAAAAAAAATATATATATATATATATATATAAATATATACATATATACATATATATTCTTTATACATAAATGTATGTATAACTGGTCTGTTGTTTGGTTTTTCTTTTTTAATGTAACGACTGAATATTCTTTTAGATTTTTGTTTTGTTTTTAGTTTCCTGGTTTTCTGTGTACTTTTGATTTAGATAAACTTTTGTGCATCAAAGTAGGGATGCGTTTTTTGGAAGCGTTGTTGTGTTTTTAATGATCTACCTCTGTGAACCATATTATTGAAGCTAGGCGCCATGTGTGCCGGTGGTGGTGGCGGCGGTGGTGGCACCTGTGGGGGCCCCATGCCCATCTGCGACATAAAGTGTGCCGCTTTGGCCTTGCCATGCTCCTCGGCCAGACGTACTGACAACGGCTGTGATCCTCCCTCGGGTATGACATTGTTAAGCGCCGAGATTGCCTCCTGTGCTTCTTCGCGTTTGTTATAGCTGTTGTTTTTTGTGATGATTGCAGTGGAAGTGAAAAGAGAAATGTACGATAAAATGTAAAGTCGTTGTGGAGATGAGTGAGGGAAGTATGTATATTTTTTATATAAATATGTATATTTAAAAAAAAATTGCGTGTTGTTTTAAATTTTTTTTTTTTTTTTGTTCTGGTGCCGTAAAAACTTACCGTACAAATGCCACGCCCCGTGGCCGACCAGTGAGCTTATCGCGTAATATATTCTTCTGAACAATCGAACCGTATTTGCCAAAGATCGTGTCCAGCTGATCATCGGTAATCGTGCGGGGCAGATTGGTCACATACAGATTAGTATCCTTAATAGATTCACCGCCTGGACGCGCATATGAAACCTAAAAAGCAAAACAAAATATTAACAAATGTTAATTAATATAATAATTTAAAAGAAGCAAAACATACCTTTAGCCGCTTATTACGAACTGTGATCCCATTTAGCACTTTGATAGCACGCTGCGAATCCATTTCCGACGTAAAGTCCACGAAAGCATAGCCAAAACTGTAACCAGTCTGTAAAAGAAAATAATATTATTATGGTTTATATCTCATCAAATTCAAAAATTCGACATACCTTATAGTCTCTCATGATTCTGCACGTATTGATGGGTCCAATTGCTCTGAATAACGCATACAGCTCACGATCAGTCATATCCTGAGGCAAATAGTTGACTATCAAATTGGTATTGCTGTTGCGTGGATCGTTCATAAGATCATCGCTGCCGCCGCTGCCTATCGATAGGCCGCACAAATTGTTCATCGAATTGTTGGCCATGGGCATATTGCAGAGTCCACCAAGCGAATTGGCGCTACCGCCATTACCGCCTGGGAAATCATTATACCCGCGACGCGACGAGGAACTTGGAAATGTAAATTCTGTGTCCTGTGGTGAGAACGCATAACGTGACTGTAATCAAATTAACCATACAAAGATATTCTAATGTTGAGAGCACGCCTCATAAAACGCTGTACTGTTTGGGGGATTTAAGTCAATTCAATTCGATTCGATATGGCTCGTGACTTGACTTCGTTTGATATTGTAGCATCATCGCGTTATAATCAAAATACATATACATATGTACATACAGTCTCATTATTTTTCAGCAGCAGCATAACAACAACATACTTTCACCCACACACACACACACACACAAAGTTAAATTTGCTACAAATTGATTAGCGCATAAGTAAGTAGTTTCAAAACTATGCATATTAAAAAGTTGTTTGCATGAAATAATGTCTGCAGAATGTTACGTGCATACTTAAGAGATGTTAATAATAAGTCGCATGTTAACTTTTAAAACCGCTTAGCGCGGGTGCTGTTAAGATTGTGTGTGTTTATTTGTTTATGTGTGGGTATTTATGTTTGTAACTGCAAACACTTAACGGCATTCAGCGTTGCATTTATATTAAATACTAACGAAATTGTGGGAAAAAAGCTTAAAATAATAAAAATAAACTGCCAAGGAAACGAAAACAAACGAATGCTCTACAAGCCGCTTAGAGGCCGTGTGTGTGTAATATTCGTTTATCATACAGTGTCGGACGAAACTAAAGCACCCCCCCCCCCCCCCCTTAAGTCATTTTTTTCTTATGATTTCTTTTTTATTTAAACAAAGCTGTTCATTTATTGTGCTAGTGTTTCTCATTTTTAAAACAATAAATATTGATAAGCTCGATTCGTCAGAAAAAAGCACATTCTTCCATTTTACAGTACAACAGAAATGATTAAGAAGGTTTGAGGCGTGTACGCAGACTAAGCGGAGAAAGATTGGATCCCAAGTATTGCACGGAGGAGGCAACATTATGAACTGGGGTTGCTTCTCTGGACAGGGAATCCAATTTATAAGATTTGTGGAATTATGGATCGTTTAACGAATTTCAGTATAATCGAGGACGTCATGTTGCCATATGCTGATGACGAGTTGGCATCTCAAATAAAGGTTTCAGTAAGATAACAATCCAAAATAAACAGCAAAAGTGGTCAAGGATTGGATTCAATCCAATGGTATAGAAGTTCTTCGTTGATCTATCCCGGACTTTTAACCCAATGAGAACTTGTGGAAGATAGTTCACAGGAAATCAACAGACAAAATTGCAAAACAAAGCAAGATCTATCCGAAGCCGTAAAAATTGGTTAGGAAGCAGTCTCCTCTATGCCTAGCACATGTGCGTGTGTCAATCAAGAATTATGGTTTCGCAACGAAATATTAATTTCAAAACATTTTTTTTTTTACCCTTCAGTTTTGTCGTTTCAGACTTACGAGTCAAATCAAAAGTGCTTTTGGATTAAAATATTTTATCTATAAATTTTATAATGCCAACCTTTTTTGTTTATCAGTATTTATGATTTAAATAAATAAAAAGCATTAACACAATATATGAACAGTTTTGTTTTATTAAAAAAAAAAAAATTATCATGTAAACAAGTAAGAAGGCTCTAGTCGGGAGAGCCCGACTAGAAGATACCCTGAACCCAGTTGCAATAAATATGTAAATTAAATTTATAATTGACTTTGGTATACTGACTTAACTTCAATCGATAAAATTAGATATCTCCGTTGTTTCTTAACACATTATTTCAACCCTCATTTTTACATTTTCCAAATTAGATATTTTATTGTTATCGATATTATGTGTATATCGGAAACCAGAATAGTTATCGATAATTTGAAGCAAACTTGTTCTGCTCATGGTATAGGAGAACTTATATCCGAAATCTGAAGTCTCTAGCTCTTGTAGTCTCTGAGATCCATGCGTTCATACAGACGGACAGACGGACATGGCTTTATCGTCTCGGCTGTTGATGCTGATCAAGCATATATATACTTTATGGGGTCGGAGATGCTTCCTTCTGCCTGTTACATACTTTTGCACAAAACCATTATACCCTTATTTACCCATTTTATGGGTTAAAGGTCCGGTTCCAGTACAATAAAAAATTCCTGGCAGGAATTTGTGATATATTTTGGAAGCGTGGGCACAAGATTTTATAGTGTGACCATAGTCCACTAATTTGTGGTAAAAATATGGCATTTTGCCTTATATAGCTTAAGAGATACATGGTCACACTAAGGCATAAAATTTAAAAACTAAACAAACTCACAAACACAAAATAAAAGATAAATAGTGCGAATATGCTTATTCCGTTGTTGGTAGCATATTTTGTTGCAGTGTCAATACTTTCCCATGTCTGTCTCACCGAAATAAAGTCAAAATGTTTTTTTTTTTCTGTCAACCTCCAAAGGCATGGTCGCGACTCGACTGATTTAATAAGCAAAATCTTCCCCTCGTGAATAAAATTTTCCACCCGTTTTAGGTTTTTCTTTCCATTATTATTTATAAGTTTTTATAAACGTTTTAAAAAATGTGTTTGCTGGACTGGGCACAAAAAGATATATGATTTGGTATTTCCTGCGCCCAGAGCCAGTGTGTACATATTAAATAAATCGATACTATCGATAAGCAGTTTAGTATTTTTTGCTACGTTGCTGGATACCTAGAACACACGTAGCAAAAAAAAAACAATTCCTGCTGCGACGATTTTGTATGAAAAATTTTTTTTTCGCTGTACTGGAAACGGACCTTAAGGGGTGCTTTAGTTTCGTCCGACACTGTATGTGTGTGTGTGTACATGTGTGTCTCTGTGTGATATGTGACTTTGAAAGGCAGACAAGTCATTGATTTCGCATTTCTGTAACAGCAAAGAGAACTAGTTGTGGATTAGGGTGGGACAGCAGGAAGGGATAGCGTGGAGAAGAAAGCGGAAATTCTCCGGACGGTGCAAGGTTTTCTCAGTTATTATTGTTACCACAAAATATGAAATGCTTTAGTTGTTGTTGTATGTTGTTGCTGTTGTGTTGCTTTTTAAGTTTTTTTGTTCTTGCTGTTTTTGTTGTGACTTTTGTTAAGTTTACTTTTGTTTTGTAGCTTAATGCAAATTTTAATTGTAAGTTTATTTATTCGGAATTATTATTTTTTTTTTTTTTAACTGAACTTATTTGAAAGTTTATTAAGTTTTGAATATTTTGTATAAATCAAATGTTGAGCATCCATAAAAACGATTTTATTATTATCTTAATTTATTTGAATTTGATTAAAAGCGTGTGCCCCAGGAGCGTTCAATGAGACAAACTCAATAACATTCAACTAGAATAAATTCAAGTACATTTGGAATAAACACACAAAACCAAAAACAAAAAATTCAATTATCAATGCAAATTGCAAATTTTGTTTATATTTTTAGTTTTATTAATATTTTCAAAATGTTATCTATTTATCCTTTTTTTATCTTCTTTTCTTTTTGCTCATGCAATGAAATTAAAGTTTGGATTGATTTCGAACTTTATGTCCAAATAAAATATTGAAATTTATTGCATATAATGAGAAAAATATAACAATACGTACCATTCCAGATGGCAGTGAATGAGACATGCCAAATACACGCCCACCGCTGTTGATCGATCATTTGATTGAGGAGAAGAAAATATTGTATATTAGCATTTTGTAAAGTTAACCGATAAAAAAATGATTTAAATAAAAAATAATCAAGAAAATTCAATTAATTAAAAAATCATTATGAAGCGCAATTTGATTTTTGGTTTTTTCGAAACATGAGCAAGAAATGTTCAAATGTATGAATGAATTTTCTTAAAGCACTAACTTAACTTGCCTTAAAATAGTTAACAAGTTGATGCTATTCTCAAATATAAATCAACAAAATAACATACTGTTGGGCCTCTCTTAAAAGCCTAACAATGCGCTGTTGATAGTTTTATGAACATAAAACAGCATTAGTTTTATGATCATAAAACAGCATCAATCAATGTCAAGCTACAGAAATTCATTATTTAAACTAAAGAAAACACTTAAAGCTAATAATACAGTAAAATGTATTTCAAGAGGGAAGGCAAATAATTTGCGTGTGCAAAAGCAGCAGAGAAGAACCGTTTTACTAAATTCGCATTCAGGAAATTATTAAACGGAACTGGCTCTGCGCAAAGTTTAAGAAAACATTAAAAAAAATAGATCCCAAACAGATAGATGGGGAACATCAACACATAAAAAAAACGAACGTTTCACTTTAAAAAAATTTGATCGTAATAAAATTTACGTTTAACATCAGGCACTGACAAATATATAAGCACTTGAAAAATAGGACACCGATTTTTTTTATTTTTAATTTGTGAATTCCTTTTTAATGCACTTGAAAAAAATATTTAAAAAAATCTTTCAATATTTTTCACACTAAAAAAATTGCTGATTGATCTGAAAACTCTTTCGACGCAAATTATTCCAAATTTGTTTAGAGCACTTGAAAAAAATAAGCAAAAAAATATTTCTGTGTTTATTACACTTAAGAACACAGCAATTATTGCTGAAAACCCTTCTGGAAAACCTTATGCAACTATTATTTTATTTTCGTGGAGCACTCGAAAAAAAAATAAAAAAAATTAAAAAAGGTAACTTCACTTGAAAAAAAAATGTTTAAAAACAATAAAAAATAATTTTTGGGGAAATATCATTGTATGCAGTTTCCCACGTGGTCAGTTGAAAAACTGTGTTTGCTGTTGTAGTTGTTGCTTGTGTAGTGTATTTTTAGTGTCTAGTTTAGCTTAAAAATGCATGATTATAAATATTTGTTTGCATTTTGTTTTTATAAATATCGATTTATGTTTAGGGTATGGTAAAAATGTCAGTCTTTACTTACAGGCGTTGCCGGCGTCTTCGCTTAAGGAACATTTTGATGTTGCGTCACAGAGTTTGTCACAGAGTTTATCACACCATTTTTCAAACCAAAAAAAATAACGGCTAAAACAACCTCACTACATACTATCTAAATGTTTGTGTCTCTTGGTTTCGCTGTTGAGATCGCTTCATAATGCTGTTTGGTTGCTGTGAAAAAAAATTATGTCTACACAATTAAATCAACTGTCAAATATCGAGTATTCTTCTTCGGGCGTCGTCATCATGGATGGATCTTTCAGATTGCTGTGGATAGGTGTTTATCAGGAAGAGTAGTGTATTTGTTTGTGTAAAGGTGGGTGTGTAAGTGTGTTTGTGTATGTAGAATTATAGCGTCAGTTTGTTAAAGATAGTTGTGTTTGATTAAATATCATATCATTTCATTCTCCTTTTCATCATTGAATAAAAAAAACACAATATATTCAGTTTTATAGGCACAGGAAAAAAAACAACAAAAACGGGCATTATGCCATCATATATGAGGTAGCTGGTCACACTGATTTGCTGTTATATTTAACTGTTAACGGAAGTAACTGCTGATGCTGCTGTTATTGTTGACTGTTTACAGAAGTAACTGCTGGTGCTGATGTTGTTGTTGTTGCTGCTTGTTGACTGTTGTTTGTTGATTATTATTGTCATTGATGATGCTGTTGCTGCTGATTGACGAATGTTGTTGCGGTTCGAGGACTTTTATTGTTGCCTTCGTGTTTTTGTTTATAACTGGTGTTGCTGTGGCATTTACAGTATTTTTTGATTGAGAGAATTGATGCATATGCATCTAATTGGCGAAATCGTCGAACATGCATTGGACATATGTATATGGAGAAATATATTTATTCTGTCCGCCTACGTAGGTGAGTGTTTGCAGATAGTGTGTACAACTACAACAACAACTACTGTTGCTGCTACATTATGCTTACAGACTTAGCAGTAAACTGATAACTTACAGAGCATATTATATGTACTTAATACATAACTTATGACTAACACTGACTGTTAACGCAACTTCCGCTGCTACTGCTGCTACGCAGCTTGCATGCATATGTCAAGGTCCTGACACAATTTTTGACCACCAAGCACGTGATTTGAACCGCTTGCACGCAACTCTCTCTCTCTCTATTTCACTCTCGGTCTATTGCTCTCGCTGCTGTCCTTGTTAGCGTCGTCATCGTTTGTTTACATTTAAACGCATGCACAGAATCCAGACCACAAGCCATATGCAATAAATTTTACTGCTTGCAAGACTGAAAAAAAAAATCTTGCCTGACGACGCCAGCGCACAGTTTAATGGCTGTGACATTTTTGGCATGTGGAGCGTACACTATATCTCTTCATTCTATTTATTTATTTATTTTTATTTATTTTTTTTTTTTTTTAAATGCGCCATACACAACTCTATGTTTTTTTCTTATATGCACAAGAGAAAGCTAAATCATTAGGCCGCAGCCCAGAATCCATAAACAATGGCTGGAATGGTCGATGTTGGTCTGACAGTGGCGCCTCAAAGACTTGGAACAAGCCAAAGTAGAGCGAGCACGCGTTGTGCGTATATGGGTCAACTAAGGACGCGTGCACGCGACAGCAAAAAAGACAGTCGAGTACAACAAATTCATTTTCAACTTATAAACATATAAAGCTTACAACTAACAAGTTCTGGGATGAGTGTGAAACATGAAGCTGAGTGATATTTCTTTTTATTTTTTATGATTGAGTGATGTTAACTTGAGGTTGATTTCGAATTTAAATCTGAATTGGCAAAGGGCGTTCTTAAAAAATAATAAATAATTAAAGCAAAGCGCAAAGTATTTTGAAAGAAAGACACAAATAAGAACGTTGTAAGTGATTTTGATTGTTTTTTTTTACAACATTTACCGGTACATTGTGAGGCCGTTTAGGTTGCACAGGCCGCACGAAAACGTTGTTAGGCCGTTATGTTTATCCTTGGGGCCAGAAACGAAATATATGGATTTGTGTGTGTCTCAAATCTCGTTGGATTTTTCAAAGGCGACGTGTTTTTTATTATGTTTCGATTTTTTTCTTCTGAATTAATACAATGTTACGGTTTTTTTTTTTTATTTTTTTTTTATATAAATGCAGTATTGCAGTTGTTACGTGAGTGTGGAAGAGCTTGCGTTTACGTTACGTTAAGTTTATTTACGTTAACATTCATATATATTTATCACAATGCAAGATTTGCAAGACACTGCGCACAAAACGCGACGCGTTGCTTTACGTGACATGACGAGACGCTATGTTACATGGCGTTACGTGACGTTAGAGGCACATACACACGGCTGTGAAGCGGAGCGCTGTAGATAAATCGTGTCTGTTAAATTTTTGTATATTTGTTGTTATGAACAAGAGAGTATGCTTATGCAAAATATGATCATGAAACGACGTAACTAACGTAAAAACGTAAATGCGAATGGGATGAAGATGAGCTACAGAGAAAACAGCCGGCAAAAAAGTTACTGCCAAAGGAGTTTTCAATTAACGCTACATTTGTGTATAGATGACAGATAGAGTAATTAAATGATCTTTAAAAAAAAAAAAATTAATTAATTATTAAACAAACATTTCTTAACAAAGGGTGCTTAATTAAGGGATTGTGTCGTATTTGTATATATTTTGAAGTTGAAAACCTGTCTTAAAACGAGACTGCTTTTTGCTGTTAAGAACGCATTTATGTTTTAGGTTTGTTGTTTATTACTATATAAAAGTAGGTGAAGCATTTTGTGCTTAGTTAAGTTTTTATATAGCTGTACAATCTAGTACATATATAAGATAAATATTAAATAGGAATGTTTGTAGTCTGCACTGCTTGTTGCAAGTTTCGTTGCTGTTGTTGTTGTTGTTGTTGTCGTAGCACACTCAAGTGTTTCCATTGTTTTGCACAATTTCGTTTTCTGCTGTTTTCGCAATATTTCAAGATAAAAACAAAGAAAATGTGTATGTGTGCGAGTGTGGGGGCAGGGAGGTTTGGTTGTTGTTGTTCGAGCCTAGAGGATGTACGGATATTGATAGGGTCTCAGTTCTCAGTGTTATATTTGGTCCTTTTTGTAAGTGCACATGTGAAACACAAGCAGCAATAGGCGCAAATCAATAGCAGCAAAAAAGTGATGAGGAAACGCATTTTCCCGCCACATTTAACCGGCAATTTTGACAGCAGCTTTTTGTCACATGCGACACGTGCCACTTCTCAAATATATGTATACATATAGATACATTTATTTTGACATATACATATATACCAATACATATCGCGAAGATGCCAGATTACTTTCGAGAGCCTAGCAAAAAAAAATTGTTTGTTTACTATAACTTAAGTCAGCTGCAAAGTAGGCAGCAAAATTTTTAAAACTAAACTGTAAGTTCGGGACAAACTGGGAGATAAAAAAAATACTAGAATAAAAACGTGGGACGTTAAATTTTGGATTTGCTTGTGGGCGTGTGTTTGTGTAAATGGGTAAGAGTTTGAGGAAATTTTTTGGGGGGAAATTGGGAAATTATTAGGAATTTTTTTTTTTGGGTTGGGTTATCTTTTGTTGTTGTTCTTGGTTGTCGTATGCTTGAAGATGAAGAAACTGAAGTTAAAATTTACCTCGACTTGTTGTTGTAACCGTATGGAGGGTAACCACCGTTATTATTGTTACTACCCGGATTATTGTTGCCGTACATATCCTGAGAGTGTGTGTGCACGAGTATTTTTTGCAAAATACTCTTCAAGTGCCCTTTATGTGTGAAGGTATCGGTTGCTGTCTTTGTTTGTCTCTCTCTCTCTTTCTCTCACTTGCGCCACTTTACGTGATCGAAGAGAGATCTTTTTCTTAGTCTCTCCCTCTCTTTCTGAGGTTGTTGGCGCTCTGCGCTCTCAGCTGCCAGCTGCTGTTAATGTCACGTAGCTGTTATTTTTTTTTTCTTTTTTTGTTCTTGTGGATGCAAGTGTGAGTGGTGAGACTGGGGTAAGTGTGTGGGAGTGGATTAGTTGCTATATATATATATACGTGTTATTGTATGTGTTGTTCGCAACACTGAAACGCAAAGAGTAGCGTTTGTTTGTAGATTTTGTTTTTATTTTAAATTTTAGCCTTTTGTTTCCTTCCTTCCAGCCACTGTTACTGTTTTCTCTTATGGTATCAAATATGTATATAATCTTTTAAGGATACGACTCTCTTTTGTCTTGTAGATTGCTGTTACGTTTCTCTCTTGTGTGGCTCTTTTCTTCTTTGTAGCAGTAATAGTTGTTGGCGCGCTCAGCTGTGTTGTTGTTGTTACTAAGGTTGTTGTCGTTGTTGGTTGTTGTTGATTGTTATTTGGGAGTGAGAGGTGAGAAATTGGTAAGGAAATTAACATATGATTCATAGAGGCGTGCTGTTCGGAAATTATGTATACATGTTCGCAAATATATGCATGTCTGTGTATCTTGGCGAGAAACTCAAAATATAAACAGCAGGCATTTTACGGATATTTCAACCCTGTATCAAGAGCAGTTTGCTTATGGATGTCTGTTAATGTATTTAGAAAAAGTGTTCCCTGCTCAATTGAAAAGAAACCTTTGTACATAACTGTGCTAACATTTAACCTGCCTAATTTCAAAAAAATATCATAAGATGTTTTGTTTATGCATTTTGTTTAATAGAGAGCAAAGTTATAACTATAAACTTATAAACTGTCTTATTTTGACAATGCATATTTTAAGATGTTTGTTTTTTTAAGTATATTTTAAGAGCGCAGCCAGAGTTGTCAGTCTGCCCAAAGCCATACGTAGCTATACGTAAAATACCAAATCAAATCGAATGGACTCAGATGTTTTTTATCCTTAAATATAAATTTTAAATTTCTACATTAAATTAATAACACTAATTGAATCAGGATATTTCGAAAACCAAATTTTGCAAATAACGCTTTAAGAATATATGAACGCTTGGAGTTAATCACATACCTTGCCTTTTTAAAGTTATAATATGACGACATGGTCGTTGAGGCTGTCACAGTATCGAAATTAAAATCCATTTTAAGGGAAACGAAATAAAATCACAGTTTGGGCACAAGTTAGACTTGACACGAGTGAAAATCGACTGAACTTAGAGTGCATAGGCCCAATCTATTTAAACGATCAACGAAAGATTCTTCGCCCAGTGGGAGGAGAAGAGGACACACACTACCTGCGTTCACTACCACTAAACGAGGCGCAAGGTGCACGCGTGCCAGACGCGTGCGCTACCTGTATTCAAACAACAAGCCAACCACCCACCCAATCCGACCCGATCTACTAGGAAGTGTGCCATTCCATTGGGCGGACTTTTTTCCCTAGGCCGGCTGCAGTTTGTTTTAGGCAGATGTTTTGTCTTCTCGGAAGCTCTACTCTGTCTCTGCTGAATTCTGGCAAGGTGATAGCAGCTGAGAAGGTGGCAAGCTGGCAAAATATCGAAAAAGGTGGAATATGACAAGCTGCAAAGTGATTATACTTGGAAGCAAGCTGCAAATGTTGGAAAAAAAAAAACTACTCAGTAGTTTTAAAGGAAATCAATTAAGTCAATTAGTAATACAGTAGGTGCTCGGAAATTAGAACCAGTTGGTTCCTGGGGTAATTTTAATTTCTGAAAAGTTATAATTTCTGGACTTTTTTTTTTTTTTTGTATACAAATATGTAAAAATTTGGAGTAAATTTAGTGTCAAAATCTGCGACAAAACTCTTTTTTTATTTCTGTTAATAAAAACAAGAAAAATAGAGCTTTAAGTTCGTTTTTTTTTTATTACATAAGTACAGTGGACCCTTGGTTAATGTACAATTCCGCATTACGCACGTTTCGTATAACACATTTATTTGGAAAAATTTTTCGCTTAACAAACGAATTTTTTTATTGAGACATAATGAAAAAAGGGAACGAGAAAGCAAACTCAACTTGTTTCTTGATCAATGAGTGGAGTGCTTAAGCAAAAACATTTTTTTTCGTTTTCTTTTTGCTCGTGTCTTCCAAAGACCGTTTTAGTGAGCACAAACGTCCAGTGTCTTCTGCGTATGTATGCGCTATTTTTGCTATATATACATATGTAACTAATTTTACAGCAATAACACACATAGTACATGTATACAGAAAGACACTTTGTTATGTGTTGAGAGCTATTTGCGAGCTCTGATGCATGTAAAATTTCAGTTGGTGTCAATAAAAGTTAAACTTCAAACATATTAGAGTGTATTTTTTCGACCAGGAACGCATTATTTTATTTTAAATTGATTTACATGGGAATAAAGGGTTTGCTTAACGAACTTTTTGGATAACGAACAAGATGCTGGAACCAATTAAGTACATTACCCGAGGGTCCACTGTATTCACTCCAACTACATTAAATATATTTTTTCCATAAATAAATTAAAAAAAAAAAACAAAAAAAAACGATTTTCATTTAATAAAGAACTAATCTTTACTTGACATTTAGTCAGATGGCGTCACAGTAAAATCTAGGGCTAGCTGCTTCCTTTGTGCGCCTTATTCAAGCTTTTTCAGTGTATTAACACAAACAACAACAAAGAACATACATAAAATGTGGATTTCCCTTTTCAGTTTAATTTTGCTTAAACAAAATAAAACGAAATTGGTGAGTTCCTGTCTTCTAAAAAAAAGGAAAATAAAATTTACACTCTCAAATTTTCCCCATATAAGTACCTTGGTGTTGTCCTGGATAAAAGGCTTGCATTCAGTAGACACATCTCATCGCTTCAGCACTCATTTAGGACAGAACTGGCAGAAGTCTCATGGTTGTTTGCATCACGCAATAAGCTATCCCTGGATAACAAGGTCAGAATTTACAAGAGTGTGTTAGCTCTTTGCCTCTTTTATGCTATACAGGTCTAAGCAATTGCAACCAAGAGTCACCTAAACAAACTTCGAGTTCTTCAGACTCAATCGTTGAGAAAGATAACTGGAGCTCCTTGATACATGAGAACCAGGGACATCGAGCGGGACCTTAAGGTGACAAAAATTGGAGATAAAATCCAGAAGGTTACCAGGTATCATAACGAAAGGCTGGAATCACATCCGAACAGCCTTAGCTTAGCAGCCCAAAGAGCTGCTCCCCTCCGCAACGCAGCAAGAACAGCCTCCGCAACGCAGCAAGAACAGCCTTAGCTTAGCTGCCCAAAGAGCTGCTCCCCCCCGCAACGCAGCAAGAAGAAGGCTCAAACGACACCACCCTCAAGACCTGCTGGACAGGGCCTTGAAATAGTACTTATTTTAATTCTAACTAATCTAACTAATAACTTTTAATTTCCTGGAATTTTCTTAATATGTGTTCCTTGTCATTTGACATAGCCATATATATTAATTTACATATACTTAGAATTAGATTAAGCTTTCGTAATGGTAGTAGAACACTAATTATTAAATAAAAATAAAAAATTCAGAGCACTGCAAATTGGTTCATTTAAAATTCCATTCAAATTCTTAAATTGAAAACTCTAAAAATTATATCATAATTTGTGATTTTTTAAATATTTATTTTGCCCAAATAAAGTAAGTTTCGAAAACTTTTTATTAGACCAGTCAAAAACTGTTTGAAAATTGATTAAAACGCAACGCAAAATATTTATCCCATCTGTTTTTGTTTTTAACTCCACTCTTATATTGTAATAACATTGAAGTCAATATGGTAAATTTAAATTTATTAATAATAAACCGTAAACCAAAATCAATGCTTATTCTTAATACTTTAGTGTGAGCTAGTAATAAGAATTGCACTTGAAACTTAACAAAAAATTAAATTCAAATGTTCTGGTCTAGGAAATATCCTGAACGCAGACATTACGCGGACAATTATTGTTTGTTTGTAATCGTGTGCATAAATATATACAGAAATTATCTGGTCTGCTTTCTTAATTATTTTCTAATCTTTGTTATCAAAAGTTAACATATAATCAATGTTGAAGTTTCTAAAGCTTTCCCCAAATTTTCAAAATTCAAGTTTTTTTTATTGGATATCATGTACAATTCGGAAATGTAGCTAGCTATCGATAATTTGAAACAAAAGTATACAGTGGGAGGTGTACGAAAATTTTAAGGCAGTCAACCAACTCCGGTATGTTCTGATACCTGTATAAAATCGGGTAAGCCCAGGGAATTGATGCACATCTTGTGGGACATCGAAAGCTGAATTGCCGCCAAGAATGGTAACTCTAGCTTAAACACAGATGTTTCATGGCTGGGGTGAAAGGATGTTTTTGATGTAGTTTTTTTGGGGGATGTCATTCTATCTTATCACTGAAGCCAAAAATTCTAGCTGTACGGATGTGGGTAATATGTGTGTTTATCGATTTTCAGATATCGATTTTCCAGCCTCCCATTAGGCGTAGAAACCCAATCTTGACATTTCATCTGTCCCGCCTATAGAAAAATATAGTTGCTAAGTTTCAAGTCTCTAGCTTTAAGAGCGATTAAAAAAAAGTTGCGTTCATACAGACGGAACGACATTCGCGATTTTAAAATTTTATTCTGGATTTAAGTATGAAACCAAGCACAAAAATTCTTTAGATCACAAAAATTGAACTTGAATCAAGTATAACTCCAGAACTTCTGATGTCAAGTACGGAAATTCTGGATTCAACTACGAGATTCGTTCCCACAAAAAATTTAAAATAATTATGTTTTTACATGCTTTTTTAACTTGACTTTTCTGTCTGTCTGTTTGTTTGTTTGTGTGTTTATACTGGATTCTTGTAATCAAATTTTCACCAAGTTCCCGACTAGCTAGAGCTCTGAAATTTTCACCAAAGATGTGTTTCAGATGACAATACATGTTTTTAAAGTTCTTGGCACGATAAAATATTTAATACCATGCAAAAACCACGAGAACCTGTTTTCCCTTTTGATTAACTTACTAATTTGACTATTTAAATTAAAGAGCTCCGGTGGCATAGAGAGAAGTCTGCCGCTTCACACACCGGAGATCGTAGGTTCGATCTCTGACCGAGTCACACCTCTTCTTTTTTTATTATATAAACTTTTTTAAACTATCGATTAAATATGTATGCAAGAAAGCGTATAAAAGCATGTCTTAAAAATTGTTTTTGATTTACTTGTCTATTTTGGCTTTCAAAAAAGGATTTTATAGGAATGGTTTGGTTTTTTAACTTTTTATTTATTTATTTATTTTTTTGTAATTTGTAAAAGCCAGCATACAAATGCATAATAATCCAAGTCTAATCAGGTTAATTTTACACTAACATTAACTGCAGCCGAGCTATTTTGGAAAATGGCTCAACAGCTAAGTCACCTGGCACAAAATATCTCTTATAAAATTTTTTCTAGTTATTTACATTTTTAGCTGAAGCATGAAAATGATTGGCAACATTACAAAAAGCTCTACCTGTGCTATATGTCTTAGAGGTAACAAGAATTAAAAATTGAGTATTAATAATATAAACAGGACCAAAATTCTTGGAACACGAAACCAAATTTTTACAAGAGCTGCGTCCATAAAAAACTTGATCCAAAAACAAGAGCTTGATTTTGAACATTCTTGATTTGAGTAATTCAGTACTTAGTGAGAAATAAAGTTCGAAATGTTGGGTTTTAAGTGTGAAACACTTGTTTATTTCTTTCTATATTCTTGTTGGGGGGCCTTCTTCTATCTGTAACATACATATTCACATAAGCCACTTTGAAAAAAGTATATTGATTTTAATTTAATTTAAAAAAAAAGATGAGTTTGGTATTTTTGTCATCCACATAGTTAGCTGACATGAATATGCTAAACGTTTGAATACCTCTTTAATAATGTAATATTTTTTTTTCTGCTTTGATTCTTTAGGTCAATTAGTAAGGGAGAAGCCCTAATGTTGGACACCCCTTTGGTTTTTGTGACATAAGACTGTCCAAAATCAACGTATAGCTTATCTGTTAGTATCGTTGAAAAGCTTGTTCAATTGCGCATCGATTGGTATAAGGCATTATACACATTTCATTCATGTTTAATGATATATTTCACATTTAATGAAAAAACTCAAAATCACGATTTTCAAAAAAGTGCCCCGAAGTTGGACACCCCCTTTTATCTTGTGAAAATGCAGCCAATAAAATAAAATAAAATGCCAAATCATTGTTTTTATGTAAGATTTTGTTTTTCATGCAATTAAACAATGAAAATCAAACGAATTTATTATTTTATTAATTATTATTGCTCGTAATGAGCAGTATCGCAAGTAATGCACCGATATATCGATTGATGTATCGATCTATACATCGCATGCTCATCATTGCTCACATACCTTATTAATATGGCGCGAAATATGTAAACAAACTAATTATTCTTTTTTTTGGGTTTTTTTTCATCAAAACCATTTATTATGAAATTATTTATTCAATTAACTATGAAATTCAACTTAAAGTTTCTTTATTTGGTTTTTTTCATTTAAACCATAAAATTTCAATTTCCATTTCTTGTTGCGCGCTCATTTTGATACATTTATATGAAGATGACACGATCATTGATACAATTGAATGAAAATATCGATTACAATTAATCGTGTTCAATTGTGAAACATCAACAGTGTCCAGATTAGAAGAAAGCACGGTTTTAACATTTTTAAATGTAAAACCCAAAATATTGAAAAAAAAATGTTTGATTGCAGAATATGAAAGAGCATAATGAAACGAATAAGAGAAAATGTATTAACCTTTGCTGAATCAGAGAATAATTCAATTACATAAGCGTTGAAATTTTAAAAAGTTTAGGTCGGAATATCGGTATTTTAATTTTTTTCTCTGAATTAGCCAAAACTAGGTATTAACACCTGTAGACCATGTCAAAAGAAAGCCGGCACTGAAAGCTATCTGTCACAGTAATTAGACCGCGCTAGCATCAAAACTCGCAAAATAAAGGGGGGTGTCCGACTTCTGTACAGTGTCCGAGATTGGGGCTTCTCCCTTATATATTTTACTATATTATTTTACTATATTTATATAAGCATTTTTTACACCCTTCAACTTTTCACCTGATAAAAAAATAAATAAAAATACGCCAAAAATTTAAATCGTATTTTACTGTAATAAACTTTACTGTATGAAAATGAACCTGTTACATAAAATTTTTGTCAATATACATAAACAATTAGATCAGAATAATGAAAGAATATACTATAAAAAAAATAAAAAAATAGAACGCACCTGCTTAAGGCAGGTGATTTACAAGTTTAGCAGATGCACTCATAAGATAGATTACTTGTGAATCGGATATTAAGAAATGCAAATAGGCCTGCAAATTAGTAAAAATTCGAAAAGGAAGAGTACCTTTAGCATAAATAAACACAGCATTAAAATTTCACATAATTCATTGCTGCGTTCGATATTTGATATACACATTTGACCTTCAAAAACAAAGCTAATAATAAAGCATTAAATGCATTTGCTTTAGCTTTTTATCGTGTCTTTCAGTATTTCAATTGAAGACATAACCCCAAAGTTGAGGGGTTGTTTCTCTGCCACACAAACAAATAATACGAAGGAAGAGAGATAAAATTGAGAAAAAGGACAGTCCAGCAAAGCTACTTCTTCTTCGACATCCACACCCCGCAGCACAATAAATGCGTAACCGAACGAAAGAAACTAAGTAGAAGAGCGGTGGTTGAGGAGTTGACGGGGGGCAAGTACAACTGTTATGGCTACATAATGCTCTTATAAGAGCAAGCATACATAAACCGGTAAAACTTTCTGAAAAAGAATATAAGAGCTCGGAACTCATCGAGTATATAGCAAAAAAAAAAAAATGGGGCGGAAGTGGAGAGAACAGAGCTCGAAAAAAAAGTACTACAATTTGGCAATGCACAGTGGTTAAGAGTGCATCGTAAGAGTTCGGGGTTGGGGCTGCGGCTGTTGCTGTTACAGTTGCATTTACTGTTGCTTCTGCAGCTTTTGCTACTGCGAGTGAATCACATGAAAAGTGGAATAGAGACTCAAAGCAGCAAAGTGTGCTCTAACTTACAGCACAAGAATAACAAAAACAACACAAAAGCCAGAAGACCATAAGATATTTAGTATGAATACATATGAACAATGTACAAGCTGATGCACATACATACATACATATTAGAGGTCTGCATGGCTGCTTTCACAACATACGCCAAGTTGAATGAATTCGAATTGAATTGAGTTGAGTGAATGCGAGGCACAAAACGAAACGAATGAATATGAACATCGATGCGTGTTGCTTCATTCCATACGGCACTCAGTAAAAATGAATTAGAATAAATGAAGCGTAAAACGGAATGAACAATTTGGCAAAGCCGAAGACATTCGAGTTACTCGAGTTACTCGAGCTGTAATATTGTGAAGCACGCGGTCATCAAAAATGGACGGGGGTAAAAAAGCGGACGAAATTATATGTTGTTTGTGTTTCGCTGTTGTTTTTATGCATATAATATATGTATTTTGGTTTATATCTCTACATTGACTTTCGTTTTTTTCCATTCTTTTATTTTCCTACGCACGAAAACAAAACAACAACAAGCCGGCGTGGCATTCGAATGCATTCGAAACGCAAACTCTTATTCTCACGCATTCCCACTCATTCAATTCGTCTTTTTTCGTTTGAATGTTGTGCGACTGAGTCTGACGCGAGCACACTCGTTCACTCAAATTTGTTCGGTCTTGCATTCAAATTCACTCAACTCATTTTGCGCATTGTTCTTTCGAACATGTTATTTTTGCCATTCATGCAGACCTCTAATACATATGTAAAACAAGATTTTTTATGGTGAAAGCAAGCGACAAGAGCATGGCCAAAATATATTTATTTTTTAATGAAAGTCAAATTTTTCTACGCATACTTTTGAAGATAATCTAAACTAGTACAACAAAGCATAACACACAAAATGAATGACAAAGCAAAAACAAATGTGACAGGCTTTAAGCATTTAACAATAATAGCGAACCTGTGAATGCAAATTTGTGCCATAGACGAATTAACATAAAGATGGGTTTTAAGAATTGTTCAAGTTAACATGCTGTTAACCAAGTCGCAACCACGAAGCGGACAGACCAACGAGTAGAAAAGTCGGTTTCCCCTAGTGACAAACAGCTGCGCTTGTTTTGATTATTGCTTTTTTGTTTACAATACACTGCTGTCTTGTTGGTGTGCAGTGGTAGCTAGCTAGTTGCCTAGGCAACGAAGTCAATTCTTGTATGCGTGTAATTTTATGTGTATGCATGTGCGTGTGTCATTCGAGAATAGGCAAATCGCAACGCAGTTTTGGTGCGCCTGGGCTTTGCAATAATTTTGATATTTTGTTTGGGCTAGCTCCCGTGAGATTGTGTGTGCGTCCCTGTATATCTATGTACATGTGCATATTTAAATGTATGCGTAGCATTTGCTATGGCATTCATTGACCTTTCTCAACTATTATTTATTTATTGTTGTGCTTTATTAACCTTAATTTTGTACATCCATTTATTATGTATTATTATTTATTATTACAATGAGTTTATTTGTTTATTATTTTTTTTTTTTTTTTAAACTTTGGTTGCCAAGAAAAAATGGGATGAAAAACCTTGATTTAACTTAAAACTAAATTTTAAGCCTTTTTAAAGGTATGTATTGCTTAACAGTTCGAATTCCGGCTATTTTATGTACATATTCGGTTCTTGCGTAATATGGTAAATTCTAGATTAGTTTTAAAAGTTTGTTTTGGGCAACTTGAGCTTTTTTAATATGTGTCGGAGCACATTTTCCCCAGATGGGACATCCATACATAAGGACTGGTGTAAATATGGTTCTAAGATTATAAGTTTATTTTGTGTTGATAGTTTTGATTTTCGGTTTATGATAGGATACATGATGCAAATGATTTTATTTATTTTATCTATTGTAAATCCTATATGATATTTAAAGGTAAGTCTTTTATCAAAATGAATTCCTAAATACCTAATGTTTTCCACCCATTGGATGGGTGTATTGAATACTTGGAGGCAGCTATTCGGAAAGTAACAGCATTTTCTTCTTTTTGTAAAAAATATGGCATTTGTTTTGCAGGGATTTATTTTAATTTTCCACTTGTGGTAGTATTGTTGTAGTTCATTAAGATAGTTTTGTATTTTATTTTTAATTTCAACGTATAATATTTCGGCGGTGTAGATGGCTGCGTCGTCAGCAAAAAGAGAAAGCTTACAGTTTACAGAGAGTGTATATGTTAAATAAGTGTATATGTTAAATAGAACTGGCCCAAGGACTGAACCCTGTGGGACTCCAGCCAAAATGTGTCTTTGAGTGGATTTGTCACCATTTGAATCAATGTAAAACATGCGCTCTCTTAAAAAGTTTTGAATTATTTTAATGAGATAAGAGGGTGCTTCTATATTTAATAATTTGTGCACTAATCTTTCATGCCAGACCGTATCAAAGGCAGCTTCAATATTTAGCGTAACTATTCTCAACTATTATGAATTTCGACAAACCCTAAACAACCAATATTTAGATTAAATTTGGTGCATATTTGCCTACAAAAACCTTAGAAAAACAAGAAAAACAATACAGTACGACCTCGGTTAACGCAACCTATTAAAATCTGGCCAGTTGCGAAAACTGAGGTGGTTGCGAAAACTGAGGTGAAATTTTCTGGTGGCCACGCGACCTTTTTTTTTTAAAAAAACGACGCCTTCGCTTCCTTTAAATTTCAATTTAATCGAATAAGACTGTGTTAAAAGCAAGGGTTTCATATTATTTTATTTATTTTTTTGATAAATTGAGAAATTGGGGTCTGTACTTTTTTACACTTCCTATAGAAATAGGCGAATTACGCTCTCTTTGTTTTAGAAACCACGCGTACAATGATTTCTCCATGCTATATTATTCGCAAGCTCTTATTGCATTACGCTTTCCTGGCCCGGACTCCGCATTTGTGATAAACTTTCTTAGAGCAGTGTCATTAAGTTTAATCCTAGTTATTGAGGATTTATGCACTTGATATTCTTGGCAAATCGATCTAATAGCAATTCCACTGTCCAGTTTTTGTAGGATTCCACATTTGTAAGTGCAATTGTAAGTTTATTTACATGTTTAATTACTGGCATAATGAACGCAGAATGAGTGAACCAACCGATCGCAAAAAAAAATTCCATCAAAGTGAGAATGCGCAGGCACCACTCATACATACAGACATACATAATTACACGCATCATGCATGGGGTTCCCCAGTTTATATATCTCGACAGAGACGAATGAACAAATGAAAAAAAAGAACAAAAGAAAAATGGTAAAAATGAATTAAAACATACGATTTCCTTAGGAAAATGCGTTAAATGAGGTAATTTTTTTTAAAAGTTGCGTTAACAGAGTCAACAATGTTGAGAATTCGGGGGTTGCAATAATCGAGGAGTTGCGTGTAACGAGGGTTGCGTTAACCGAGGTCGTACTGTACTTTCAAGGCATTTTTGGTGCTGGTCGATAATTTGCTGATCAGGCGCACAGCACAAAAAACAAGCGTCTAGTAAAATAGGCAGGCAAATGTCAGTTTTGCATTGCTGGTCATTCATACTCTTTCATGTTTTTAGCTCTATGAGACTTTCAAACAATTTTGCCATCGCATCTATGACACAGTTATGCAACGATTCGCACAAATACCGAAAGTGTATTCAATAGTGTATTTTTCGAAGAAACGTAAAAAGAAAAACTAACAAAATTCTCAACGAGCAGGCCCAGCAAGAATGAAGCAAACGCACATGCATAGGCATACTAACACACTTTTACCGTTCTTGCTTTCCGCTGGCCCGCCGCCTTTCCTTTAATGAACAGGCCGCTGAACGCAAAGCGGAGCTGAAACAAAACAAGCAACGTGCTGGCTTGCCGTAGATGAGACGCACAAATAGAACAAAGTAAAACAAGTAAGGCTCTAGTCGGGAGAGCCCGACTAGAATATACCCTGAACCCAGTTGCAATAAATATACTTAATTTATATAAGACTTTGGTATACTGGCTTAGCTTCCATCGATTAAGTTCAATATCTCCGGTGTTTCTCAACCGATTTGGACGAAATTTTCAGAAAAATTCTATCATTATCCATTACTTCAACCCTCATTTTTAGATTTTCCAAATTCGATATTTTATTGTTATCGATATTATGTGTATATCGGAAACCAGAATAGTTATCGATAATTTGAAGCAAACTTGTTCTGCTCATGGTATAGGAGAACTTAAATACAAAATCAGAAGTCTCTAGCTCTTGTAGTCTCTGAGATCCACGCGTTCATACAGACGGACAGACGGTCAGACGGACAGACGGACAGACAGACGGACAGACGGACATGGCTATATCGTCTCGGCTGTTGATGCTGATCAAGAATATATATACTTTATAGGGTCGGAGATGCTTCCTTCTGCCTGTTACATACTTTTGCACAAAACCATTATACCCTCATTTACCCATTTTATGGGTTAAGGGTATAATAAAAATACCCCTTGTCACAATATTCAGTTATCGTCAACAAAAACTTGAATATATAATTTAAATATATTAATAGTTTATTTCAAGTATGCAAAGACAAAATACGTGTGTTTAAGTGTTAGTTAATTTATTTATATACAACTTGTGTTATAAGTTGTGAAAGCCCAAACTTATTGCCAAAATATAAATAAACATATAAACAGATATTATATTAAAGTATCTCATGTTTTGCTCTTCAATTGCACAAAGTTCATATGAAGTCTATACCACCCTTTCTTGGTGAGCAGCAGCAATTTCAAATTTTGTGACAACAACAAGAGAACTGAAGCGCGGCAACGATTATTTATGCCTTGCGCTTCGCACACTTTGCAGTCACAACAAAAACCTAAACAATGATGGCCGACTATTCACCAGCTGGCATTGCAGCGAGTAAAGTATGAAAACAAGTAATGAAAATTACTGGCTATTCGCCGTTTCCCCAGTTGTCCGCTTCGTGGTTGCGACTCTGTTAATTAACATAACATTCCAGCTCTTAAGACCCGTCTTGTTACATTATTCGGCTATGATTTGTGCATATGCTTTGGTGCGTGAGGGTTGAAGTAATGGGTAATAATAGATTTGGAGGAAATTTTCAGAAAAGTTCTATCATTACCCATTACTTCAACCCTAATTTTTAGATTTTCCAAATTCGATATTTTTTGTTATCGATAGCATGTGTATATCGGAAACCAGAATAGTTATCGATAATTTGAAGCAAACTTGTTCTGCTCATGGTATAGGTGAACTTATATTCAAAATCTGAAGTCTCTAGCTCTTGTATTCTCTGAGATCCACGCGTTCATACAGACAGACAGACAGACAAACGGACGGACAGACGGACATGGCTATATCGTCTCGGCTGTTGATGCTGATCAAGAATATATATACTTTACATATTTTACATTTACATGTTACATACTTTTGCACAAAACCATTATACCCTTATTTACACATTTTATGGGTTAAGGGTATAAAAACGCAACAAAATAAAGTACATATGAAAACACCAGCCAAGCAAGCGTGAGGAAAAGAGACATGACAAGGCCGGCAATCCACAGCTGATTTCTGCTTATAGTCATTAGTAATTGTTTGATGTTAGTGTACATGTTATTTAGTTATTATAGTAAGCAGAACGTTGTCGCACTTTCAACTGGGCAAGTGTTTGAGTGCCACACATCACCCTTGTACAATTAACGATCGTTGATTTAGGGGAATAGCTCACCCGCCACAGGAAGTGGGAGACGAAAACAAAAAAGAGAGTGAAAACGAGCATTAAAATGAACAACCTTGTATGAAGAATGCAACTGCTGTCAAAACAACTTAAAACAAAACGCCTGGCGGTCTCTCATGCTGGTTGTTGCTCTCTCTTGCTCTGTGTGCGAAATGGAGCAGAAAAATGCAGCTTGCATTGACGACAGCACTACCTGTGCATTGCAAAAAGTAAAGCTTACACACACGCATTTAAAATTACATTTGCACCTTTTCTTCAATGGAGAATGGCCATAAAATTCGAGCAAAAATCAGCGTAATTACAAAGCGGCCGCGCGTGCGTGCCGGTTAAACTTGTTGTTTGTACTGCAGTACAAAAGCAGTCGACGATCAACGCACTATACATATATATGTATGTATATCTGTAAATGTTAACAGCTGAGCGCAGTCGAGCAAAGAAAGTCAAAAGAGTAGTTTTGGGTATGTTTTTAGATGTTCAGAGTCACTGACAATTATTGTAATTGTTTTTGTTTGTATGAGCATAAGCAACAAAATTGCATGAACACAAAATAATTTATCTAAATGCAAACCAAATTTTGACAGACAAACAAAAACACGATAACGATAACTGATGGTCGAGTTATAGCGTTTTCGATTGTAAAAAATAATGCAACCCTATAATAATGTTACACTTAAAAAATGCTGCCAAAACATTTTTTCAGTGCTGCCCTGGTTTTGCATTTTTAATGGGCACAATCGAACAAAAAAAGTGCAGTATGAAACAAATGCAGCACTCTCGATTTTGGCAGAGTTGAAAATGTTGCCTTCTGCACTGTCAAAAGGCAACACTGAATAGAATCGAAAACGATAACACTTCAGAAGGGCTGCCTGATATTACAATCGAAAATGAAAAAAGTGCAACCCGGAATGAATGTATCAAAAATGCTACATTTTTTGGTACAATCGAAAACGCTATTAGTGTTTTTCGGTACAGTGGCGTCTGGCAATAGTGATGCCTCTCAAATGATCAGTTAATGAGCATTCAAAAAGCTGATTTTGTATTTAACTTGTATCATTTTGTTTGTATTTACTTAACATAAATTTGAAATAGGCATTGTTTTCTCGGAATGTAGGACTCTCTGGGATTAAAACCACTATACTCTATTTTATTACTTCTAAGGTTTTGTATACTTAAATTTCGAAAATCGTGTAGAATTGCAATATTCAATTTAAATATTATTACAGCTCCTCAATTTACGATAAAATCAACCTTAGAGCATAATAAATTTAACTACATTCTGCTACCCCTCAAAGTCTGACAAACCGAAGAAGATATGCAGGAAAGATTGAGTTAGGTAGACGAAACGGAAAATATAAAATAACGGAAAATGCGACATTAACAAATACATACTATGTACATACAGTTTTGTTGCCTGCGTTTGTAAGAAGCGGAACCAAAACAAATTGTAATCCAGGTAGCACTCTTTTGCTGGATGCGACTGTATCAACGGGCGTTGCTGTTGTTTTTGCTGCTGCTTTCTTTTTCATGCAGCAGCTTGCAACTGTTCACTGTTACTTTTCCTTTTCCCTATCCCGTACATACATACTATCACCCTACACGACAGCAGCAAAATGATAGCTTATACATACGTATGTATAAAAAAAACAACAGACGGCATCTCGATATACCCACGTTGCGAACAGAATGAATTTTATGCGAGAGAACTACAAAAACAAATTTACACTTCTACTATGTATGTCCATATGCAAGTATGTACGTTATGAAATTATGCTTTGTATTTGTTTTTCAAAACTACTACTACTATTAAACATGGCTTATGGTTGCGTTTTACCGCATGCTTCTTCTAATTAATATTTTTGTAGATTGTTGCTGAGCTTCGTCAAAACGGGAAAATAAATACAAATACAAAAAAATAAAACCCCCAACAACATGAATCGAAGGAAAAAGAACAAAATGATGCAAAAGTCAATACCTTGCCAACGCGGGGTGCGACGAGCGAGGGCCGGCGCGACTAACAGAGCCAGCAGCACACACACAGACATAAACACGCGCGCTCTCGCATGCAAACACACAAACGCGCTTCGTTCACTCACACGCATTCGTCATCGACGCTAACAGCGAGTGTCGGCAACAGCGGCCACAGTGAACGAGGACGTTGTGAATGTGTCTGTATGTGCACGCTTGTATGTACATATGAAAGAGTGCGCGCGTACGTATTCAGCGGCGGCTCGTTGCCATTTTGCTTTGGTGCTGCTCTTCTTTTGCTACCGTTGTTAGCTATACACAACAGTACACTAAAACAATTATGCTGACCTCTATAAATGCGCACAATACCATGCACGTCTTTAAGTGTATAATGATATTAAGATAATTTAATTGAATAACAATATTTGTTATTGCAGAAATTCGGTGCACACTTTTCGTACGCACTGTAGTTCGTTTGTTTTATATATGTACGTACGTTAGTATGTATGCAGACACGTACATACATGCATATGCAGCTCTGTTGTAAACACTACCATCAGCTTTGTCGTTGCACTTTATTAGATTTAATAGCCCGTTTTACACAAACAACGAAGAAAAACAAAAAGTTAAAAAACAAAAGAAACAAGAAAAACAATACAGCGAGTAACTGCTAGTTACTCGAAAATGCTTCCCTGCTACTACTCGCTGTCTTTTCACCGCACACAAACATACATACATTAGTACGTAGTAAATGGATGTGTATGTTGTAAAAAAAATACAAATAAATACAATACTTAAGCATTTTGTTGATTTTTATGAAACGCAAATAACTACGCATGTATTCTGAATGATGGATTTGCTAAAAACATTTTTTGAAAATATATATTTAGCGTATATTTCACAAATGTCTGTATGTTTTATTTTTTTCATTTTCTCTTTTCGTTGATTTATTTTAATTTTTCAGCTCCTTTATATGCACTTCACGTCACGCTAAAACCCATTGTGGGCCCTAGTACATATGTACATGCATACGTAAAATATGTGTATGTCATGTACACGCATGTGTCTGCATACGTGTGGCTGTGTATGTATATTAAATAGTTTGTAGGCTTAAGTCTTCGATTACACGTCAATGCCAGTCGGTTAGACGATTTAACGCATACGAAAATATTGCATTGTTTATTTGGTTATAAAAAAAATTAATAAAAACAGTACAAGGTGGAGAAAAAAAAGTTACCAGAAAAAATTGCACTGCGCGCGGCGCTACAAATTTCCTTCACAGTTCACAGCCGACAAAATTATACTGAAAGCGTGACCGACTCGAGCAGTGGCAGAAAAACTTAGCGATTACAGCATTTGTTTCTGCAATGCTCAATTGAGACTGTTAATTATCGGTTACACTGAGAAACTTTAAACACAAGCTTGTGAATCCAGAATTATAGGCAATCAAAATTATAAGGACTGGCTAATGTATCAATATATAAAATTTTATACAAATGTTTTTTTATTGTGTTGTGATTTTTGTAGATAATTTGTATCGGAATAAAAGGCCGTTGTTGTTTTTTAATGGTGTTTTGTTTATTTCCCCATCAATTTTCTCCTACGTCATATTTTATTTTATTTAATTTATTTCTTCACGATAACTTGACGCACTGAATGGCTCCTGTTAGCGCAATTTTGAGTTACAGATTATTCTACCGGTTGGTTGATATTTTAGTCAGATGTCAACACTGACCGTTAAGCCGTTAGCGGTAGTTACTTTTCGCAAACATTATGAATATATGTACCCAAAATGAACGTAAGAAATATAAATGCATATAAAATACGGCATATAAATTGCAAATAATACAGTCCAAATCTCATTTATAATAATAATGAAAATTTGCCGTTTATTGGTGTGTACAATTTTTTAAATACTACAATAACTAAAACGACTAAAAAAAATTGTTAAGTTGCAATTACGACTAAATTTTGTATCAGTACATAATTATATATACATATGTACATGTATATACGATATACACGTAAATATGATATATAATAATATAATAATAAGAAAAAAGGTAGTCTTTATATATATAATATATAAAATCATTTATAAATAGATGTGTGTGTAATTGTTTTAGTTTATATTCTATGGATCAAAGAATATGTTTAAAAAAAAAACAAGCTTATCAATACAATTACAGTTACATAGCAGTCCCAATCCGTTTTTTAACAATTTGTTAAAGTAGCATAAAACCGATAGCTTTTGCTTTAATGTGTATATTTTTTGTGTTATGTTTGGAAGGGGAGGAGGGGGTGGAGGTTTGGTCAATGTGTTTTTGCTCGTTTGAAATTTTTTATAAAATAAATTGCGACAGTCTTTGTATACGGAGCGAGGCAGGGTGAATTTAACTTATTTAATTGCGATTGCGATTATTGCCACGGTTACGATTATTGCCACCAATGAAATGACGTCCCTGATTGCCACCATTGTTGTTGTTATTGCCATTGTTGCCACCCGGTACACCAAAATTCTTGAAGGCGCCGGGTGGTCCGCCGCCGCCATTGAACGGAACACCTATATTGTTCATATTCATGTTATTCATATTATTCATGTTATTCATGTTATTCATGTTATTCATGTTATTCATGTTATTCATGTTGTTCATGTTGTTCATGTTGTTCATATTGTTTAGATTATTAATCTGATTTAGGTTCAGATTATTCATATTATTTAAATTATTGCCAGCAGCAGCAAATGGATTAAACGGATTATTATTTAAAACACCCATAACATTGACATTGGCAACATTTGGTGGCATACCCAAAATGCTATTGGCGCGTATTATTTGTTGTTGTTGTTGCTGCTGTTGTTGCTGCTGCTGTTGTTGTTGTTGCTGCTGTTGCATCTGTTGCTGTGGAGGTGGTTGATTAAATGTGGCCATGGCCACATTCATGTTCATCATACGATTGACATTTGGCGGCGGTTGACGCAACAATTGCATCTGCACCAGATTCGGTGGCGGCTGCGACATATTCGGCAACATGGACACAACAATGTTTCCAACATTGCCTACATTGCCAACATTGATGTTTTGTGGCGGATCCTCGGGCAGCTGGACAACAAGTCCGTTATCATCGATATAAATAAACAGCTTGGCAAAGATCTGCTGCAACGTTTGATTGTTAACAATGAAATTTACATCAAATATCTTGTTGGGTGACTCCTCCTGTTGATGGAATCTTTTTAGTTCGGTAAAGACCAGCGCCAGCTGTTGATTCACCATTATCTTGTTGTTGCTGCCCAAATTATTATACCAATTTGAGTATTGTAGTAAATTGCGTATATCGGATATTTGACGATTGCAATCGTTAACAGCAGCGGCAGTTGTTGACGTTCCTGTTGCCGTGCCAGTTCCACCTGCTGTTAAGCTGCTAACATTGCTGCTTCTGCTATTAGTGCTAACAGCAGTAGTACTTAAATGCGCACGTCGCGGATCGCGACGAGGATCAGTGCGCCGCGGATCCTTTGAGCTAGCAGTTGCTACTTCTGCTGCTATTTCTGCTGCTGCTGCTGTTGCAATGGATGAGTATGTTGGTGAACTGGGTGTTGAGTCATGTGCGTTGCATTGTGTAGCATCCGGTGATGAGATGCAGTTGCTCATCTTGCGTTCACGTCGCTCCTTTGCGACAGCAATGCTCAACTGTGTGCCGCTGCTGTTGCCTCCAATGGTGTTGGTAAGGTTGCGGCTGCTGCTGTTAACAACACCAGCAGCATTCACTGGATCATCATTAAGGGTTAGTTCGGCCAGGCCGAGTATGCGACGCAATCGAGGATCACGCAGCTCTCGCTGCTGCTTGTGCAAGGCACCCTGACGCAACTGTGCATAGCATGCGGGCTCCACAAGCACTTCATCCATGCGCCAACGTATCGGTATGTGTGAGAATATCGCCGCATCAACCTCTGTTGCCGGCAAATAATGTTTCATTGGTTCTAGAAGCAGACGCATATCGGTGTCACGATCCCGTTCACGTTTTGCCTTGCTGCAGCGCTCATCCTCGGCGGCTGCTTTTGCCGGATCATAATCATACATGGAGGGTCGCGCATAGAGGGATACCTTTTTGGATGTTGTAACGGATGCTGCTGCTGCTGCTGTTTGTTGATGATGATGATCCTCGTCATCATGTCCAAATCCCAAACCCTTGGGCGATTGTGATCCTGTCTCTGGCGTTGGTATTGGCGTCAACGAACGTGAATTTGAATTCGAATTTGAGTGTAAGCCATCAAAATTGTTGTTGTTTTTCTTGTTGTGATTATTTGATGTTGTTGTTGAGTCGCTGCTATCATTAAGATCTGCATCGCCGCTGTGAGCCTTGAATGGATTACGTATGATGTCACGATAGAAGGCAGCACGCGACTCTGGATCCTCTTTTTTATTATTATGATCAACAAATTGTGACATGACACAACTTGAATCCTTATCAAACGGATCCAAGCCAGGAAGAAATTGTGTTGTTTTTGATGATAATGATGATGTTGCTGCTGTTTTTGTTGTTGACTGTTGATTAAGCAGTTTGCTCATAAAAGTGGGCAAATCAAAAACAGATGGCATCGGCGGCGTCTCTTCCTCCTTAATCTTAAATTTATCATCTTCCTTGTCCGATTGATTGTCATGGGAAGATACTTTCGATGATTTCTCATCCTCATCATCGTTGCCATCATCAATGACCAGCTGCTCATCATCCTCTTCGCGTTCATCGTCCACTATAACGAAAGAGAGAAATATATTAGTTGTATGCCATTATATAAACTGCTTATTAGAATTGAACTGCTAACAGCGCACTGTTAACCGTTAACCGACTTACGCATATCATTGCCTTGTAGAAGATTGCAGTGTGCATCCCTTAAATATTGCGTGTAGTCAACTGTTACGACTCCAGTATTGCTGTTATTGCTATTACTATTGGAATTAATGATGACGCTCGTATTGCACATTATCGGATCCTGATCCACAGTTCTGAAAATAGGCAGAAAAAAGTTGCAAAAAAAAAATTAAGTAAAAAACGTAAGTAAGCATTACTACTTACTTGACTACAGCCGGCTTAGTAACTGTTTCAGTTCCTGTTTCAACTGGATGCGTTAGCTCTTGGCTTGGATTTGGATTGGCCTCTTCGACCTTGCGCTGAATCTCACCAATTTCGAGCAGTGTAAGACCCACTTTGGTTAGCTGACCGAAGGGCACCTGCTGCATTTGCTCCAAATTGCTAATGCCCAGCTTATTTAGCTTGGCCATGTGCTCTACGCTGAGCACCTGCGTCAGATTCACCAAATCCAAATGGACTGGCAACGATTTAGCAGCTGTTACTGGACTAATAGCAATGGGATTCGAATTTGGATTTCGATTGACAGCAGTTTTTGCTGTTGTTGTAGAAGTAGTTGCAGTTGTTACTGGTGCTGTTGTTGTTGATTTTCCAGCTCTCTCAGCCTTCTCCGCTTTCTCGGCCCAACGCGACTTGCGTTTCTTTTCGGGTTTGACATCGACCGACAGATTCGAAAGCTGCGGCAGATTTGATGGCGGATTAATAACCATATCTAGCAGTGATGGAATTGCTACAGCATTGCCACCAGCTCCAACAGCTGCAGTTGCAGCAGCAGCATTGTTGGCTTTCACCGCAGCAATGGCAGCCGCTTGAGTGGCCGCTTGGACTGCAGCTTTAGCCGCTGCATGCTGCTGGTGCTGCTGCTGCTCCTGGATACGATTCATGCCGGCACTGGCCAATGTTGTCCAGGTGCTATCCATTTTGTGCTGCTCGCAGAGCTGTTCGTGGCGTCGTGTCATCTGGACAAGGGCAATGTCGCGCGAGATGCGCTTAAAATCACCAAGAATCTCCTTGGGAGCCGTCTCCATGTGCTTAAGGAGTATATTGCGCAACTGTTCGGACAACGGCTCACCATGATGGAAGAGGCAATCGTCATTGGCATAGCAATCCATGCCCAGATAGTAGTATTTGCATGGAAACTCCTTGTGCATATAGCTACACTTGTCTCGCTTGGCACAGCAATCCTTCAAATAGAACTTACACAGTTCTAATTTACGCGGTTCGCGACTCATCTTCTCATCAAGCGAATCGCGACGACTGCGCTTGTTGTTGTTGCCACTGTTACCACCTCCACCACCACCAGCAGCACCACCACTGTTAGCACCTCCAACTCCATCCTGACGACGGTCCGTATCGCGTTCTCGATCACGCTCCCTGTCCCGATCACGATCCCGTCGCTTGCGTCCACCGCGCGATGATTCCTTTTCGCGTTCACGTCGCTGGCGACGACGCTGGGCAGCGCTAACGGCTGCGATCGAGGCATTCAATGCCTCATCCTCCGAATAGGATTCATAGCTGCTGTACATGTCTAGCGGCGTATCATAGCCTCCACCACCGGCACCATCTATATCCCATCTACTATTTGTGGTTGCGACGGTGGAGGCACCACCTGGCGGCGGACTACCGCCACGCACATTCATCATTTCATACTCATCCATGTCCATTTCATCGCTGCCGGCAGCAGCACCTCCAACGTCATCCATTGAATCGCGACGTGCACGTTTCTACACGTTGAGAAAAAAAATATAAAATTAAATGAAAAGTTGAAGAAAAAGTTAATTTGACTCGTAAGAAAGTTCTGAATGTTCAGAGCTGCAAATATCCAAAAGTGACAACATCAAAGTTATCGATAACTAAGCGATAACTCTATTCTATTTTTACATCAAACGATTTTGACGTTGTTTGACGTTTCTTTTCTTCAATGTCATTTGATGATAATTGCTTCACGAACACCATTTTCTTTAGGAGTTAGAGTTATTCATGAAATGTGAAATAATGGCATGGAAAGTTTTTACAGTTTGTGAACAATTTGTACTCAGTTTGTCAGAATTTTCGCATAAAATGCCCCGCTTAAGACATCTCTGACAAAAAAAAATAATTATGCATAGTATATTTTCCAATAAAAACAAACATATTTATTTTTTCATACATCAAGTGATGCTTCTGCTTCTCAGCTTTGATCAGTGCAATCTCACCATTTAATTCGCAGCCATCTCTCAAATTTACCGTTACGTTCGCAGCAGAGGCAAAGCGAATGGTGAATTTGATTTGCTGCGGTTTGGAAAGTATGGGGGGGGGGGCGGTTGTCTTTATTTTTTACAGGAATGAAACTCACCTGGTGCTCCTTGTCATTCTTTTGTACACGTTCGCGCTCCTTTTTTCGCTTGCGCCGACGGCTACTGCGACTTGGTGCCGATGCTACAGCATCGTTAGCAGAGGTGGAATTGGCAGGGGCGCTAGCGTTGTCGCCGGCGACAGCTGCATTGGCAGCGCTGTCAACATCACTGGTTGTGTTGTTGTTGTTTGTATTCCTGCTATTATTACTAGTGTTGAGTTTGGTTAGTGGCGGCTCGATGCCGCCCTTTTTGAGCGCTTTGGCAATGGCATTCTCAATACTGACCGCATGATCGTCTGTGGTAGGGATGTAGAGATGAGTAAATTGCTAATAACGGATAAGCTCATTGTTGTTCTTGTTTTTCATTTACCTTCAAGTGGACGCGGTTTCTTTGATTTGATGATGTTAACAGTCGATGGGCCACCGGAGGCTATGCCGCTGCCCAGGAATATGACATCGTCATCATGGATTGGCGGCTTTTCAATGCCAACAAATTGAACTTCATCATTGGAAATGGCAGCGGCTAAGGCTAATGGCTTTTGTGGTGTTTGTTGTTTTTGTTGCTGTTGCTCCTCTATATCATCATCGTCATCATCATCGATCTCGCCATCCTCTAGATCCTCGGCTAAATTAATTAGCGGCGGTTCGCCTTCCGCAGCGGCCATTTTTGTTTTCGTTTTGAAAACTAATGAAAAACGCTGAAAAATAGTTGATTGGGTTTAAGCTTACGCATTAGAGATGGTACATATATATATATATATATATATACATATATGTTTGATATATATATGGTTGACACATTTACGCATAAAGATTCAACCGGACTGTCCACCACAGTGCGGCAAAGTGACATGTTGCTAACATATCGGGCGCAACATGTTGCTGAGCGGGTGGGCCAGCTTGATAACGCAATATTTAACAAAAACAAAACAAAGACTCTGAAAAACATGCATATATGTAGAAGCTCAGAAACAAGCCATTCCATGAATCTATGCATTATATATATAAAAAGCGGAATCTTCATATGTACACACACATACATACGCCCACACACGGGTTCCAAATTTCTATTCACTTCGCACATAACAGAGCGCTGTTAACCACAATGGCAGCGCAGCTACAATGTTGCTAGCAAATGCACATACTTGTTGCTGCGATGACCATACTAGATAAACATTTGAAATATACAATATTTCGGCACATATGTATGTGCATACATACATAAATTTTTGCGGTGCATGATCAAATTTTTTTTACCATTAAATACTTTTTGTGTGCGTATAACAGCGAAATGTTTAAAAACGATTTTATATCTGTAAAGTATATAAACGTATTTTAAAAGTATGTTCTTTCATATTGCACGTTTTACACAATTTGTTGTTTTTTGAACAAAGAAAAGTGGCTTCATTATACATGTCTATAATATAATTATGCAAAAAACAAAATTCATTTGCCTAAGCAACGCATACACTCTAACGCATGCAAACGCAAACACACACACCTCAAAATGAAGGTAGAATGCAACGCTCTCACACGATTGAAGTGTGTCGGCCGTCGTGTTGTCTCGCTTGCGCGTATGAACTAAACATAGAACGCTGTGTGACACACATACAGACAGCCATGTCGGCATGTATGCGTAATCATACGTGAGCGTGAGTGTGATGGACCTTCGCTAAAAAAGTGTGTAATAAATGCATATTTTGTGCATACATACATATGAACATTATGAAGTTTTTTATGTTACGATTTTACACTTTGGCTCTGTTGATGTTGCTAGGTTTATAACTGTTGCAATTTGCCGCAATTGCCAGGGCCACGCTTAGCGAAAGTTATTGTCAGTTAATGACTTCATATAGATATAGATATAGCTATAGATATAGCTATAGATATATATATACATGTACATATATAAATAATATGTAAGCGTGTGTATAATGCGAAGCCCCGCATTACACACGAATTTTTTAAAAAGGTTCAGAAATTGGCCCTGCGCAGTGTTTACAATGCACAAATGCATTATGCATATATGTTTTCGTGTGTGTTTGTGTGAGGAAAACGTAAATACGCGTGTATGTATGCGTGTACATTTGTTGTTGGAAAATATAATATAATTACTTTTTGTATGCCATTGCTGGGCAGTAAATAATTTTTTGTCTGGCTTTGATGGGTGGGCGTGGCTTTTAAAAGCACGAGCGACTCGTGTGACCAAACAAAACGAAACTGAGTACATAGAATTCGTTTCGAAGAAAAATTTTGTGCGAAGCATATTTGGAACAATTTCTCTTACGTTTCAGCGTGTGGGCTTGGTTTGTGGTTACGGAACATTACAAATTACAGTTATTAATGGTTTATAACATTGCTGTTCAATTTTGTTTTCTTGGTTATAGTTTTTGTTTGTCGTTGGATTTTTTTTTGCATTTGCGAGTTTATTTTTTTCTTTAGCTTTGCTTGTTTGGCGTCGTAGTCTCCGCTGGCTTACATAATGAAGTGGTACAGTAGGTGAATAGATATGCATATATGTACATATGTATATCAAATATATGAAGGTATACATATACAGCCATACACGTATGCATGCATATGACTATATCCCAATGTGTGCAAACACGCACATATACATATATAACATTTAATTATGCATATATATGTATGTGCGATATATATATATATATATATATATATATATATATAAATATATATATATACATATAATTTCTTTGGTTATTTTTTTATACAATATATGCAAGCTGTCGCTCTTTTTCTCTCTGACTGTGGCCCTGGCCTCTGTATATGTCTGTCCCTTTCTCTCTGTTTCGCTCATAGACAGAATAACAAATACATTAAATAATTAAAAACTCGTCAACATGAGCGTTGTTAACAATTCAACAATATCTACTTGAATGATTTGTGAATATTGCAACTGCATGACACGACCTTAAACCAGGGTTGCGTACGCATGTGGTGAGTTTGAACGATGTCATTTAATTTACGCGGCAGCGCTTTAAAACTACAACTATGCAACTATATACGAAAATCGCACGAAAGCATTTTCTTAATGTGTTGCTGAAAAGTTCATTGATAAGAAATTTGTGCGATACAAAATTCTTGATTTCATATTGTATATGAGCTGTTAACGCAACAGTTGCCGCATTGCTAATGTGAGGTGAAAGTTTTCGATAGATAGCAGAGTTGTTGCGGGTACAACAATCGCATGTTTATTACACCACAAAAGCAATACCTCGACATACATAGATTCAGAGCCACACGATTGCCGATTTTTTTTTTTAATGTTTAGAATATAAGTTGTTAAATTGGTATTATAGAGTAGTGGAGAGAAATATAAATAATTTATATTACCTTTGACATAATGTTTGACCAATCTTTTTTTTTTCAATGCGCAAACGAAAATAGTTTTGCTCTTTTCAATAACTTTTAATTCTTTTTAATTTGTCCTAAAAATAAGTCGACCTGCAACATTTGCATGAACACAATAATAAAGATAAAGAAATTCAAAAAATAAGTAACAACACATTTGACAAGAAATGAAAAGCAAAGCTACTGTCTTAAAAAATAATTTTATGAGTCACAGCTTTCCAATAAAAATATGGAAATTTTTACCGCGAGGTTGACATAAAAATGTATTTTTTTAAATATATTTTTATTTTTACAGCCTTAGTTTAAATTATCAAAAGTTATTTATTCATAGTTATTTTGGCTAATATTTAATGATAATATTTAATGATTTAGAAAACAAACAAATAATAGTTATAGACCAATCAAATCACCAGCAAAATTATAATATTCATATATAAATGGTTGTACGCATATTTGCGTCGTGATCAGTCATTTTATTGCCTATCGATAGGCAGTGTGACCTGATGAGCGACCGATAGTTTCGCCAAAGGTCACATTGCGATGATCTTGTGTGCTGTGTTTTTCGTTATTGCCTTTGTTATTGTTTGTCAACAACGTTTACAACTTGATTTGGATAAAATCTACGTTATCAAGCACTTATGCTGTAAAAGAATTAATTGTTTGCACCACAGCTTGTTCGACTGTATGTTTCTGTCGATCAGTAAAAAATTTAACTTGGACTTCCCCGCCATAAAAAAATGAATGATGAACTGGATAACCTGCATGTGGACGATCTGCCCTATCTAGAACGCGATCTTAACTTTGCCCAAAAGGTATATATGTATATTGTACAAACAAATATTGAAAATGTTGAATTACGATATTGATCAATTCTGCAGGTGTCGCTTGCATTTCTACTGTTTGGTGATTCTCACGGGAACGCGACATACATACTGCAAAAGCTGCTAGCTCTAATGCGTGCGCCACAAGCTGAACAATTGCACAGCGATCTGTTGCGACAATATGCGCAAAATGCAAATCCAACACATTGGCGGGGCCATCTGGTTGAGGCGCTTTGCATCATCGATGCTCGCCAGGCGCTGCGCCGTTTGGGGTTTAGCTGGCAGGAGCTGCGACTTCACTATTTGCCGCATGTACGTGAACTGGCGCTTCATGTGCATCCGCTGCTTAAAGCAATGTATCACATCTGCGAGCAGCTGACAATCGCCCAGAGTGGCCGTTTCGTTCTCGATGTAAATGAGCAGCTCGCGCGTCGTGCTGCAAGTATTGATAATAACCAAGGACAGCACGAACCTCTGCGCTTCTATGATTTTACATATCTGGAGATATTTTTGCTTGAGTGGCTAACGCGACGCCATCTGCGATTGGGCGACACTAATGCGCTGGGGAGCGATGTTCAGCTGCTCATTGAGTACTTTAAATTCAGCGACCTGCAATCCTTGGCGACGCTTCTCATCGAAACGATTAATAGCAGTGCAGTGACGCAGGACAACAGAAGCTCATTTGTATCAGATACTGCAGTTGAGGAACATGTGGAAACAGTTAATAAATATGCTGCTGCTGCTGAAGCGTCCGCTGCATTCGTTCGACGTGCAAATGCGTTAGAGGTGCGACATGAAAATGCTGGCATTATGCTTATTATTAATCAACAGAGTTTCCATCGCGCAGTCGGCGAAGAATTGCGTGTGAGTTAAAAAATATGCTGCTTGATCATCCTTACGCAAAATACATACAGTGACTCACAGTTTAAATGATGCAGTGTCAAATAAAAAGTTTAAGGTGCTATATATTTTAAACTAGAGGAAAAACAAAAAACGTTTAAACGCCAATTTGTTTTATGTTATATCACATTTAAAAAATATACTATATTTGTTTCTGAAATATTGCTAAGTTTTATATATAAACTAAAAACTAAAAATATATCTAAAATATAGGTCACAGCTTAAAAGATGCAGACACAAACTAGTTATATTTTTGCCGGATAAAAGGTTAAATAAGGATTTTAGTACTTAGTATGTAATCCCGTAACCTTTAGAATAGCCCTTAACCTTTTATTCATCGAAGAGACCAGCTTCCGAGTGGTTTCCGGGCTTATTTTGCTCCATTCCTCCAGCAGAGCATTTTTAAGGTCCTGTTTGCTGGAAGTCCGAGGATTCCGGATCTTGTTCTCCAGCATAGCCCACAAATTTTCAATGACATTTAAATCTGGAGACTGGGCCGGAGGAATCATAACGTGGGGGCAGTTCCAGGTGAGCCAGGGCTGCACTTTTCCGGACGTATGTTTGGGGTCGTTGTCGTGGTAGAACCGGAAATCACGTCGGATTCCTAACTTTTCGGCGCTTTGGAGCAAGTTTTCATTAAAAATATTGAAGTACATAGTCTTATCCATCGTCAACTCAAAAAACGCCAAGTTTCCGACGCCGGCTGCCGACATACAGGCCCATACCATCGCACTTCCTTCGCCATGCTTAACTGTTGCTTTTACGTGTTTTGGATCCAGTTCAGTATTGGGCTGTCGCCACACAAAATTTCTCCCGTCCGACCCAAAAATTTTGAATTTGGACTCGTCTGCAAAAATTACTGTGTTCCAAAAGAAATTTTGTGTGGCGACAGCCCAATACTGACGGAGGAAGTGTGATGGTATGGGCCTGTATGTCGTCAGCCGGCGTCGGCAACTTGGCGTTTTTTGAGTTGACGATGGATAAGACTATGTACTTCAATATTCTTAGAGAAAATTTGCTCCAAAGCGCCGAAATGTTAGGAACCCGGCGTGATTTCCGGGTCTACCACGACAACGACCCCAAACATACGTCCGGAAAAGTGCAGCCCTTGCTCACCTGGAACTGCCCCCACGTTATGATTCCTCCGGCCCAGTCTCCAGATTTAAATGTCATTGAAAATTTGTGGGCTATGCTGGAGAACAAGATCCGGAAACCTCGGATTTCCAGCAAACAGGACCTTAAAACTGCTCTTCTGCAGGAATGGAGCAAAATAAGCCCGGAAACCACTCGGAAGCTGGTCTCTTCGATGAATTAAAGGTTAAGGGCTATTCTAAAGGTTACGGGATTACATACTAAGTACTAAAATCCTTATTTAACCTTTTATCCGGTAAAAATATAACTAGTTTGTGTCTGCATCTTTTAAGCTGTGACCTATATTTTAGATATATTTTTAGTTTTTAGTTTATATATAAAACTTAGCAATATTTCAGAAACAAATATAGTATATTTTTTAAATGTGATATAACATAAAACAAATTGGCGTTTAAACATTTTTTGTTTTTCCTCTAGTTTAAAATGTATAGCACCTTAAACTTTTTATTTGACACTGCATCATTTAAGCTGTGAGTCACTGTATATCATATAGCCAAGCAATTTAATTTATTTACTTTCATTTTTGTAGCACCTTCTGCCGTCCGCAAAGCTAAGCGACCGCAACGGCACCAACGTGGACAAGCAGCGACTCAACGAAGTTTTCTTGGCACTCGGCTACACGGTGGAGGCGCATGACAACGTTGACCATTTGGAACTACTCGACCACATTCGTTGTGTGTGTGCACGTTCATTGCTGCGAGATTCGTTGGTCGTTTGCATATTGTCGCATGGATTTGAGGGTGCCGTTTACGCGGCGGATAGCATTCCTCTGAGCATCGTTGATATACAGAATGTGCTCTGTGCCGATGAAAATCTACATGACAAGCCCAAGTTGCTTATCATTCAGGCATGCCAGGATTATGAGAAAAAGAAGGCAACGGTAACTACCAATAAGTCAACTTTAATCATTATATCAACAGTTTATTCGCATAACCCATTCGCAGTCTATGTACGTAGTAAGATTTTGCTTGTGTGATTAACATTGCAGTGTGATGTGAATGCCAGAACGCATTCACCAAGTCAGCATGCAAATTTGGTGGTTGCCATGTCCACAGTGCCGCGCTTTGTTGCGCTGCGTCACAGCGTTCAGGGCAGTTGGTTTATTCAAACGTTATGCGACACAATTGAACGGTATGCAGATAGGTAAATTGGTCAACTAATTAATCTACTTATTTGACATTCAATATAAAGCTGTATACGTCTGTTGCAGTGAACATTTGCTGGACATTTTGACAATTGCCAATGGGCAGGTGAGCGAAAAGCGTGGCGATAAGGATCAGAAAATGGTGTCGGTGCTTGCCAGTACGCTTAAACAGAACGTGTACTTGCCACATAAATGAAATTTAAAAATTTTATAGTAAACTAATTTAATTTGTATTTCATATGATTCTAAAGTTAATAAGTCGTTCTTGAAAGTATCTTATAACTTACTATTAAGGATTTCAGTATGGAAATAAATCTACAATTGTTTAGAAGTTGAAGTTGTTTGTACGTTGCAAATTTAAGTTTCCTTTTTGAACCTAAATATGTCGAATTTATAAGTCCATTAAGTCAAAACAGGCGTTGTTTGAAAACATTAAATTTATAAGCTTGATCTTAACTGCTTGAAGGAATTATTCTTTGGTATGAGCATGAGTGATGTGATCTGATATGTAACCTATCTCGGTCTAACTCAATGCTTCGTGTTTAACTGATTATTTTCAAATAAATTGTTAAATATAATTTGAATAAAGAAAGGCTTTAAATACTGCTATAACCGTAAAATTTACCATTCTGATTTATTCATTGTTTAAATTTTGGAAGTTTCGTTACTATATTGAATTTACTTCTGTAAACTGAAGACAAATAAGCACTTCCTTCCGAACTTTTTTTTTCTTAATCTGCCGTTTTTTATAAATGCATAAGAAACGGAAATAGAGTTGCATTAAACATAGTAAATACAAGTTGCAAATGATTTGAAATATTATTAATAACTAACAACATTTATGAACATATTATCTTACATATAAAATATATTTATTCTGCTGGCTTGGTTGTTTTAATCGATTGAAGCAAATATTTTTGTCTAGTTCACTTTTAGTATCTAACCAACCTCTTACCAAGCCCGTACCATTCAATAGATCCAATATTAGCAAATTGTTATAAGCAACAATAAATAAGAAAAATAGCTATATAAACTATTGCAGCCTGGCAAGTAGCTTCTTTATCTTTTGGCGATCATTTTTGGAACCAGGCTGGTATTCGGACAGTGCTGTTTTTAATTCGTTTAACGAATCCTTCCCGTCCACACTCTCCATAATGCGCTTAATGTGACTTATACGCTTAAGTAGCATGACCAGCATATCGGAGCGTCGTTGCTTGTTCCAATTACCTGCTGCGGACAACATCTTGCTGATGCGTATGGCCACATCCGGAATGCCATTCCACTGTCCCTTGAAAAAATCATCAATGGTTTTAGCGGGCGTGTTGCACAAATATTTCTGCAGCAACGTATCGACGGCCCCGGTACCTAAATCCTCTTTCATAATGTTTGTGAACAGATAGATGATACATGCATTGCGCAATTGAAACACTTGTGGCCCTGGGGTCTTCAGTTCCATAAATTCTTCGATGCTGTCCACAATTGGCATCTTGTCCGCCAGGCTAGGTGTGCCAAGGTTGGTGCTGATCAGTTTGCGGAGTAGCTTGGCGCAGCGCTGCGACAATGGTTGTAGTTTGTTATCATTGCAGTTATAGAAATACGCAAGAAATACACGATTCATCGTTTCCAAACGCATTTCCATATCTGCATTCCCTGTAATGACAAATTTCTCCACCATGTCTAGAACACGTATGCGAAAGTGCATCAGTGCAGTGGTGTTAATGCGTTCTGATTTTGTTTGGCGTTTAGACTTGGATTTGCCTTGACCCTTGGGTTTGAAAGTTTGAAAAGCGGTCTCCAATGCCTGATTGAGATGTTCACCTTGCTCTTCGCTTACATCGTTCCAGTCGACACTGCTAGCATTGTCATCGTCATTGTCATCAGCAAGCAGCGCCAGGCGAACATTTTCGCGTATTTGTGCTAAAACTGTTGTCTCATCATTGTCCTTGTCGTCCCCATCGCTTTCGATCTCATCTTCATCCGAATCATTATTGCTGTCCTGTTCATCATTCACATTTTCATCCACATCCATATCTTTTTCGTTCTCTTCATTCTCCTCATCTTCATCATCATTATCAGTATCTCGTTCACCGTGTTTGGCCAGCGGATTTTTCGTCATATCCAGTGTATCCAGCATCTGCCCCAGATTGACTCTGCCAAGATGGGGCATGAGTAGTTCAAATATAGATTTTACAAATTCACGCCAGAATGAGCTGGTTTGCAGCTGCAACTGAAGCAGCACGTCTGTGAGAACTTCCTGCCAGCTGGGATTCGATTCAGACTGTGGAAAGATCAAGAAGAAAAAAATTAAAATATTTATTTACAATATACGCTATATTTGAAATCTTACCATTGAAATGTCCGGTTTCTTCTTTGAGTTCAGAGCGTTTTCCTTGCAAATCAAAACATCTGTGATAAGTTCCGGTGAAATACTGTAGCTGTGCATGAGTAATGCCAGACCAAGGGACAGGGTTAGCGAATCAAAAACAAGTGCAAGCATTGTATTCCTTTTAACGGGTTCATTCGGTACGATCTGTTCTGTGCAAGCTTCAATAACGAGACGAACCTGCTCCCACACCAGTTTCGACTCTGGCGTTAGTTTTGTTCGCAGTTTTGTCTCATATTCGGGTTTAGTTATCTGCTTGCACAGCGGCTTGAGAGCACCACGCAGCAGTTCGTTGAATGCGGCCAGCTGCTCCGCGTTGCTTAATACGTTATGTGACAAGCAACTGAATAGCAGTTCCTCACAGCGAGACGCTGTCTGGCGACTGAATAGAGATGTCTGCTCGATAACGCACGGCTGTTGTTCTGCATCCAAATGAAAGATTGCAGCCGACAGCAGGAAATTGAGATCATTGCTGCGCTTGAGCAGCAGCTGCAAGTGGTACATTTGGTTAAGATAGTACTGACGCTGCCATTTGCCTAAGTTCTCATCTTGGCTGGTCAGAAGTTTTTGATAAAAGTTGTATACCACTGATTGGCCGTGCTCGTCCAGCTCTTGGAACAGTTTGTGTGTTAGGTTTGGCGTTTGCATCGCATCGTCTAGATCTGGCTTCTTCTTTATCAGCGACATTATAATTTTCAGCTTTGTTTGCTGCGTTAACAGTGTTTTAAAGCTGGTTAACAAATCCATCTCAAATTCGTAAAAGCAATCGCGCAGCTCATGCGATGAGGATTTCAGTAACTTTTTAATTTTTGCTTGCCGGTTCATCACCCACAGCTCTTGCAGCAGCATGGTAAAGAATTTCGAGTTAAACAGCCGCTCCAACTGGTTATCGCTGTGCTTGCTGTCATCATAGTACAGTAGGATTTGAGACAGCGTGACTAAAATATAGCACTTGGCGGCAATACGCTTAAGCGGCATCTTTGTGGCAATATGTTGCTGCCATGCCATCAGCAGTTGCTCGTCATCCGGGCTGCTGGCCAAAAAATTACCCAAATGCTCATTAACATCTTCGCTGGATATGTTGTTATTGCTATCAAAATAGAGATCGAATAGCTGCGCATATTGTGGCTGCTGATTTGGCCACAAAATCGACTTAAGCTCACTGAGCGAAACCGTGGACGCAAAGTTGAGATGCACAGCCAGCAGTAGATCGCAAGTGCGCAGAGTCTGTTTAGTGATTGGTTTACTGAGCTTCACCTGCAGCAGCGGCCAAGCATGCGACTCAAATATATCAGGCTTAACCTGTTTAAAAAACAAATAAAACTGATTACTGAACTGAGTGCTCTTGATATTTATATCAATAATGGCTATATACCTGCGAAAAGGATTCCTTCAAAATACGGGAACACATGGCCACCAGATATTCGCGTCCCTTCAGATGTGCAACTAAAATGGGATAAATAGCGTCTATCAACTTCGTTGTGTTTGCAGCAAGATGTTGGGATGTTAACAATGAGAGTGCTGTAAGCAAATGACCCACAACGGCCAACGAGTCATCTTTGCCCTTATTCTCGCCGTTAACGGGCAGCACGCGTTTCAAGATGTCAAGTATTTGTATTGGATCAATGCCTTCCACCTGGCGGACAAGAGCGTTGACATAGCTTGCACTTAAAGCCACCGCATACCTATCGTCGGAGCCAGTGCAACGCACCAAACGCCTTAGCGCATATGCACAGGTTGCCGTGCGCTGTGGGAACAAAATGCAAATGCATAATTTTTGATTTTTGATTATTATTAGCCTGTTTGTACCTACACAAATATATACCAACTATGCAAATAATATGGAGTGTGGTTTGTTAAGGTAGTGTCACAATCCTGATCTGATGGTAAGAAACAGACCGCGGATTCGGATACAGCGATTCCAAAAACATTTCGTTAACACGGTCAAACTCACGGATAACAACTTTTTTTTTGTTTTGTGTGACTGCGAATGTTACTCACCTTCTCGTCATCGCTTTCATCGTTTAGAAATTTTATAAGGGTATTTAAAAGCTCCTGTTTTTTTAGATTACTTGAATCCATTAGGTTGGTTAATATGTGGAAAACATCTTTATTGATATGACAAAGGTCCAGCTTTAGTGCGGACAATTCATCTTCATCGACCTGTGTTTTTTGCTTCTTCGGATTTTTTGTTGGTGAATCTAACTTTGTTGACTTTCTTTTTTTGTCCATTTTTATTAGTTTAACAGTCATTTAAAAGTTAATTAAATTCGCAGGCACGTGTTTCAAATAAGGAGCGTGCTGCTGTTTTGCTTGACACGAGCACATGCGTTGCAGAGTTGGCTATACGGCACGACTACTATCGATGCCATCGATGGTCTTGCAGTTTACACGATAGGTATGCAGCTCATGGCAAACGCTGTTAAAAGTGCATACGAAATAATAAAAACGTTTATATGTTACTATTCAAAAGTATGTATAAAAATAATATTGAAAGTTTCACATAAAAAATTATTGTTCAGATGCATATTAAGAATAGGGAAACGGTTGTGTGTTATTTTTATAGCTTATCGATTACAGTTTGAAATCGATATGTATTCTCGTGTTTGCACAGCTGTTGCAAAAACGATAGCACGTGTTGGCAGAGCTGCATTTAAATTTTTGCCATATTTGGTTGTTGTTTTGGTGTTGCTTCGCGGCGGCGTCTTTTAACCGGTATCTCATATACATAAATATTTAACTGTGAAACAGTACACAATGGGCAAAAACAAACGCAACAAACAACACCAGCAACACAAAAATGCCCAACAAGCGTCGACGACGTCAAACAAAAATCAAACGGCAAATAGCAACAGCAGCATACCCACTCTGAATGAAAAGGATCGCCGGGTATTAAATCTTATTGCTCAAGTCATATTGGAACTGGTGCAAAAACCAACAGCCAATCCCAATGATGAGTGGAAGCAATATGTGGAGCTGCAGCGTCTACTAGAAAGCATGATGATTCTTGAAAAGCCACTTCAACAGGCCGTCCTCCCATCCGACGACAGCAATGTGAACGAGGAGACGCGTATTAGCAAGGTGGCCGCATTCAATGAGTGGGCGCGTGCAGGCGGCGTTCAGAGTGATTGTGTTGAAATCACTACATTTCCTGGCTATCAGCTTGGCTTGCGCGCCAAGCGTGATATCGCTGCTGGTGAGCAGGTGCTAAGTGTGCAGCGCCAGCTGATTTTCTCGGAGGAGTTACTGCCCGAAGAGAAACGCAAACTATTTCGCAATTTTCCCACCCACCTCAATGTCACATACACGCTGATCATTGAGAAGGTTCTCGCTGCCTCCAGTACCTGGCAGCCCTTCATCGATACGCTTCCCACACGCTACAGCACCGCTCTCTATTTTACCGTGGAGCAAATGCAGCGACTCCGTGGCACATCTGCGTGCGCGCCCGCAATGCGACTTTGTCGCGTCATTGCGCGTCTGTACGCCTCCATGTACAAGTGCGCATACGTTGAAGCCGCTGACAACGTAATGGCCGCCAAGGCCAATCTCTTCACCGAATACGGTCTCTGCTACGAGCTCTATCGGTGAGTAAAGTCCAGCTTTTATATATGCACTATGGTTTTATTACTACATTAGTTCATAAACTAGTATGCATGTACAATCGAACTTCCATTTAGTGAATCTCCTGGGGACATAGGAATAATCATTCGTATATAGAATTGTGTTTTGAGAAAGCTAAATTGCAGTGTTTGGGAAATTGCTGTGGACACTCGGTTAACGTACACAATTGGTTCCAGCTTCTTGTTCGTTATGCAAAAAGTTCGTTAAGCAAAACCATTATTCCCATATAAATCAATGTAAAATAAAATGATGCGTTCCAGGTCGAAAAACATGCACTCTAATATGTTTCAATTTGAACTTTTATTGAAAGAAAGTTAAATACAATGGAGTCGCAACATATCTCTGACGACATACATATCTCCGCCGTTTCACAAACGCTCGGAGATATGTCGTTTGTGAAATGGCGGAGATAATACTTTAAAAACCCGTTGCTTTCGTAGAACTAACTTTACTAAATTAAATTATCTTCTTCAACATACTATTTGGTCTCGCCTTTATTCTTGTAGTGATGGTGATTACAAGAGAACTATCGAAATTGAAAAACTCGAAGACAAGATCATATAAAAAATTTAAAATATCGGGAACTACTTTAGATTTATCTTCGTATTTAGTAGCAAAATCTAGTTTTCTTTCTGTTAACACATCTTGTTATAATAATTATCTTAATCGTTGTAGATTAAACTTTTCACGTGATCCTAAACAGTTTTATAAATTTGTTAACTCTAAACGTAAGTCTTCTTGCTTGCCATCCTCAGTTTACCTGGATAATACGAAAGCAAGTTCTGATCAGGCAGTGGCCGATCTATTTGCTGAGTATTTTCAATCAGTATACTCAACGAGTTTATAGAATTGCAGTAATTCCTATCCTTTTCAAGTTCAAACGTCAAATTGTATAAATGTCCCAGTTATAACTGAGTGTTCGATCCTAAGTGACCTTAACTCTATCAAGCCCGGCTACTTGCCTGGTCCTGATGGAGTGCCAGGTTGTGTACTCAGATACTTTGCGGGTTCACTTTGTAAACGCTTACATAAATTATTTAACTTGTCGGTTGACTCAACTGTGTTTCCTGCTGTATGGAAAGAATCTTTTATCACTTTACTCCATAAAAATTCTTCTAAGTCAAACGTTAAAAATTATAGGGGTATATCCAAGACTTGGATCCAAGTTGTCCGCCATTCCTAAAGTCTTTGAAAAAATTATATGTGGCTTTCAGAGTACTTGTGTGGTCGAACACAAATGTTGTTTTTAAATCATCTGTATCGAAACCTATTTTTGTTACCTCTGCTGAAATTGCTATTTAATCTGTTTATTAACGACCTTTCAGCTGTTATTACTAACTCTTATGCATATATGTTTGCTGATGATGTAAAACTATGTTTCACCTATAATGATGCTTCTCTTTGTATCTTGCTACAGGCGAGTTTGGGTGCATTGTCGGCCTGGTGTCGTTTAACTTACTCAATTTAAATGGTTTTAAATGTAAAGTCATGTCTTTTTAACACGCTTTTATTAGCTTCACTTGTATGTATGTATGTATGTTTGTATGTATTTTGTATGTAACTCTCCTTTGGACTAAAAGCAAGTGGCTTATTACTGTCAGTATATCCCACTACCTCAAGTTCGTTCGTTGGCCGAGCGGTCTAAGGCGCGGGTCTTCGCTCCCGGACTCATCGATCGTGGGTTCTAATCCCGTCCACGGCCGAAAAAAAAATTTTTTTTTTTTTTAATTCGGCACCATGTTCATGTTCACTAGAACTTAAAAATTTTTTTTTTCAATAATTAATAGAACTAAAAATTAAAAAATAAATATAGTTTAAAAAAACTAAAAAACATGCTTTTATAATACATCGAGCTAAAAAGTGAAAAATAAATATAGTTTAAAAAAACTAAAAAAACACGCTTTTAGAGCATATCAAACTAAAAACTTAAAAATAATTTTTAAAATAAGCCTAAAACAATAATAAATGATAAATACTAGCATTATTGCAAAAAAAGCGTGGGGCGCTTTGTCCATATTTCTCGTACATCGAGCGCCCAACGCTTTTTTTTACAATAATGCTACCAAATTTGGTAAGAAGATAGCTACTAGCAACCCCCAAAAAACTGCATCAAAAATTTTGGAGCCACGCCTCCCATTCCGTCCCCAGCCCCCTCCCGCATTTTAAAGTCAAAAAAGCCTATATCTCCCACAATTCTTGAGCTAGAGCCACCAAATTTAGTGCCAAGGTAGGTGATGATGACCCCCTGGATGCCACGCCCACCCATACCGCCCCTAGCCCCCCTTTCCCCACTTTTTACAAACTTCGAGCTGGAGTCACCAATTTTGGTATTAAGATAGCAATTGACATTCCACACAGATCTGCATCAAAAATTTGGATGCCACGCCCAGCCATACTGCCCCAGCCCCCCTTTCCCCACTTTTTACAAACTTCGAGCTGGAGTCACCAATTTTGGTATTAAGATAGCAATTGACATTTCGCAAAGATCTGCAGTAAAAATTTAGATGCCACACCCACCCATTCCGCCCCCAGCCCCTCTTTCCCCACCTCTTACAAACTTCGAGCTAGAGTCACCAAATTTGGTATGAAGATAGCAATTGACATTTCGCAAAGATCTGCAGTAAAAATTTAGATGCCACACCCACCCATACCGCCCCCAGCCCCCCTTTCCACAGCTCTTACAAACTTTCAGCTAGAGTCACCAAATTTGGAAGGAAGATAGTTGGTGGCATCCCCATCTGCATCGGAGAATGTTTAAGGCAGCGTACACCCCTGCCCCATCCGTACCCCTTTCCAATCAGGCCTCTTTTTACCTGTTTTAATACTGGTATCGAGTATGCCGCAGTCGATTGCGTCCGACTGCAACGTTTCCACTTGTTTTTTTTTAATTTCCCAGAGAATTAACGTTAACTTTTATACTTTTACCTAAAATTTATTTTCAGACTTATTTATAATTCTGTATTATGCTTAATTTAATTATTTTAACTATTTTTTAGTTTAAATTAATTTTGATTTCATTTAAATGTCAGCTGCTCTTAGCTGACAATAAATAATAAATAAATAAATAAAAACGACATATCTCCGAGCGGACATATGTCGCTTTAAAACGACATATATCCGCCAATTAACTAACGACATACAGCTGTTGACAACTAATTAGAAACGCTAATTTATAATAATGAAAACTATGTTTAAGTGACGTTTTTATTGTTTTACCGTTACTTTTTGACTCTTATGCTGTTGAATGTTTTTCAATAGATTATTTATTCTCATATTTACTCATTTATTTGAATGTACGCTTAAAGTTCCGTTATATTTTTTCATAATTTCTGTTGAGTCATAATTTTTTACTATTTAAAGCGCGACACCTAATTAGAAACGCCGATAAAAGTGCACTAATCTGTGATTATTGGTGACTATTTTTTGTGTGATTCTGTTTTAATTGTGTTCCGGAGTAATTATCATCAAATTAAAAAAAAAGAAAAAAATGTTTAATTATTACAACAATTTTTTTTAGTAATTAATATGGGAAAGGCCAATTCTTGCACTCCTGCTATGAGAAGCGCTATTTTAACCCTTCACCGGAATGTTAATAGCTACAGAGAAATAGGAGAAAACTTGAAATGTTCAAAAAAACATAGTGGCGCATAGTTAATTTTGGCTATGCCAAGACTATGATACCCTTCACACAGCCAAATCAATGATCCCCTCTCTTATTAATGTTTCTGTGCAGTTGTTGGTAATTTTTCGCTAATATTTTTACTCTTGAGCGTCATTAACTTGTTCGTGTGCGACAACAACAACAATTTGACATGTAGGTACCTGAAAGTGCACGACAGAGACAACAATTGATAGAACGATATGGTAAATTTGTATGGTGGCTATGTCGTAGAATGCTCCGATCGGGATGAAATTTCATAGTGAACAAACCCGACATCATCTAAGCAATCTGTGAAAGTTTCATCAAGATCGGTTCAGCAGTTTGGCCGGAAATCGTGTTGAAACAGACAGACAGACGGACGGACGGACAGACGGACGGACGGACGGACAGACGGAAATCAATTCCTGAGCTCGTCCTGATCATTTTGATACATAGTTTATGGGGTCTCCCATCATTCCTTTAAGGCGTTACAGATTCATGACAAAGTCAATATACCCTGTGAAGGGTATAAAAATGGTATTTGGTGCTCTACAGCACATAAAAAACATAAGACCGTAGAAAATGTACAACGAAAGAAGAGGCCTAGAAAAACTAATGAGCAAACCGACCGTGTCATACGGAGAATATCCAAGGCTCACGCAAAAAAAACTGCCACGGACATTCAGGAGGTACGTGAGGAGACCAATTAACAAAGAATTTCATCCTCGCTACGTTTCACGCATCGTGAAGCATGGTGGAGGATCGCTCATGGTTTGGGGATGCTTCTCCTAGAATGGTGTTGGTCCAATTCATAAAATTGATGGAATTATGAATAAGGAACAATACGTTAGAATCTTGCAAGACGTCATGCTGCCGTATGCTGAGGAGAATTTGCCGGTTATATGGAAATTTCAACAGGATAATGACCCAAAGCATACGGCAAAATTGACAAAAAAGTTTTTCCAGGACAATTCCATCGATGTTATGGATTGGCCATCATCTAGCCCAGACTTGAATCCGATTGACCATCTTTGGGGAGACGTTAAAAAAGCCTTAGGAGGCAAAAATATTACAAATATGGATGAGCTTTTTAGAGAGGTGAAGTCTGCTTGGGAGGCGATTCCTGTGGAGCGATGCCGGCGCCTAATTACTTCAATGTGTAAAAGATAATTAAGCAACAGGGTTTTGCAACAAAATACTGAACGCAAGTAAGAGATATGACGCTTTAATTGTGTATTTACTGTACTAATATGCATCGTTTCTAATTAGGTGCCACCTTCAAAACCAATGCATTTCACTTGCTTTATACATTATAGTTATGTATGTTTATTGAATTACCAATTATTGTTTTTTTTTTTAATTTTTAATTAATAAAGAATGATTATAAAACAAAACCTTATGAAAAAACAACAAGCATTATATAATTTTTCATTGAAAATAACCTTTTTTACAATATTATAGAATCGTTTCTAATTAGTTGTCAACAGCTGTATGTATCTCTGAGCGGAGATTTGACGTTTTCTAACGACATATCTCCGTGCAGCGATTTTGAGCAAATTACGTCGATAATTTTTACCTGCGGCGCTTTGAAGCGTTACTGCTTTAATAAAAGTACGCTGAGGCTAATTATAAAAAATATTAATTAATTCTTCTAATAGTGTCATTCGGTTTTTTTGCATTTTGTGTTGGTGTATCGAGATAATTTTGCTTAAAATCGCTGCGCGGAGATATGTCGTCTCAAAACGTCATAGCTCCGCCGAAAAAAACACGATATATCTCCGCTTGCAAAACTTTTAAGGAACTGAACAAGTAAATCAAAAAAAAATTTTGAAGACATGCTTCTGTACGCTTTCTTGCATACATATGTAATCGATAGTTTAAAAAGGTTTATATAATATAATAAAAAATAAATATATAATAAAAAATAACTTAAAAAAAGTATGTCTCGGTCGGAGATCGACCCCATGACCTTAGGCCTGTGAAGCGGCAGTTTTCTCTCTATGCCACCAAAGCTCGTCAATAATGTCAGTCAATTTAGTAATCTAAGCAAAAGGGAAAACTGATTTTCGTGGTTTTTACATGATATTACTTATTTTATCGTGCCAAAAACTTTAAAACATGTATTGTCATTTGAAACACATCTTTGGTGAAAATTTCAGAGCTCTAGCTAGTCGGGAACTTGGTGAAAATTTGCTTACAAGATTCCGGTACAAACAAACAGACAGACAGACAAGTCAAGTTAAATAAAAGCATGTAAAAAATACACCAATGTAGTAGAACGAGGCATATATTGTACAAGCAAAAGACACAAAAAAATACGCATACATACTTAAAAGACACTTTGGACGTTTGTGACCACCAAAACGGTCTTTGGAAGACAGGAGCAGAAAGAAAACGAAAACAAGTGGAAACTTTGCAGTCGGACGCAACTGACTGCGAAATACTCGGTACCAGTGTTAAGACCGGTAAAAAAAGGCCTGATTGCAAAAGGGTACGGATGCGCTGCCTTACAGATTTCCAAAGCAGATGGGGATGCCACCAGCTATTTTCCTTCTAAATTTGGTGATTGTAGCTCAAAGCTTGTAAAAGAAGGGGGTCTGGCGTAGTATGGGTGGGCGTGGCATCCAAATTTTTGATGCAGATGTTTGTGGAATGTCAATTGCTATCTTCATACCAAATTTTGTAAGACCCCTTTTACACGATGAAGTTTTTTCATGAAGTTTTTTTTTCATTCTGTTTTAAAACATCTTCGCAAATCTGGTCGCATTTACACGATGAAGTTTTTTCATGCGGCATTTTCTTTGTAAATGCAACTCTGATTTAAATTTATGGTCGATAAACATATATCTTTGTCATCGATTGTTTTATTTGTTAACATATAATTGATTTAAGAAGTAACAAGTAAATAAAATGGATTCAGTGAACATTTCTACTAATAATTTCTTAAACAAAACAATGTATTTACTATTGGCGCTAATATTTGCTTGTGCGATATTTCGTATCGATAACTTTATTATTCACATCAAACACTGTGCAACTCTGTGTTTACATGCAATCGGAATAAGGCAAAGCAAAATGAGAAAAATAAATCATTGCTTCACAAGTCATGAAGCATTGCTTGCAGCTGTAACCCCTCTACACCCTTTGCCTACAGACGAATGCTTCAGACGCAAAAACTGCATCGTGTAAAAGAGGTCTAGCTCTAGCTCAAAGTTTGTTGTGGGGTGTGCGGCTTTTTGGGGGTTGCTAGTAGCTATTTTCTTACCAAATTTGGTAGTTCTAGCTGTAAGGATGTGAAAAAATATTTGGATTTATCGGTTTTGAGCTATCGAATTTATCGATTTTCCAGCCCCCCAGCTATCGTAGAACCCCAAGCTTGACACTTTACCTGTCCCGGCCTTAGATAAAGATAATTGGAAAGTTTCAAGTCTCGCTCTCTCTTTTCATTATGTTCCAATGAAACAGATCTTTTTCGGACAGCCTGAAAGTGTCAACCTTTTGTTGCGAACTTTGCATGCAATTATAATTGCGATTCCCCCCTTTTTCGTTGGTCGTTATGCGAAATTTCGTTTGTTAAGAGAAAAAAAAATGTGTTCTATGCGAAATGTTCGTTATGCGGGGCGCTCGTTAACCGAGGGTCCACTGTAGTTCGTTATATAGAAAACATCGTGGTCCGCATGCTCGCAATAAAGGGTTCGACTGTATTTACATCGTGCTGTTTTAAATGACATCTTGGGCAACACCTATAACCAGCTGGCCTGCAATTTAAAAAGGGATTGCGTATGCATGAAGAGTCCACACTGTAGACCTATACATTTTGTTCTCAGATCCATTACTTTTATAAGGAAAAACACCGTAACAGTAATCGTAAACCAAAATTACGCAATTAAAATTCAGAACTTGCAGCGAAATAAACAATATTTAAAGAGATGTCGATGGCTGAAGTTTAGTCATTTTGAGTAGCGCCTAGAACCTTCTTACTTGTTTTAAACAGCTCTTAGCTAAGAGCGCCACCCACCGACGCAGAAAAGAAAAGCGATGCAAACTATCACATGGTAGCATCTTATACTCGACCGAGCTTGTAAAAACGAAAAAAACCTATCAAGGAAAAATTTTAATGCGGCCATACCGCAATTCGACAAGAGATCACAAAGCCGTTAACAACTTTTGGTGCATGCTAATTGTATTTTAGCGCCTTAAAGCACAAAAAAAAAAAAAAAACAAGTGGAAACGTTGCAGTCGGACGCAACCGACTGCGGCATACTCGATACCAGTATTAAAACAGGTAAAAAGAGGCCTGATTGCAAAGGGGTACGGATGGGGCAGGGGTGTACGCTGCCTTAAAGATTCTCCGATGCAGATAGGGATGCCACCAACTATCTTCCTTCCAAATTTGGTGACTCTAGCTGAAAGTTTGTAAGAGCTGTTGAAAGGGGGGCTGGGGGCGGTATGGGTGGGCGTGGCATCCAAAGTTTTACTGCAGATCTTTGTGAAATGTCAATTGCTATCTTCATACCAAATTTGGTGACTCTAGCTCGAAAATTGTTAAAAGTGGGGAAAGGGGGGCTGGGGGCGGTATGGGTGGGCGTGGCATCCAAAGTTTTGATGCAGATCTGTGTGGAATGTCAATTGCTATCTTCATACCAAATTTGGTGACTCTAGCTCAAAGTTTGTAAAAAGTGGGGAAAGGGGGGCTAGGGGCGGTATGGGGGGGCGTGGCATCCAAATTTTTGCTGCAGATCTATGTGGAATGTCAATTGCTTTCTTCATACAAAATTTGGTGACTCCAGCTAAAAGTTTGTAAAAGGTGGGGAAAGGGGGTGGAAGGGGTGCTCCAAAACTTTGATGCAGTTTTTTGGGTGTCGTTGCAAGCTATCTTCCTGCCAAATTTGGTGGCTCTAGCTCCACAGCTCTGGAAGATACACGCATTTCCGTTTTTGACGAAGCGTTGGGGAGGATGGGGGCGGCTAGGGCAGTATTGGTGGATGTGGCAGCGAAACTTTTGATGCAGTTTTTGGGGGGTCATCATCACCTACCTTGGCACTAAATTTGGTGGCTCTAGCTCAAAAATTGTGGGAGATATAGGCTTTTTTGACTTTAAAATGCGGGGGGGGGGCTGGGGACGGAATGGGGGGCTTGGCTCCAAAATTTTTGATGCAGTTTTTTGGGGGTTGCTAGTAGCTATCTTCTTACCAAATTTGGTAGTTCTAGCTGTAAGGGTGTGTAAAATATGCGGATTTATCGTTTTTGAGTTATCGAATTTATCGATTTGCCAGCCCCCCAGTTATCGTAGAACCCCAATCTTGACACTTTAATTTACTATCCCATAGATAAAGAGAATTGGAAAGTTTCAAATCTCTAGCTTGAAGGGTGTGGAAAAAACTTGCGTTCATACAGGCGGACAGACGGACAGACAGACAGACGGACAGACACCATGACGGACATTGCACAAACCCAATATACTCTTTACCTTCGGTATCGAGTATAATAAATAAGTAAATGCTCCGCTTAAAAACTTATATGTCAACGTTTTAATAATATTAAACATTTTAGTCCTGTACGTACTTGTACCGTACCGGTAGCGATATCGATATCGAATACTTTAAAAAGGTAAAGAAGGTATCATTCCGAAACGAGTGGTAAGATAAAAAGGCCCCGGTACCGGAACCAAAAACTGTTATGGATTTTCCTGGTTTTGCGGATATTCAATACTGCATTCCGTCAGCGCATTATGTGCTTTAATATTCCCTACTTTGTCGGGTTTTATTTGGCTTCAATATAGCCTTTGACGTCCCCCAAAGATCTGCATTCAGTTTTATCGGCCATGCACACGCCTGCCGCCCTTATAACACCAGTTACCAATTACACCAACTGACTGATATCAGAGTATTCCAGTGTCGGTTATTTGGTTTTTTTGCATTTTTATTTATTTCAAAAAAAAAAAAAAAATTAAAACAAGTGGAAACGTTGCAGTCGGACGCAACCGACTGCGGCATACTCGATACCAGTATTAAAACAGGTAAATAGAGGCCTGATTGGAAAGGGGTACGGATGGGGCAGGGGTGTACGCTGCCTTAAAGATTCTCCGATGAAGATGGGGATGCCACCAGTTGTCTTCCTTGCAAATTTTGTGACTCTAGCTCAAAGTTTGTAAGAGCTGTGGAAAGAGGGGCTAGGGGCGGTATGGGTGGGTGTGGCATCTAAATTTTTACTGCAGATCTTTGCGAAATGTCAATTGCTATCTTCATACCAAATTTTGTGACTCTAGCTCGAAGTTTGTAAAAGGTGGGGAAAGAGGGGCTGGGGGCGGAATGGGTGGGTGTGGCATCCAAATTTTTACTGCAGATCATTGTGAAATGTCAATTGCTATCTTAATACCAAAATTGGTGACTCCAGCTCGAAGTTTGTAAAAAGTGGGGAAAGGGGGGCTGGGGGCAGTATGGCTGGGCGTGGCATCCAAATTTTTGATGCAGATCTTTGTGGATTGTCAATTGCTATCTTCATACCAAATTTGGTGACTCTAGATCAAAGTTTGTAAAAAGTGGGGAATGGGGGGCTGAATGGGTGGGCATGGCTCCAAAACTTTGATGCAAGTTTTTGGAGGTAGCCTGCTATCTTCCCACCAAATTTGGTGGCTCTAGCTCCACAACTCTGGAAGATACACGCATTCCCGTTTTTGTTGAAGCGTTGGGGCGGATGGGGGTAGCTAGGGCGGTATTTGTGGGCGTAGCATCCAAACTTTTGATGCAGTTTTTGGGGGGTCATCATCGTCTATATTGGTACCAAATTTGGTGGCTCTAGATCAAAAACTGTGGGAGATATAAGCATTTTTGACTTTAAAATGCGGGGGGGGGGCTGGGGGCGGAATGGGTGGGCGTGGCTCCAAAATTTTTGATTCAGTTTTTTGGAGGCTGCTAGTAGCTATCTTCTTACCAAATTTGGTAGTTCTAGCTGTAAGCATGTGCGAAATATGTGGGTTTATCGGTTTTGAGTTATCGAATTTATCGATTTGCCAGCCCCCCAGTTATCATAGAACCCCCATCTTGACACTTTAATATACTATCCCATAGACACCGTAACAGTAATCGTAAACCAAAATTACGCAATTGAAGTTCAGAACTTGCAGCGAAATAAACAATATTTAAAGAGATGTCGATGTCTGAAGATTAGTCATTTTGCAGTAGCGCCTAGAACCTTCTTACTTGTTTTAAACAGCTCTTAGCTTAGAGCGCCACCCACCGACGCAGAAAAGAAAAGCGATGCAAACTATCATATGGTAGCATCTTATACTCGACCGAGCTTGTAAAAACGAAAAAAACCTATCAAGGAAAAATCTTAATGCGGCCATACCGCAATTCGACAAGAGATCACAAAGCCGTTAACAACTTTTGGTGCATGTTAATTGTATTTTAGCGCCTTAGTGCACAAAAAAAAAACAAGTAAGAAGGCTCTAGTCGGGAGAGCCCGACTAGAAGATACCCTGAACTAGAGTTGGGCACGGGCCGGGCTTTTATCGGGTACCCGTGGGCACCCGCGGGTAACCGTGGGTACGGGCTGAAAAATCATATTTCGGGTTGGGTGCGGGCGGGTGTGGGTTAGTCCGTTCAACCCGCTTTACCCGAAATAAAGTTAGTAAATATATTGGTAAATATTCTGGTATATACTTAAAAGTTTCCTTTTTTTTTGTAACTTTGTGTACAAACCCTCCGTTTAAAGAGTTAAGTTTTTTATCAGAAGAACAAAAAGATCATGTTTTAGAAACAGTGAAATGTATGATGATTGAATATTGCGAAACGTTAAAAGACAATCTTTATGACTCGCAAACTGAAAACTCTTCGCCAAATACAAGTCACGAGTTTCAAGAGTTTTTTGACACGATCATCCAAAAAATTTTAACTTGACTAAAAAAATGTATTTTTTTGTACAAAAATATGTTATTTTATTTAACATAAATAAAAAATAAAGTTTTTGAAAAAAGTTCAAAATTTTTCTGGCGGGCGGGTTGGGTTCGGGTATGATTTTTGTTTTTGCCATCGGGTGCGGGTAAAGATTTGCGCTGTGGCCCATGGGCTGGGTCGGGTCGGGCGCGAAAAATTAGACCCATGCCCATCTCTACCCTGAACCCAGTTGCAATAAATATATTTAATTTATATACGACTTTGGTATACTGGCTTAGCTTCCATCGATTAAGTTCAATATCTCCGGTGTTTCTCAACCGATTTGGACGAAATTTTCAGAAAAGTTCTATCATTATCCATTACTTTAACCCTCATTTTTGGATTTTCCAAATTCGATATTTTATTGTTATCGATATTATGTGTATATCGGAAACCAGAATAGTTATCGACAATTTGAAGCAAACTTGTTCTGCTCATGGTATAGGAGAACTTAAATACAAAATCAGAAGTCTCTAGCTCTTGTAGTCTCTGAGATCCACGCGTTCATACAGACGGCCAGACGGACAGACGGACAGACAGACGGACAGACGGACATGGCTATATCGTCTCGGCTGTTGATGCTGATCAAGAATATATATACTTTATAGGGTCGGAGATGCTTCCTTCTGCCTGTTGCATACTTTTGCACAAAACCATTATACCCTTATTTACCCATTTTATGGGTTAAGGGTATAAAAAAAAAACAAGTGGAAACGTTGCAGTCGGACGCAACCGACTGCGGCATACTCGATACCAGTATTAAAACAGGTAAAAAGAGGCCTGATTGCAAAGGGGTACGGATGGGGCAGGGGTGTACGCTGCCTTAAAGATTCTCCGATGCAGATGGGGATGCCACCAACTATCTTCCTTCCAAATTTGGTGACTCTAGCTGAAAGTTTGTAAGAGCTGTTGAAAGGGGGGCTGGGGGCGGTATGGGTGGGCGTGGCATCCAAAGTTTTACTGCAGATCTTTGTGAAATGTCAATTGCTATCTTCATACCAAATTTGGTGACTCTAGCTCGAAAATTGTTAAAAGTGTTGAAAGGGGGGCTGGGGGCGGTATGGGTGGGCGTGGCATCCAAAGTTTTGATGCAGATCTGTGTGGAATGTCAATTGCTATCTTCATACCAAATTTGGTGACTCCAGCTCGAAGTTTGTAAAAGGTGGGGAAAGGGGGTGGAAGGGGTGCGCGTGGCTCCAAAACTTTGATGCAGTTTTTTGGGGGTCGTTGCAAGCTATCTTCCTGCCAAATTTGGTGGCTCTAGCTCCACAACTCTGGAAGATACACGCATTTCCGTTTTTGACGAAGCGTTGGGGAGGATGGGGGCGGCTAGGGCAGTATTGGTGGGCGTGGCATCCAAACTTTTGTGCAGTTTTTGGGGGGTCATCATCACCTACCTTGGCACTAAATTTGGTGGCTCTAGCTCAAAAATTGTGGGAGGTATAGGCTTTTTTGACTTTAAAATGCGGGGGGGGGGGTGGGGGCTGGGGACGGAATGGGGGGCGTGGCTCCAAAATTTTTGATGCAGTTTTTTGGGGGTTGCTAGTAGCTATCTTCTTACCAAATTTGGTAGTTCTAGCTGTAAGGGTGTGTGAAATATGCGGATTTATCGTTTTTGAGTTATCGAATTTATCGATTTGCCAGCCCCCCAGTTATCGTAGAACCCCAATCTTGACACTTTAATTTACTATCCCATAGATAAAGAGAATTGGAAAGTTTCAAATCTCTAGCTTGAAGGGTGTGGAAAAAACTTGCGTTCATACAGACGGACAGATGGACAGACGGACAGACACCATGACGGACATTGCACAAACCCAATATACTCTTTACCTTCGGTATCGAGTATAATAAATAAGTAAATGCTCCGCTTAAAAACTTATATGTCAACGTTTTAATAATATTAAACATTTGAGTCCTCTACGTACTTGTACCGTACCGGTAGCGATATCGATATCGAATACTTTAAAAAGGTAAAGAAGGTATCATTCCGAAACGAGTGGTAAGATAAAAAGGCCCCGGTACCGGAACCAAAAACTGTTATGGATTTTCCTGGTTTTGCGGATATTCAATACTGCATTCCGTCAGCGCATTATGTGCTTTAATATTCCCTACTTTGTCGGGTTTTATTTGGCTTCAATATAGCCTTTGACGTCCCCCAAAGATCTGCATTCAGTTTTATCGGCCATGCACACGCCTGCCGCCCTTATAACACCAGTTACCAATTACACCAACTGACTGATATCAGAGTATTCCAGTGTCGGTTTACATATTTTCAAACCGTTGTCTGGCTTCCTAATTATTTGGTTTTTTTGCATTTTTATTTATTTCCAAAAAAAAAAATTAAAACAAGTGGAAACGTTGCAGTCGGACGCAACCGACTGCGGCATACTCGATACCAGTATTAAAACAGGTAAAAAGAGGCCTGATTGGAAAGGGGTACGGATGGGGCAGGGGTGTACGCTGCCTTAAAGATTCTCCGATGAAGATGGGGATGCCACCAGTTGTCTTCCTTGCAAATTTTGTGACTCTAGCTCAAAGTTTGTAAGAGCTGTGGAAAGGGGGGCTGGGGGCGGTATGGGTGGGTGTGGCATCTAAATTTTTACTGCAGATCTTTGCGAAATGTCAATTGCTATCTTCATACCAAATTTGGTGACTCTAGCTCGAAGTTTGTAAAAGGTGGGGAAAGAGGGGCTGGGGGCGGAATGGGTGGGTGTGGCATCCAAATTTTTACTGCAGATCATTGTGAAATGTCAATTGCTATCTTCATACCAAAATTGGTGACTCCAGCTCGAAGTTTGTAAAAAGTGGGGAAAGGGGGGCTGGGGGCAGTATGGCTGGGCGTGGCATCCAAATTTTAGATGCAGATCTTTGTGGAATGTCAATTGCTATCTTAATACCAAAATTGGTGACTCCAGCTCGAAGTTTGTAAAAAGTGGGGAAAGGGGGGCTGGGGGCAGTATGGCTGGGCGTGGCATCCAAATTTTTGATGCAGATCTCTGTGGAATGTCAATTGCTATCTTCATACCAAATTTGGTGACTCTAGATCAAAGTTTGTAAAAAGTGGGGAATGGGGGGCTGAATGGGTGGGCATGGCTCCAAAACTTTGATGCAAGTTTTTGGAGGTAGCCTGCTATCTTCCCACCAAATTTGGTGGCTCTAGCTCAGCGACCGGCAAACTCACACATCTATACTTTTATTGCTCTTTGCTTGTATTGAAAACTGTGTTCGCGCACGAAGAAAACAGTGCACTGAGAAAAATGAAAAAGTTGGCAAATCAAAAAAAAAGTTCACGTTATTTTTTATTCAAATTCTTTAACTATTTGGTCCAGGTCTATTTCGTCATTATAGCATTTCATTCTAAGTAGGTCGTCTAAATGTTTATTGGGAATTTTATTTTTTATTTTTTTATTTTTTTTAATGTTGAGAACGTTGTTTCGAAATTCAAAGTTGTGGGCGAGTATAAAAAAATTAAAATATATAAATGTTATAATATAAGATTTGGTGGCAAATTAAACATTGTGAAACATTTTTCCATTAAAAAAAAATTCATTCATTATTCAGTTTTTTTGCAGTGTTAAATATTTAGCATTCAGAAAAATTGCGCAGCGAGGTCTTGCCTTAGTGAATGCTGAACAGCAACTGTATTGATTTGCTTTGCCGAAATGGGAGCAACACAACTGCCGAAAGCCGAACAGCGTGCGCTTGTATTAGTTTTTTTATAGCGTACAGCGTAAAACGAAAAAATTGCTGCCCTATAGCCAGCTATAGGAAACGCTAACTTTGCCGGTCGCTGCTCTAGCTCCACAACTCTGGAAGATACACGCATTCACGTTTTTGTTGAAGCGTTGGGGCGGATGGGGGTAGCTAGGGCGGTATTTTTGGGCGTAGCATCCAAACTTTTGATGCAGTTTTTGGGGGGTCATCATCGTCTATATTGGTACCAAATTTGGTGGCTCTAGATCAAAAACTGTGGGAGATATAAGCATTTTTGACTTTAAAATGCGGGGGGGGGGGGGGGCTGGGGGCGGAATGGGTGGGCGTGGCTCCAAAACTTTGATGCAGTTCTATGGGGGTCGTTACCAGTTATCTCCCTACCAAATTCGGAGGTTCTAGCTCCACAAATCTGGAAGATACACGCATTCCCGTTTTTGACGAAGCGTTGGGGTGAATGGGGGCAGCTAGGGCAGTATCGGTGGGCGTGGCATCTAAACTTTTGATGCAGTTTTTGGGGGTCATCATCACCTATCATGGCACCAAATTCGGTGGCTATAGCTCAAAAACTGTGGGAGATATAGGCTTTTTGGACTTTAAAATGCGGGGGGGATGGGGGCGGAATGGGTGGGCGTGGCTCCAAAATTTTTGATTCCGTTTTTTGGGGGCTGCTAGTAGCTATCTTCTTACCAAATTTGGTAGTTCTAGCTGTAAGCATGTGCGAAATATGTGGATTTATCGGTTTTGAGTTATCGAATTTATCGATTTACCAGCCCCCCATAGACACCGTAACAGTAATCGTAAACCAAAATTACGCAATTAAAATTCAGAACTTGCAGCGAAATAAACAATATTTAAAGAGATGTCGATGGCTGAAGATTAGTCATTTTGCAGTAGCGCCTAGAACCTTCATACTTGTTTTAAACAGCTCTTAGCTAAGAGCGCCACCCACCGACGCAGAAAAGAAAAGCGATGCAAACTATCAAATGGTAGCATCTTATACTCGACCGAGCTTGTAAAAACGAAAAAAACCTATCAAGGAAAAATCTTAATGCGGCCATATCGCAATTGGACAAGAGATCACAAAGCCGTTAACAACTTTTGGTGCATGTTAATTGTATTTTAGCGCCTTATACCCCGATTCCATTAGGCTGCATCTTTCATTAACAGCGAGTGAAAGATGTAGGTGATTCCACTATAAATCCAATTGCGTAGTTGCATCTTGATTTAACAGGGTCTGTAAAAAGACAGCAGACAGCTGTTTGTGTATGATACGTTTATATTTAATTGGAAGCAAATATGAGTTCGAACACAAATAAAATTAGTGAAGCTAAAAAAGTAAAAATTATTGCTTTAATTTTTGCGCAAAATGCAAACATGGTTTAACGAATATCCCAGTTTGTTTGGACAGGCACTTGATGACAAGCTGTTTTACTCAAATTGGCACTGTTAAAACCAAGTATCGATTACAAATTTCATACTATCGGCTATGTTAAAGCTCTGTTCAGTGCTCTGTAATGTTAACTTCTAACATTCCCAGTTGGTCGGTTTCGAACCAACTGGGAATGCAGCCGACCAACGGGGAACATTTGAATAAGATTCCCATTGTACAAATGGGATTCTAATACAAAAAGATGCGGCATCTTCGAATACCAATTACATACTTGCATCTTGCTCTAGTGGAATCGCGCTTTTAGTGCACAAAAAAAAAAAAAAAAAATAAGTAAATGCTCCGCTTAAAAACTAATATGTCAACGTTTTAATAATATTAAACATTTGAGTCCTGTACGTACTTGTACCGTACCGGTAGCGATATCGATATCGAATACTTTAAAAAGGTAAAGAAGGTATCATTCCGAAACGAGTGGTAAGAAAAAAGGCCCCGGTACCGGAACCAAAAACTGATATGGATTTTCCTGGTTTTGCGGATATTCAATACTGCATTCCGTCAGCGCATTATGTGCTTTAATATTCCCTACTTTGTCGGGTTTTATTTGGCTTCAATATAGCCTTTGACGTCCCCCAAAGATCTGCATTCAGTTTTATCGGCCATGCACACGCCTGCCGCCGTTATAACACCAATTACCAATTACACCAACTGACTGATATCAGAGTATTCCAGTGTCGGTTTACATATTTTCAAACCGTTGTCTGGCTTCCTAATTATTTGGTTTTTTTGCATTTTTATTTATTTCCAAAAAAATAAAATTAAAACAAGTGGAAACGTTGCAGTCGGACGCAACCGACTGCGGCATACTCGATACCAGTATTAAAACAGGTAAAAAGAGGCCTGATTGGAAAGGGGTACGGATGGGGCAGGGGTGTACGCTGCCTTAAAGATTCTCCGATGAAGATAGGGATGCCACCAGTTGTCTTCCTTGCAAATTTTGTGACTCTAGCTCAAAGTTTGTAAGAGCTGTGGAAAGGGGGGCTGGGGGCGGTATG